>JACDQD010000009.1:450635-501649 GCA_019843655.1 Lethocerus indicus | reverse complement strand
AAAACCTTATTTTTTCGATTTCAGGCCCTCCTTTAAGGGCAAGTAGCTCACATAAATACACTTGTGGGTAATATGGGGCCGATATCTGAAAATTTTCAAAAACCTTATTTTTCGATTTCGCTGCCCTCCTTTAGGGGCAAGTAGCTCAATAAATACACTTGTGGGTGCAATATGGGGCCGATATCTGAAAATAAAAACCTTATTTTTCTTTTCGATTTCGCCGGCAGAACACATATCATACACTTGTGGGTGCAATGGCCGATAGAAAATTTTCGAAAAACCTTGCTTTCGATTTCAGCCTCCCTTAGGGGCAAGCTCACATAAATACACTTTGTGGGTGCAATATGGGCCGATATCATGGGGCCTCTTTCGAAAAACCTTTTGATTTCCGGCCCTCCTTTAGGGGCAAGTGTAGTTCATAAATTTTGTGGTGCAATAAAGCCGATATCAGAAAATTTTCGAAAACCTTTTCGATTTCGCCAAGGTTCTCCTTTTAAGCAAGTGTAGCTCACATAAATACACTTAGGGTGCAATATGGGGCCGATATCTGAAAATTTTCGAAAACCTTATTTTCGATTTCCTCCTTTAGGGGCAAGTGTAGCTCACATAAATACACTTAGGTGCAATATAAATGATGGTATCTTTTCGAAAACCTTATTTTTCGATTTCAGGCTCTCCTTTAGGCGTGTAACTCACATAAATACACTTGTGGGTGCAATATGGGGCCGATAGAAAATTTTCGAAAACCTTATTTTTCGATTTCAAGGCCCTCCTTTAGCAAGTGTAGCTCACATAAATACACTTGTGGGTGCAATATGGGCCGATATCTGAAAATTTTCGAAAACCTTATTTTTCGATTTCGCTCCTTTAGGGCGTAGCTCACATAAATACACTTTGTGGGTGCAATATGGGCCGATTCGAAAATTTTCGTTTTTATTTCCAGGCCCCTCCTTTAGCAAGTGTAGCCACATAAATACACTTGTGGGTGCAATATAGCCGATATAAATTTTCGAAAACCTTATTTTTCGATTTCCAGGCCCTCCTTTTAAGGCGGTTTCACATAAATACACTTGTGGGTGCAATATGGGGCCGATATCTGAAAATTTTCGAAAACCTTATTTTCGATTTCAAGGCCTCCTTTTAGGGCAAGTGTAGCTCACATAAATACACTTAGGGGCAATATGGGGCCGATATCTGAAAATTTTCGAAAACCTTATTTTCGATTTCAAGCTCTCCTTTAGGGGCAAGTGTAACCACATAAATACACTTGTGGGTGCAATATGGGCCGATATTCAAAAATTTTCGAAAAACCTTATTTTTCTGATTTCAAGGCCCTCCTTTAGGGGCAAGTGTAGCTCTCACATAAATACACTTGTGGGTGCAATATGGGGCCATATCTGAAAGTAATTTTCGAAAACCTTTATTTTCGATTTCAAGGCCCTCTTTAGGGGCAAAGTCACATAAATACACTTGTGGGTGCAATATGGGGCCGATATTCGAAAATTTTCGAAAAACCTTATTTTTCGATTTTCTCCTTTAGGGGCAAGTGTAGCTCACATAAATACACTTGTGGGTGCAATGGGGCCGATAAAAATTTTCGAAAACCTTATTTTTCGATTTCAAGGTCGCAAGTGTAAGCTCACAAAACACTTTGGTGCAATATGGGGCCGATATCGAAAAATTTTCGAAAACCTTATTTTCGATTTCAAGGCCCCTTTTTAGGGGCAAGTAGCTCACATAAATACACTTGTGGGTGCAATATGGGGCCGATATCTGAAAATTTTCGAAAAACCTTTATTTTCGATTTCGCTGTTTTAGGGGCAAGTGATAAATACATTTGTGGGTGCAATATGGGGCCGATATTCAGAAAATTTTCGAAAACCTTATTTTCGATTTCGCTCTCTTTAGAAAGTGTAGCTCACAAATACACTTGTGGGGTGCAATATGGGCCGATATCTGAAAATTTTCGAAAACCTTATTTTTCGATTTCGCCCTCCTTTAGCGTAGCTCACATAAATACATTGTGGGTGCAATATGGGGCCATATCTGAAAAATTTTCGAAAACCTTATTTTCGATTTCGCCGCGTAGCTCACATAAATACACTTAGGTGCAATTTGGGGCCGATATTCGAACATTTTCTAAAACCTGATTTTACCAAACCGCAATTTCGGCCATCTTTAGGTGGTATTACATAAATACATTTTTGGTAATTTAGCGTTTAAAATGCCATTTTGATTTATGGATGGCGACCAATGAGTTGATTGCCATTATTTAAAACTGCGCGTTTTAACGATTTGGTCTTTAAACAGCGGCTAAAAAGCATTTGTGGGCCATGGTAAAAACTGCATTTATGGTTTAATAAAAGATGATTTAAATTTTTGCGAAAGGTTTTATGTCCAGGGCTTTTGGTACTAAAATGGTTTTGGAGTCTAAGATTAGAATAATTTAGTGCCATTTTGAGGCTAAAACGGCATTTTTGGCCAATTTAGCGTCAAAAATGCCATTTTTGGCATTAAAACCGCATTTCTGGGCCAATTTATGTCTAAAATGCCATTTTTGGGCCTAAAACCGCATTTTTGGCCATTTAGTCAAAAATGCCATTTTTGGAACTAAAACCGCATTTTAAATAATTATTTAGCCTAAAAGTGCCATTTTGAACCTAAAACCGGCATTTTGCTCACGGCGTCCAAAAGCATTTTGGGCCTAAAACCGCATTTCGGGCCAATTTAGCGTCTAAAAGTGCCATTTTTGCATAAAACCGCATTTTTTAGCCAATTTAGTGTCTAAAAGCCATTTTTGAGCCTAAAACCGCATTTTCAAGGCAAAATTAGCGTCTAAAAACCGCATTTTAGGCCGATTATGGGCCATAAAACGGCATTTTTGGCCGATTATGGCCATAAAACGGTATTTTTTAGCCGATATTGGGCCCAAAACCGCATTTTTGGCCGATATTGCGCCTAAAACTATTTTGAGGCCGATTTTGCGCAACCGCATTTTAGCCAATTTAGCGTCTAAAATGCCATTTTGAGCCTAAAACGGCATTTTGGACCAATTTAGCGTGTAAAATGCCATTTTGAGCCTAAAACCGCATATTTAGCCGATTTTAGCTTAAAACGGCATTTTGAGCCTAAAACCGCATATTTAGCCGATTTTAGCTTAAAACGGCATTTTTCGCTGCCCTTAAACGCATAAAACCGTTAGGCCGATTTTGGCCTAAAACGGCATTTTGGGCTGATTATGGCCTAAAACGGCATATTTGAGCTAAAAACGATTTTGGTGGCGCTAAAACCGCATTTATGGATTATGCCTAAAACCGCATATTTTAACCGGGCCGATTTTGCGCCTAAAACGGCATTTTTATGAAACCGATTTTGCGCCTAAAAACCGCATTTATGGGCCTAAAACCGCATATTTGGGCCGATTATGGGCCTAAAAACGGCATATTTGAGCCGATTTTGCGCCTAAAAACCGCATTTATGGGCCTAAAACCGCATTTTTGGGCCGATTTTGGGCCTAAAAACGGCATATTTAAACCGATTTTGCGCCTAAAAACCGCATTTATGGGCCTAAAACCGCATATTTGGGCCGATTATGGGCCTAAAAACGGCATATTTGAGCCGATATTGCGCCTAAAACCCGCATTTTTGGTCCGATTTTGGGCCTCATAACCGCATTTTTGGGCCGATATTGCGCCTAAAAACCGCATATTTGGGCCAATTTTGAGCCTAAAAACGGCCTTTTTGGCCGATTTTGAACCAAAAACCGCATTTGTGGGCCAAAAAATTGTATTTTTGGGCCGATTTCGCGCTAAAAACCGTATTTTTGGGCCTATTTTTGGCCTAAGAACCGCATTTTTGGCCGATTTTGCACCTAAAAACCGCATTTTTGGGGGTAAAAACCTCATTTGAGGGCCGATTTTGGGCCTATAAACGGAATTTTTGGGCCGATTCTGCCCCTAAGAACCTAATTTTTTTAGGTTAACGATTTCAGGTTAAAATTAACCTGAGTCGTCGAGTACTCGATAATTGACTGTGTCCATAAAAGTACGTGAACTTATCACAACGCTTTATCAATTATTTCAGTTTTTATTAATAATTGTAAAAAATCGTACGGAGAAATACAGACGGCCGTGGAAGGACGTACTCTTATAATATATAAGATTCTTGTATAAGACAGAAACGCTCGTGAAAAAGAATACAGCAGGGTGTATTTTCGCCACTATATTGTAACAGTATTTTTTCGTATATTTTCTCTTTTTTTTTTCAATTTAAAAATTCTCACGGCGTGAAATCGGTCCGCGGTCAGAACCTGAAACGGGGCCTCTTCTCGGCTCCAACAACTTCGGCCTGAAAAATTGTCCGTCAATATTTTATTTTATCGGAAAAAAGCGGTTATTAATAATTGGCAATAAAAGCCGTAATTGGTTTCGAAATAAATTCGAGTTGTAAAATGAGATTATCAGCTGGGCGTTGAAAAACGGGTTAATAATTGGAACAGCTGATCGTCGGCCGGCGGCAGGGCCGCCAACTCAAATCATCCTCCGTCCGGAAAATTACATTTTTTTTTCATTTTTTTTTATTCGCATAAAAATGCCCTCAACGCGCGTTCCAACCGTTTCCTCGCCGTCCACTATAAAATAACGGATCAGTTTCGACGTTTCCCGTATTCTCTGTATTGAAAATATTTAAATATATATATATATATATATATATATATATATAATATATATATATATATATTGGCGTTGTATATTTCGCTTTCCGCGTGTTCCACATTTGTCGGACAATAAATGATGGCCCAAAAAGTCCCCCATTCTCGATATAAGAGAACGAATACGTTAATAATTGTATGAGGAACTATAAATTCAACACCGTTAGGATATACACTTCCTAGTATCCTGTATTCGTCGAATCTTTGTATATCTCGATTTGAAGATAAATGTATTTTGGCCACCCGATTTTAGATACATCTAATTGAGGGTGGGGGGTTGAAAAAAAATGGAAATTCGAAAAATATCGGTTTTCACCGACCTTCCTGTTGTTTTTGGCCGTTTGGACGACGACATCGGCTCCAGCTCCAGCTCCAGCCCTGGAGGACGTCCTATTGCTGGAGCGGACGCTGTCGGGATTCGAACCCCGTCCATATCGGCCGTCCCCCGATACCGCCTGTTATCAGGAACAAATATATTGATAAGGGGCTTGATAAGTGTGTAAAAAAAAAAAAATAAGCGGAATTCACCTCATTCGCATCTTCGGCTAAGAAGGATAAGATTCGCTTTCGATACGTCGATTCGGTCCTTTTTGTGAAAAATTTTTGGCCTAAAGACCACATTTCTGACCGATTTTGCGCCTAAAAACCGCATTTTTGGGCCTAAAAACGTCATTTTCGGGTCTAAAACCGCATATTTGGGGCCGATTTTGGGCCTAAGAACGGCATTTTTGAGCCCATTTTGCCCCTACAAACGCCATTTTTGGGCTTAAAACCGCATTTTTGTGCCGATTATGGGCCTAAAAACGGCATTTTTTGGCCGATATTGCGCCTAAAAACAGCATTTTTTGGGCCGATATTGCGCCTAAAAACGGCATTTTTGAGCCGATTTTGCGCCTAAAAACGGCATTTTTGAGCCGATTTTGCGCCTACAAACCGCATTTTTGGGCCTAAAAACGTCATTTTCGGGTCTAAAACCGCATATTTGGGCCGATTTTGGGCCTAAGAACGGCATTTTTTGGCTTAAAACCGCATTTTTGTGCCGATTTGGGCCTAAAACGGCATTTTTGGCCGATATTGCGCCTAAAACGGCATTTTTGAGCCGATATTGTTTCCTAAAACGGCATTTTTTTACGACGCATTTTGTGCCGATTTTGCATTTTTGGCCTAATTGCGCCTACCATTTTGCATTTTTGGGCCTTTTGCGCCTAAAACCGCATTTTTGGGCCTAAAAACGTCATTTTCGGGTCTAAAACCGCATATTTGGGCCGATTTTGGGCCTAAGAACGGCATTTTTTGGCTTAAAACCGCATTTTTGTGCCGATTATGGGCCTAAAAACGGCATTTTTTGGCCGATATTGCGCCTAAAAACGGCATTTTTGGCCGATATTGCGCCTAAAAACGGCATTTTTGAGCCGATTTTGCGCCTAAAAACCGCATTTTTGGGCCTAAAAACGTCATTTTCGTTTCGTAAAAACGTCATAAAAAGAAAGAGAGAGAGTTGCCTGCTTGGTGGAGGAGGCCTGATGAAGCTTCTCGCTAGTGCTGTCGCCAGTGCCAGTGCCAGTGCCAGTGCCAGTGCTAGTGCTAGTAGCAGCAGCACTAGTAGCACTGTTACTGACGGTGATGTCGTTGCAGGCGTCTCCAGCGGCCGGCTCCAGTGCTCCAACTTCTGACTCCTTTTTGGTGCACGAAAATAAAACGAAAAACGGACCTCAAATACGACAATACACAATATTTCTATATATATATATATATATATATATATATATATATAGTCCGATTTTGCTGTCAAATGAATATATATATATATATATATATATATATATATATATATATATATATATATATATATACAGAGAGTGGTCCAAAAAAATGTATCCACCGTTTAACAGTCCATAACTTGCAAAATTAATTGGCCTAGTTGTGTCTCATTTCTGGTAGTGTTTGCGGCCTAAAACCGCATTTTGGGTCAATTTTGCGCCTAAAACCGCATTGTCGGGCATTACTTTCGGGTACAACTAATAATAGCTAATAATTGTCCGGTCTCCTCCTGTCTCGCCAGGCCTGGGATTTTGCGGTGTTTGCGGCCGTTCGCCATCTTCAGTAGCGCCGTGTCAGTCACTGATATCTCGGATGCCCAGTACAGTGGGCAGTGAGAGGATGTGCCCCCCCCCCACCCCAGGTGGAAAACATCCAAAGTGCCCCGACAGTGACAGTGGCTACTGACACAGGGCGCTACTGAAGATGGCGAACGGCCGCAAACACCGCAAAAGGCCAGACCGGATGAGACACCAGAAACCTACGTTGAAATAATATTCTTCGGCCTAAAAAGGGCCCTTATTTACCTGCACTTTGTTTTCCTCCTCCGGTTCGGATATTTCCACTCTCACCTGCCGTCTTCCTGCCGTACCGAGCCACTGCTAAACAGTGTTTAATACGATTTTTATTAGTTTAATATCGTCGTTTAATGTCGTCTGCAAGGGCTGTGTGTTTCTCTCTCGCTGGTGGTGGTTGGGTCTTCTGGGGTTTGGCGGCCGCTCGCCATCTTCAGTAGCGCCTGTGTCAGTCACTGTCAGCACTTTGGATGTTTTTGGGGCATCCTCACTGCACTGCACTGTCACACTGTCACCTGTACTGCGCATCCAAAGTGATAGTAAAACACAGCGCTACTGAAGATGGCGAACGGCCAAAACCCATCGGTCAAGCCAGAAGACCAAACCACCAGCAAGAGAGAGAGAGGAGACAGAAACACCACGAAACTACAAGATTTTTAATATATCATTATATATATATATATATATATATATATATATATATATATATATAAGTACAGGTGTTTATTTGTTGTCTGTATACGACTTACCGGTAGGATTATGTTGATGAAGGACGTTGCAGCGACGCCGGCCATAAAGCCGAAGACGAGCAGAGACCATCTTCGACTGTCTTCGCCAATGAAATCGTTGACTGGAAAAATACAATTGCCCCCTCCTTTAGAATATTCTCAATAACGGCGAGAAAAAAAAAAAACAATAACAGCCCGTATAACAAATTATCAATTGATAACCGAGCCCTCTAACAACTTATAGAGAGAGATTCACAATCCTTACCAAAAAAATCCCCAGTAAATCCTTCCAGACAACGGCCCAACCTAACCGATTTCGCTGTCAAATGGTAATATTTACAATCTCAATCAATTTTGCGTCATAAAACCCCATTTTGCGTCTAAAAACCGTATTTTGGGGTCGATTTGCGCCTAAAACCGCATTTTTGGGCCAATATTGCGTCTTAAAATATTTTGCGTCTAAAACCGCATTTTTGGACCAATTTTGCGTCATAAAACCCCATTTTGCGTCTAAATCCGCATTTTGGGCCAATTTTGCGTCTTAAAACCTCATTTTGCGTCTAAAACCGCATTTTTGACCAATTTTGCGTCTATAAACCCCATTTTTTTAAAACCGCATTTTTCGAATTTTGCGTCTTAAAACCTCATTTTGCGTCTAAAAACCGCATTTTTGGGCCAATTTGCGTCTTAAAACCTCATTTTTGCGTCTAAAACCATTTTGCAAAACGCATTTTTGGGCCAATTTTGCGTCTAAAACCGCATTTTGGACCAATTTGCATCTTAAAACCATTTTAAAACCGCATATTTTGGACCAATTTTGCGTCTTAAAACCCCATTTTGCGTCTAAAAACAGCATTTTGGGCCAATTTTGCGTCTTAAAACCCAATTTTGCGTCTAAAACCGCATTTTGGGCGTAAACACTTCGGTAAAAGTGTATATTGTGCCTGTGTGTGTGTGATAGGTGGAAAATGTATTTTCCTTATTATAAATTAACCAGCGGCGACGATATATATATATATATATATATATATATATATATATATATATATATGGATGAAATCAACCCGTATAAATAACATTACCCGAGATAAATGACAGTGTACTCACGTTGTCGAATGAAGGTGTCGAAATACGGCTGGAAATCGAATATTCGGTCGGGCTCGAACGAACTCCCGAACAACTCCATCGTCGTCATTCCACGACCGGCATCGGAGTCCTTCCTGCGTAATGGAAAATGTCTCAAATCTGATTTTTTTTTCTCTATTTATTTATATTTTTCTTTTCCCCGAAAAAACAAGAGGAACACGTGTCTCCGCGCTCACACTGCATTGTTGGCCACACGTTCGGCGTCGAAATTTACGGACGGAAAAAGAAAATTTTCAGGAAAATTCATCTCGTAGATGGAAGAATTCGGCGATGCGGAAAATCTACTGTGGACAATTGTCAAATTCGTGTCGTCCATAAAGGTAATTAAAATTAGGTAGGCGGTTTCGAAAACGAGTTGTCTGCAGTTGCATCATGATCAATTGATAATTACTAATCATTTTATTTAGCTAAAAAAGAAATTTTAATTGTTAATCTACTCTATATATATTATCACAACTGTCCGCTGCCACTTTTACGCCAAATTTTGTTAGTGAAAAACATAAATTTTGTTCCCGCCGATATGTCACTAGATTTGGCCCCAAAATGAGATAAAAACACGTCTTATTAATGAAAATATTAAACTATTTTAAATTGGAAATATCTGTTTCTAGATTTGGCCTATACAATATCAAAAGTGGTCCCAAAATGAGATAAACACGTTTTATTAATGAAAATATTAAACTATTTTAAATTTGAAATATGTCACTAGATTTGGCCCCAAAATGAGATAAACACGTTTTATTAATGAAAATATTAAACTATTTTAAATTTGAAATATGTGTTTCTAGATTTGGCCTATACAATGTCAAAAGTGGTCCCAAAATGAGATAAACACGTTTTATTAATGAAAATATTAAACTATTTGAAATTTGAAAAATGTCACTAGATTTGGCCCCAAAATGAGATAAACACGTTTTATTAATGAAAATATTAAACTATTTTAAATTTGAAATATGTGTTTCTAGATTTGGCCTATACAATGTCAAAAGTGGTCCCAAAATGAGATAAACACGTCTTATTAATGAAAATATTAAACTATTTGAAATTTGAAAATGTTTTCTAGATTTGGTCCCAAATGAGATAAACACGTCTTATTAATGAAAATATTAAACTATTTGAAATTTGAAATATGTGTTTCTAGATTTGGCCTATACAATATCAAAAGTGGTCCCAAAATGAGATAAACACGTTTTATTAATGAAAATATTAAACTATTTGAAATTTGAAAATACTTAGATTTGGCCCAAATGGAGATAAACACGTTTTATTAATGAAAATATTAAACTATTTGAAATTTGAAAATGTTTTTCTAGATTTGGCCTATACAATGTCTAAAAGTGGTCCCAAAATGAGATAAACACGTTTTATTAATGAAAATATTAAACTATTTGAAATTTGAAAAATGTTTCTAGATTTGGCCCCAAATGAGATATAAACTATTTGATAAACACGTCTTATTAATGAAAATATTAAACTATTTGAAATTTGAAAAATGTTTTTCCTGCTATAAGCATTAAGTGAGTATCATAAATTTGGGGGGGGGGGCCCTAAATGTTTTATTTTCACTTCATTTTTTTCATTTTTTTCTTCGATCTTAATTTTTGTAAAAAAAAAAAAAATTGTAAAAAATTCGTTCTATAAATATTATAATAACTGAACGTTGTTGTAGGGAATACATTGCGTAGATAATTGGATTGCCACTGTCTTATAAGCTGTAGCCGAAATTATCGTGTATACGTTGGACTAAAAAGCCAACTTTTATTATGCTGCAACATATATGCTTTCATTCATAAATTATCTTATGTTTTCTTCAATTTTTTTTTTTTTTTTTTTTTGGTTTTATATTGATTGAAAGTGTTCACTGTTCAGGTTCCGCTGTGGTCGGCCGCCAACGCCTGTAAGTAACGGGCGGTTTTTCGGCCGCTCGCCGTCTTCAGTAGCGCTGTGTCTGTCAGTCACTTTTGGCACTTTCTGGATGTTTTTTTTTCATCTGTACCCTACTGTCCGCCTCGTAAATCGTACAAAGTACCGATATAAAGTCGTATTTCTACGAATTGTATACAAAGTTCAATTGATCGAACAGTCGGTATCGGTCGCTCTTACAATTTGCCTTAAATTTTCTGGCTAGGGTTTGAAATTTTAAAAGAAATTCCGACACGAAGAGGTCAAATTTAAATACAGACCATTCTGAACACTGCTGGGGTAATTTATCCCCCCAGTTGAATGAAAAAGTTTTGAAAATCTATCGAAAAATGTAATTTTGCAGCCGTCGACGTCATCAATCGTGTACCCGTCGATGAACTGTACCTTCTGGTGTTCATCTACCTGTTTGCCTTCTATTCAGTGAGTATTATTATACGTAGGGATAAGGGGTATAAAAAGGGGAAGGGTACGAAAAAAAATTTTCGGTTATATATTTTTCGGCCGCTCGCCGTCTTCAGTAGCGGTGTCAATGACTTAGCGGCGCGGTAGAAGTGACACAGTGGGCAGTGAGAGGATGTGCCCCCTGAAAAACGTCCAAAGTGCGCCGACAGTTGGCCGCTACTGAAGACGGCGAGCCGCCCGGTCTGGCGAATGACCGAACTCGAGAGCGGACGGAAAAACAAACACTACGAACCTCTCCGAAGTGTCTCAACTTGAATTCAAGTAAATTGACTCCAGGTGTTGCGGTGGTCGCTGAAGAAGTGGATGAACTGTTTGGAGCGACGGAAAGAGGCCGTCGTCGGGCTGGAGGCTCCAAGGAGGCTCCAGACGGCAGCACAATTGGACATGGTCTTCCTCCAGGTAATCCTGCGCTGAAAACAGTAATTCGACTGAAAAATACTTGATTTAATTTCGTTTTCGGAAAGTTGCCGCCGAACTTTCGTCATTTTCGAAATATCGTCCAAACTTATCGGCCGTAACAACGCTGTCGGGTTTGTAAATTTTCAAATAACGATATTCAATTTTTCGCCACTACGAGGCTTTTCAGGCCGACGATCTGCCGTCACTTTTGGCGATTTTTATGGGGCGAAAATACACTTTTCAAAAATCCAAAATACGAAGTCAGCGGGCCCAAAATCAGGCCCCGAAATGCACTTTTCGGCCACCGGATCGGTCAGAAAAACTGGGTTTTCAGGACTGAAATCCGCCGTATGGATTTTAGACTGAAAATTGGTAAAAAAATTAGGTTCGTAGGCCGGAAATTGCGTTAAAAAAATACGTCTTTTAGGAGGCAAAATTAGCCGAAAAAATGTCACGTTCAGTAGGCGGAAATTAGACCCCGAAACTTGTTTTTTCGAAGGCTGAAAATGGGCGAAATATTAAATTTTTATCGAATAACTCGTTCACAAATTATGTTCGTGGTCCCCAAATAGGGGCCAAAGCGTGCGGTCAGCGGGCCCAAATTAGGCCCTAAAATGCACTTTTCGGCCACCGAATCGGTCAGAAAAACTGGGTTTTCAGGACTGAAATCCGCCGATTTGATGTTTAGACTGAAAATTGGTAAAAAAATTAGGTTCGTAGACCGGAAATTGCGTTAAAAAAATACGTCTTTTAGGAGGCAAAATTAGCATGAAAAATGCGGTCAGTAGGCGGAAATTAGACCCCGAAACTTGTTTTTCGAAGGCTGAAATGGGCGAAATAAGATTTTTATCGAATAACTCGTTCACAAATGATGTTCGTGGTCCCCAAATAGGCCAAAGGTGCGGTCAGCGGGCCCAAATAGGCCCCAAAATGCACTTTTCGGCCACCGAATCGGTCAGAAAAACTGGGTTTTCAGGACTGAAATCCGCCGATTGGATTTTTAGACTGAAAATTGGTAAAAAAATTAGGTTCGTAGACCGGAAATTGCGTAAAAAAATACGTCTTTTAGGAGGCAAAATTAGTCGAAAAATGCGGTCAGGGGGCGCAAATCAGGCCCTAAAATGCACTTTTCAGCTACCGATTCGGTGGCCGCTTGCTTTGGCTTATTTGGGGACCGCGAACATCATCATTTGTGAACGAGTTATTCGATAAAAATCTAATATTTCGCCCATTTTCAGTCTTCGAAAACAAGTTTCGGGGCCTAATTTCCACCCCTACTGAACGTGACATTTTTTTGGCTAATTTTGTCCTCCTAAAATACGTATTTTTTTAACGCAATTTCGGGTCTACGAACCTAATTTTTTTACCAATTTTCAGTCTAAACATCAAATCGGCGGATTTCAGTCCTGAAAACCCATTTTTTCTGACCGAGCCGTTGGCCGAAAAGTGCATTTCGGGGCCCGATTTGCGCCTCTCTTTGTTGGCCAATTTTATTCCCGATAAGCGCATTTTTCGGCCATAAAAATCGCCAATTTGATGGCAGATCGTCGGCCCAAAAGCCTCATTCTTGCGGACCGTTCACAAATGACGTACCGAAATGGGGCCCAAACATGCGGTCAGCAGGCGCAAATTAGGCCCTAAAATGCACTTTTCGACCACCGATTCGGTCAGATTTGATGTTTAGACTGAAAATTGGTAAAAATTAGGTTCGTGGACCGGAAATTGCGTTAAAAAAATACGTATTTTAGAAGGTATTGGAAGGACTTTTGACTGGAATCTCTGGATGCGAGCGATGTCGGACGTCTTCCCTGTGGGAACCGGGAATATCGCTTTGTACACTGTCAGTTCGTTACTTTTTAGTAATTTTTAGTTACTTGAGAAGAATTTTTTCAGTAATGCCCGTTCCAATAAAACGTCCCCAAGAGTCCAAATTTTCCGTTCAAGTCGAACGGTCGTTCCACGTGGAGTGGTCCAAAAAAATGTATCCACCCTTCAACAGTCCATAACTTGGAAACTAATTGAGGGAATTGTATCTAATTTTTGGTGAAAGTGTAGCTTAAAGTCCAACTTGAAGATGTATCATAGCTGTAGGTGTTCGAAATTGTCACGGTTGGAGAGAAACGATGCCTCCGATGAATATGTTGTTGGATGGATTCTCCAAGTTCATCCAATGTCCAGTGGCCTTTGTCCTTTAGAGTAACTCCCCAACAGGTAAAAGTTAAGTCCCCAGAGGAGTTAAGTCCGGGCGTATGCTCACCACGGCCTCTCTATCCCATCTTCCTGGTTGATTTTCGCCCGGATAAGCCCCCATAATACAACGAACCAAAAATGGGACACGACTCCAACCGATTAGTTTCCAAGTTATGGACTTGCAGAAGGGTGGAGACAATTTTTTTTTTTTTTTGGTTTGGACCCGCTCTGTCTATTGCAGGATATCGACCGAGGCGAGAGCCGAAGGTGTGTCGTGTACAGGGTGAAGTTGGGGCCGATGTCGACCCGCCCTTGGAGGACAAGAATGAACTTCCCAAAGTCCAAGTCACAACTTGGCCCTTAAGTCGCCCGGCTGAGTAAGATAAATTGTTACACACAAAAGTTCCCCCGCAAAGTAAACTCCATGAAAAGTTCATTAGACTACCTACCCAATTATAAGTTCTCTGTCAGAAGAAAAAGACTTTTCCTCTAGAGTCGACCCTAGAGAGACTGACGTAGAAGGTGACACAGAGCATGAGATGGCACATTACAGAGAGGTCAGCGGGGCGACCTTTGATCTGTGACCCGTGAGAGGGAGAGGGAGGAGTGAGGGAGAGGGAGAGGGAGAGGGAGAGGGAGAGGGAGAGGGAGAGGAGAGAGGAGAGAGGGAGAGAGAGAGAGGAGAGAGAGAGAGAGGAGAGAGAGAGAGAGAGAGAGAGAGAGAGAGGAGAGAGAGAGAGAGAGAGAGAGAGAGAGAGAGAGAGAGAGAGAGAGAGAGAGAGAGAGAGAGAGAGAGAGAGAGAGAGAGAGAGAGAGAGAGAGAGAGAGAGAGAGAGAGAGAGAGAGAGAGAGAGAGAGAGAGAGAGAGAGAGAGAGAGAGAGAGAGAGAGAGAGAGAGAGAGAGAGAGAGGGAGAGGGAGAGAGAGGGAGAGAGAGAGAGAGAGAGAGAGAGAGAGAGAGAGAGAGAGAGAGAGAGAGACACACCACAGAGCAGTCTTATATAAGTTTTAGGTAGGGAAATTTCAAGGTAGGGCCTACATATAAATGATTCTTTGTATCGATACGCATTGAAGGATCCATATTTTTTATTCTGGATACTGAGATAATCGTTCTCTGGATTTATTATTAAAAGAAATAAGAACGCAATAATATAATAATTATAATAAGTGTTATCGGATCATCGATGGTTGCGACCGAGCTGTGCTCTCCGCTGCTCCTAGTCCTTTTCGGCGATCACAGTCAGGTGCTTGTCCAATTCGGTCTCGGAGAGAACTCTGAAAAACGAATAGAGAACATAAAAATGGCGATGCGCGACTGGTTTGAAGCCATGCGGAGACGATGAAGGGGTGAAATCTTTGTCTAGGATCGCGTAAAACCGCAACAACAATCTAATCTGTTAGTCTGAGATTTGTCCTGGAAGCACCTCGATCGAGCCACCATCCGAAGGGCTTTTTGCCCTTACGCTCCGTCATCGGGGTCCGACCGAAGAATTATAAATATACAGTGTTCCCTCGCCACTTCGCGGAGCGTTGTTTTCGTGTCGATGCGCTGATAGAGAACAATTCCCTGCACGTCAAACGATAAGAGATGAGTTGACTCCGTTGATGAGAGTACATATACGG
Organism: Lethocerus indicus; assembly: GCA_019843655.1. Lineage (NCBI taxonomy): Eukaryota > Metazoa > Arthropoda > Insecta > Hemiptera > Belostomatidae > Lethocerus > Lethocerus indicus. Next base: position 486,354 of record JACDQD010000009.1, on the reverse strand, counting down.
CGGGCTCTCGTCAAGGCTCGACAATTGTGCAACGTGTCCAAGAGCGATGCAACAGTCTGCATTGACGACAATATGGTTCGAGCCGTATGTTTTTGAACTGAAACTTCTTTTCGGAGTGTATACAGACAATTTGGACAAAAGGGGGGTTTTTTGAACAATGCCCAGGACACAATTTTTTGTGTGCCAATTAAATGTGCAAGCCGTCGCCACTCTCCAGTCGGACCCCGATGACGGAACCGGTAGGTAATAGTTCCGAACTGAACAGCCGGGTGTCATCCGATATTCTTCCCACACACATGACGCGATCTCACCGGCAAAACCGGTCAGCGACAACGGATAAGTCATTATTTCTAATTCCGCGCCAGACACGGCCGGACTACGTACCGGAATTTGGGCTCGGCCGCTGTCACGATGCCGACTTCGATTTCGGTCGGCTTAAAATCGACGGAGAGTACGGTCGACAGGCACGAGATCGCCAACTGTGTACAACAGAACAAGAATAAAATTAATACATTCGTATTTGATATCACTGTGTGTGTGGTCTGCGAGGGGTTGGAATATACTGTAGGTTCGTGATGTTTCTGTCTCCTCTCTCGCTGCCGGTTTGGTCTTTTGCTAAAGACCTAACCAGCGGGAGGAGACAGAAACGTCGCGAACCTACGCATTCGTATTTCTTTTCAAAATCACTTATATAAATATACCGTGCAATCAAGCAGCATACGCCGTTGACACGCTGAGTGCCACGTCGGTCATCGGTGACTGACAGTGTAAAGTATGATATAAAACATTGTTTCGAGTTGTCGTCTAAAATCTATTTAAAGTCCACTCAATTTTTATTTAATACGGTATTTTATAATATCGTTTATAATATCGAAAAGTTTAACGGATTTTATTAAAACAGGGTATACGTTAAAATGGTTGTCCCTCGCAAGTATCACACAAGATGTTACAACTTGTTTCTTCTGCCGCAGAAGAACGTATATATATATATATATATATATATATATATATATATATATATGTTGTCATATTAGTTTATAATAGCTGTTTAGTGGTCTGCGAGGTTTTGAATTAATTGAACGAAAAGAATTAATATATATTTGCGGTTATCGTAATTGGTGACCTGTATTGCCTCTTCGACGCTGTAGTCCTTCTTCTTCTTGAGCTTCTTCTCCAAGTAGCTGTTGGCCTCTGTCTGCTTGGCGCCGACGCTGATCGCACGGTACGAACAGAAATAGCCGGCCGGATCCGTCTTGTAGACCAGCGGACCTCGCTCCTCGTCGTACGCTATCAGCATCATGCCTGCCCGACGACAAATATCAGATCGCAAACTAATAGCGTTTTGTGCAATATTCGTTTTGTTATTCGTCGGCCGGTACGAACATTCGGCGAGTGGCCGACTGACGGGCGGTTTTTCGGCCTCCCGCCGTCTTCAGTAGCGCCGCCCCACTTTCTCACGGATGTTACTTACCCTACTGTCCGCCTCGTGAATCGTACAAAGTACCGATATAAAGTCGTATTTCTACGAATTGTATACAAAGTTCAATTGATCGAACAGTCGGTATCGGTCGCTCTTAAAATTTGCCTTAAATTTTCGTGCTAGGGTTTGAAATTTTAAAAGAAATTCCGACACGAAGAGGTCAAATTTAAATACAGACCATTGTCAACACTGCTGGGGTAATTTATCCCCCAGTTGAATGAAAAGTTTTGAAAATCTATCGAAAATGTAATTTTGCAGCCGACGCCATCAATCGGCACCCGGCCGAATGAACTGTACCTTCTGGTGTTCATCTACCTGTTTGCCTTCTATTCAGTGAGTAATATTATGATAGGGATAAGGGTATATAAGGGAAGGGTACGAAAAAATTTTCGGTTATATTTTTCTCGGGCCGGCCGTCTTCAGTAGCTGTGTGTCAATGACTTAGCGGGCGCCGGGTAGAAGGACACAGTGGGCAGTGAGAGGATGCGCCCTGAAGAACGCCCAAAGTGCGCCGACTGTTGGCCGCTACTGAAGACGGCGAGCCGCCCGTCTGGCGAATGACCGAACGCGAGAGCGGACGGAAAAACAAACACTACGAACCTCTCCGAAATGTCTGAACTTGAATTCAAGTGCAATATTCGTTTTTGTTATTCGTCGGCCGGTTGCGTGTACATGAAAGTTGTACCAACGACGACACTTTAATGGTTAGAGCGACTCGTTTATATGTAAATGATTCGGCCGGTTTTTTGAGTTTCACGAGGTTAGTAGTGACACAACAGTTACGGAAAACATTCGCGATGTTTATCCCGAGTTTTCTAGATTCAAATCCAGTAATTACGATATTTTGAACCTTCGACACCAATATTTTGGGACGTAACCGTTTTCTCAAGATATATAGGGTGTTCCAAAAATTAACGCAAGATTTGATTTTGCCACCATTCTTGCAGTAAAGTCGGTAACAGTATTAAAAAAACTATTCGACAGCCAGTTTCGGGTCAGTAGAAATGGAGCGCCGTTACGCGATAGAAAAACGTGTTTTCATTGTCGAACGATATTTTAAAAAATAATGAAAGTTCGGCAGCCACAGTCCGCGGAACAGCGATTCGGCTTCGTCAACTGTGAAGGAGAGTAATTGAAAAATTCGCGCAGACCGGATCGACAGGGTGATGCTACTGAAGACGCCGGTCGTCCCCCAAAAACGAGCCGTTCGAATGTCGATATCGAATATTTGTGAACATCGACAAGTGGATGTGGATTATTCGAACGAAATCGTTTTTAGCGACGAAGCGCGTTTTCACTTCGACGGTGACGACTCCATTTCTACTGACCCTAAAGTATCGGCTGTCGAACGGTTTTTTTTTTTTTTAATACGTTTACTGCGAGAATTGTGGCGAATTCAAATCTGGCGTTAATTTTACGGCACCCTTTATATATATACATACATTTATTGGAGACTCCCTACTTATGGACTAGTTACAATAGGCTAATATCCTGAGCGAATGTCAGGCTTGACGTCGTTGAACCGGGCGATAAGCGATTCGAACGCGGCGCGCGACCCGGAGGAGAGTAAAACTAAATGTACTGACTGCATCCGAGCGGTCTCATTTCGGCGTTCTGCGTGTAGACCTGCGAGATGTCGGCGATCCGGTTGCAGAGCACGTCGACGTTGATGTCCGTGCCGTACTTGTACTTGAACAGGGCGGCCTCGTACCTAGCCCTGTGCACCTGCGACTTGCTGTCCGCTAACAGACGAAAACGGACCAAACTTTAGATCAATCGGAGTTTATTTATTTTCTCAATCATTATATATATATATATATATATAGGACGGAAGACATCCTACTGAGAGTAGAGGATAGTTAAGAAGTCGATGGGCCATCGGAGAGGGCGATTAATGGTACCTCCCAGTCGCCAGTATTGAACCATCTACTTCTCAATTTTGTATTGAAATATATAATATAAAAAGACGACGATAACCGAGGAGACAGTTGAGACTGGGAGGTACAGTCGTACCCCGGAGTATATCTTCGGGTTGTTATTCAATGATTAGGCCTTTCCTCGACCCATTTCCTAACTTTTATATATATAAGTCAAAGGGCGAGCTAAAGCCCTTTTAGGAATGGGACAAAGGACAAAGCCCTTTGTTAGGAAAAGTGCTATATATTGTGAGCCCGCCAGTCGATCTTAGGTGCTGTTCTTGTGAGTTACATATTATATCCTTATCTTTATTGTTAATCAGTCTTATTGCTATTTAGTGTATATTTGTTGTAAATAGAAACTTTTTCTTTAAAAAACGTATATCTCTCTTTGGAAAGTTTAACTTATATAAACTATATATATATATATATATATATATATATATATATATATATATATGTTATATGTGTCTCTATATCTCTCTTTCTCTCTCTCTCACGGACACAATACGGGAAAAACGTTGTATTCGTATCGGCGCGAATAAATTTACCTATCATGCCGGTCATGACGCATCCTATGTTATCGGTGATCCTGTACAGGTGAGTTACGGTCTTCGGGTCCAAAAGCTTGTCCTGAAAACGAAAGGGGGAGAAAAGCGTTATCGAAAGAAAAATATATTCCGCGCTGCGGTTCGTTACGATCACAAAAAGATTCGGAAACCGCGGTCGATAACGTTTCCTTCGTTGGATCTTTAGATTTTTGTTTCATTAAAAGAATGGTTTTATTTAAAAAAATTCTCCGACAGCGGGATCTTTTCAACAATGCTGCCGACTTTTAATATTTGATTGCAGAATTTTGATAAAATTTGTGGTAGCGGCGCTTACCGGTACTTTCTTCTGGGTGGCGACGACGGCGCAGTCGACGCCCTTCAGGGCGATAGAAGTCAAACCGCCCTGGTTTATAGCCTTGAACGCATATTCTGAAAATAATTAAAACGTAGTTTCAGAACGATCAGATCTACGGTATATTCTTAAACGGGGGAGGAGGGAGGGCGGCGAATGAAAATTACCGAAAATTTTACCGAATATAGTTACTTCGGTCGAAATTTACCGTAGCGGCTACGAATGTTATCGGGTATAATCGATATATCGATATATACGGGGGTGAATCGATGTCGTCGACCGTTGTTTTCACATCGCATAACTTTATTAAGTTGTCCGGTTAGAAACATAGCCAGGAGCATTAAGGACGGTAGGAAGGACTTTCGACTGGAACGTTTGGATGTGGGGGATTTCTTGGCGGAACGCGGCATAGTTCTATCCGGCTTTATATATTGTCGGGTTTGTCGACTATTGTAAGTTTCGATGCCCAGTTTCAAACGAGGTCTCGACAGTCCAAATTTGCGATTTACAAAAAAAATTTACGAAAAAATACCTCTTATTCTCTTTTTCCTACATTGTCGGATATACACCGTATCGGTCATCATTCACCGTTTATCCTGCATGGGCAACAACAAAACTTCGATGAAAACCGTATAAAAAATAATGAGGGCACTATCTGTTGTTAAGGGGTTTTATATATTAACACTTTGCGAAGTTTTTTTCATTCATATTGCCAGCAACTCGTATCGACATATTATCATTTTGTCTTTTATTATGTGGAATCGATCGATGTATCCAAAGTATAATCGAAACAAATCTAACTGTTCTTTTATATCGCGGAAATTTGTGGTCGGGCACATTTCGACGCCACTTCCACATTTTCAGTATTTTCATCGTCTTCTACATTTTCTCCTCTATCACTTTCAGATCCCTCGATATCACTTTCAATTCTCGCCGTATGTATCGTCGTATAACGGGAAATATATCACTATCGTTAGAATCGGATTCGTAGATCAGTTCGATATTGTCAGCGTTATCGCGCGGCTAAGAGCATCTATATTATTCACATTATGTTTGCTATAAACTTCAAATTCTAATTCATCGCTACTACCGTCGATATCGCTATAATTTTCACATAGCCAGGAGCATTAAGGACGGTAGGAAGGACTTTCGACTGTAACGTTTGGATGTGGGGGATTTCTTGGCGGAACGCGGCATAGTTCTATCCGGCTTTATATATTGTCGGGTTCGTCGACTATTGTAAATTTCGATGCCCAGTTTCAAACGAGGTCTCGACAGTCCAAATTTGCTTGATTTAGATCCGTTCTTTTCAGTCGATGTATGGGGAATATTATGTATTTCTTTTCGCGCCGCAATTACTCTTTTCTTTCCCCGCGACAATTGAGTGACGACCATCGATATTATGAAACCACAGCAGCAAATTTTCACCATAGTACGGTGGTGTTTCTGTCTATCCTCTCGCTGCCGGTTTTCGGCCGCTCGCCGTCTTCAGTAGCGCCGTGTGTCAGTAGTCACTGTTGTGGCACTTTGGATGATTTTCGGGGACGTCCTCTCGCTGCCCACCGTCACTTTCTATTGGCGCCAAGCGCTACTGAAGACGGCGAGCGGCCGAAACCGGCAGCGAGAGGATAGACAGAAAAACACATCACGAACCTACGCTGTATTCCAACCCAGTCGCGGACCACACAAAACAGGTATATTTAAAAAAAATTTTAACCAATTGCTTTTAAACAATATAAATAAAAATTACACTGTCCGACCGACTACCGCCTACTGAATTCATATTTTTCCCCCAAAAAACCTATTTCAAATGATATTTACAGTCTCCAAATTAATGTAATGTAACGGAGGGGGTTGAATTAATTGGGGGTAAACAAAACCGCAAGTCATGTCAAGTTTGGGGAGGTTAGAGCCGAGATAGTATAACCGACAGGAATTAAAATTCACCGAATTATCGGCACATTTTTAAAATTAATACAATTGGTCGTATTTTAAAACCGCTTACCGACTTGGTAGAGTCTCCCTTCTGGGGAAAATATAGTTATGTGCCTATCGAAACCGGCGCTGCTTCCTCTCGCCATTTTGTCGGGCTTGAAACTAATTTACAAGCGAACGAGCGCCCCGTTGCCAACTGTGACTAATTTAAACAATAAAATATATTCTTATTAGTCCTAAACAATTAATTGGGGATTCACAACGCAAAGTTATTGTTTAGAAAAATAATTTACTTAGGTATTCCCGCAATTTTTTTTTTTTTTTTTTAATTTTTATAATAAAACCCACCTTGTTGTAGTACCTCGTCCGTACACTGTGTATATTGCAAAGTGTGTAAAAAATGCACCAAATCAAACTATAGAAAATATTTAATTTAAATTATAACTACTTAAGCCAAAAACTTATCAACAAGTTGTTTAAGAAAACTGAGATTTCGAAAAAGTTTGGTGCCCCCCAACAAACTTCAATCTAATGTATATTTGCCCTAATGAAACTTTCTGACATTTCTTTCTTATTTTTTTCGTCTCGACGCTGAAAATGTCCTGTTTAAATCACTTTCGGGATTTAAATTGAATTATCTAATTCGGCCCCCCCAAAAAAAAAAATTGTCTTTTACGGTCGAAATTACTTTCGGTGTAATTGGGAAAATTGTAAAAAAAAAAAAATTTAAACAATAAGGTGGGACGACGTTGGTCAGTGCCTGCCCAATTGGCAGACTGTAACCTCGGCATATGTTACGCACTGATAATGCTGACGGATAGTAGTGGCCCCCGGATAGTAACTGAATTTTCTGCCCCTTTTCCTGTCTGAATTTCGGTTCTGTTTCGCACCCCCGGTCTTGAAATTGTCGGCCTGTTTTCAACAGAACCGGGATGAGCACCAACAACAACAACAACAGCAACAAGAAGAGAGAATTGAGGAAACTGTGAGCAGACAGCAGGCCGAATTGGCCAGGTATAAGACCAGGCTTGCGGGTTGGTATTAAAAGATTTTCATATCCGCTCTCAATATAACCGTTTTGTCGCCTCAGACCGGTTTCGAATAAAGCCTATTTTCGCTTCTTCCAAACCGCAGGAATATCGGACCGAATCGCTGTACATTCCCCCAAGAAATGAACGCATTTGTACCCGCGTAAAGGTTTGCGAGACGAAAATGCATGTTACGATCAGACACAAAGATTGTCTTCCGCACAATCGACGACGACGACGACGACATCACAACGCTGTTCGTATTCGTTCGAACCGATTCAAGGATACGTAAACGGGTCCTTCGACGTAACACTCTTCGATACGTTATTATTTGGGCCTTTTCCGTAACGTTCTCCGTATCCGTATTACATCGACGAGGTCGAAAAAAAAAAAAGCTAAAACACGGTGAACCGAAACGAGCGTTTCGACGCCTTTTGCGGCTACGGAAAGGTCTAAATATATATATATATATATATATATATAAGTTAATAGAGTCGGCGGAAAAATCCCGTTTTTAAAAACAGTTTATTGAAGTTACAAGAAAACCGATAATACACTATAATGCGAGAGCAAGCGAAATAGCTTATACTGGGTCAAGAACTCGACTGCCGGGCCTCTGCCCGGTTTACATTATATAGTCTCTTCCCTAACAAAGGGTTTTGTCAAATCTATCTTGTTGTTTACATTCGTAATACCTTCCGGGCTCCTAGTCGCCCTTTGACCTATATATATATATATATATATATATATACTGTTCGAGTCTGTAATTCGTTCACGAGTTCGACGCACGAGAGTCCGGAAAGAGCGATTGAGAAATGTACGAATCTTGGATCGGTCGCGATGCGTAAAGAATATGTTGAAATAAATATGTCACGATATCGAACATATCGATCATTTTTCGTTCCCCAAAAAAAGGAACGCGTTCCCAAAACGTTTTTGGAACGTTGGGAACGTTTTAAGTACGCCAAAGATTTTGACGTACTTAAAAATGTACATATTTTTGTACGTACGTCAAAATCTTTGCACAGATAACCCGTGTAGATGGTTTCGAATCGCGCGTATAAGATACATTCAGCTTGTCCGCAACATTGTGATGTTGTCAATTGTGCCGGAGTAACATCCGATCGTAACATACATTTTTCATCCTGAAATCTTTCTTGGGGGAAAAACGTGCAGTGATTCGGTCCAAAATATGCCCTCGATAAACTCTTTTGTAATTAATACATTCTTACCGGCGATAAAAACATGTCGACTACAAGATTTCTACCGTCTTGACGCTGTTTTAGTGGATATTTAAGAAAAAAATTACTTTGCAGATGCTCGTCTAGTGTCTGTTATCGAACGTTCGTACCTTCGTAACGTTCGATGTTTCCTTTCATTCCTCGAGTTAATCGTTATTAATTTTACGATTCGATAAAATTGCCAGTTAAAATGCAGAATAGGCGGCCTATTAGGTTCGATATCGTGACATATTTATTTCGACATATTCTTTCACAAGATTCGTACATATCTGAATCGCTCTTTCGGGACTCTCGTCAACTCGAAAAATTACAGACTCGACCTTCCGTAAAAAGACGCCACGCTTAAGTGAAATAATAAAAAATATATATAATAATCGATATATAAGCTTACCTATTAGTGTGGGCCCCCTATTCTGAATTTTGACCGAATTGCCGATATAACAATTTCGAAAAGTTTCGCTTGTGTCGGTTTCATCTCTCAACGATCTCTTTTTTTTTTCTATTACCGTTGCGCCGCCGATAATTGCGCCTGGTGCAGATCTGGTGACGGCCCACAAATGCCTGCTGAAGGAGAAGGACGTGTTGAAGGCGAGCCTGCAGGCGCTCAGCTCGGACGACGCTCGGCCGACGGCCGACGCCGAAACGCTCAGCTCGACCGAGGCGTCCGCACCGCAAACGGTAACCGCACGTATCTATTAATTGCGACGTAAGTAAAACGTAACATCGCGCGGTATAAGGTACCAACAGTTAAGATGTCGGTCGAAAAATCCATCGAAAAGTTCTATCGACAGCTGTTTCGTGCTCATAAATCAGTTGTTTTATCCGTTTACAAATTTTTTTTTTGTATCGTACGCATTCGTACGTTTTAAATTCAATAATTTACAAAAAAAAAATACCTGTTATTCTGCTTTTCCTACATTGTCGGATATACACCGTATCGGTCATCATTCACCGTTTATCCTGCATGGGCAACAACAAAACTTCGATGAAAACCGTAAGCGATGTTTGTTCATTGATTCGTTCGACAATGTACAAAGATATATATATATATATATATATATATATATATATATATATATATATATCACCCATGAAAAATAATGAGGGCACTATCTGTTGTTAAGGGTTTTATATATTAACACTTTGCGCTCGAAGTTTTTTTTCATTCATATTGCCAGCAACTCGTACCGGACATATTATCATTTTGTCTCTTTTATTATGTGTGGAATCGATCGATGTATCCGTAAAGTATAATCGAAAAAAATCTAACTGTTCTTTTATATCGTCGGAAATTTGTGGTCCGCGTTTCGAGGTGAAATATCGAAATCCGTAGGAGACGGAATATTATCCACTTCCACATTTTCAGTCGAATCCGCTTCTGTCTTCTACATTTTCTCCTCTATCACTTTCGGATCCCTCGATATCACTTTCAATTCTCGCTGTACGTATCGTCGTATAACGGGAAATATATCACTAGCGTTAGAATCGGATTCGTAGATCAGTTCGATATTGTCAGCGTTATCGCGCGGCTAAGAGCGTCTATATTATTTACATTGTGTTCGCTATAAAATTCAAATTCTAATTCATCGCTACTACCGTCGATATCGCTATAATTTTCACAAATTTTTCTTTTATTCGCCTTATCGGGGGATATAAATATGAATTCGAAATATAAAAACAATCCGATACACTCTACTGCCGAATAACAGGACTTATTCTGAATATCGAGGGCATAATAATCCGCGAGCCGCGCCACCGCCTCATTTGTCACCGAAAGCGAAATATCCTATAAATAGTTTTTACGATTTGTTTTTGTCCTTACGTTAAAAACTGAAAATTATTCGCATCGTCTGTGTAGCGGAGCCCTCGAGTGCAAAGGGTTAATTATTGTTTATATGCTGTAGGTAAATTTTTAATGTACAAGTGGGCGATGTTCGATTTGAATATTCCGAGTGAAAACTCTGAATATCGGTGTTCGAATCGTGCTGAAGGAAATAAAATTTCGGGACAATTCTTTCGCTTTCATTTCGCATTACTGGATATTATTATTTATTTTGTCGCCGGACAGGATGAAGAGGAAAAAGAGGAGGAGAGCGCGAGGCATCTGAAGAGCAAATTGAACACGCTGATGAACTCGATCGCAACTCTGTCCGAAGAGAAGTCGAGGATGGAGGCCGGTTTTCAGTCGGATAAACGCCAACTGAGAGCCGAAAAACTTCAGGTCGGTGGCGCCATTTTACGGACGGAGGAAAAAAATTTGTCCGCTATCGCTTTTTTTTTTTTAAATCGAAACTGTCGTCGTTTTCATTTTCAGCTTGAGAACACCGTGGGCGAATTGAACGCGAAATTGGAACAGGAGGCGAAAGCGCACTCCGCCGAATTGGAAAATCTGAAAGCCAAATTGGTCGTTGAACGCCATCAGCGCGAAAAGGAGCACAACGACCACGGCGTAATGATCAGGTATTCCGCGCCGTATCGCCTATAAAAACCTGTTCCTGGCGGGTATTTAAATATAACTAGAGTCTATCGGGTCGACAACTAAGTAATTGCGGAATTGCTGCCGACAAGTGGCGCGTTGTACATATTTTTGAGTACGTCAACCTCTTTACGCAGATAAACCGTAGATGGTATTCAGCGCACGTATAATTCGGCTTCACCGCAATGTCCCAGTGTCGAACTGTGGCGATCCGAATCGATAACGGCGTTTATTCGGTCATCGTCGACCTCCATCGGAGCGCTCCACATCTTTTAATGAAAAATCCCCCGACCGGAATTTTGCGAAACGGTACTGAAACTGCCGTTCTTTTAACGCTTCATCACCGTACACGGCGTACAATTTTTTACGAGCCCGCCAGGCATTGACTGCTTTGTGGAAATAAAAAAGTGAAATGTGACGGAAACGCTCGGTTTGGTTCACCGTTTATTAGCTTTTTATACACACACACACAATTTAACCGGTCGATGTAATTTCGATACCGAATTTTTCAGAAAGGACCGAATAATAACGTATCGAAGAAGCTTATCCGTGCAAAGATGTCGACGTACTTAAAAATATGTACAACGCCACTTGTCGGTAAATCCTCCAATTACTTAGTTGTCAACCCAATAGTTATATTTTAGCAGGGCAAAGTTCATCGCTACGACTAGACGTGACGCTGCTAAAGGGAAAGTACTAAATTTTCTAATAAATTGTCCGCCGTGGCAGGAATTGCAGAAGGTGGTGGCAAGAGCGGGTAAAAGGGAGAAGGTCGAGAGCTGCGCCGAGGCGCGCGGCGAGCGGGCGCGATGCGGCCGCCACGAAGCGCAGGATCAAAGACCTGCTGGTCGAAAGTTGGCGCGAGCGACGGCCAGGATGGAGCAGGACAGGCGAAGTTCGTCGGCCGCCGCTGAAACACTACAGCGACAGCTCGAACAGCTCAAGATACAGCACGTTCTGGCCACCACCAAGGTAAACGGAGCGCTCGACAAGTGCTATCAAGTGTAGAGCATCAAGCGTCGGCTTGTTTATCTCGGTAATTGGTCGTCTAGAGGAGTGGGATAACGTTCTAGGATGAGGCCACGTAACACCACTCTGGCGTAGCAATCTTCCTTTGCGGAACTTTTTAACGGCCTGAGTGCAAAGTGTTTAGAACCCTATAATTGAAATACATAAAAAATATAAAATCGGTTAGTCGGCGTGTGTAGGCGAAAGCTGTTTTTGCTGTACGCCCCGATTACGAGATAACTGTTGGCGCACATCGCATTTTCGTCTCTGCCGTCTAAGTATTATCGTAAGTATTTTCATAACGAAGATTGGCCGTACTGACGACTATTTAAAATGTATAATGGCAGGAACAGGAGAGGGCCCAGGAGGCTGAGGAGAGGGCGAAGAACCTGGCCGCCGTCCACGAAGAGAGGGTCGCCAACCTCGAGGCCAGACTCGCCGAACTGTCGCACACCGTCGGCTCGTACGACAGGCTCAGGCACAACGACCAGATCGCCATCGATAAACTCAAAGTTCGTACTCTTTTCAACCGTTTTAGTACCGGGGGCTTTTTAAAATCCGCCGATTGGCCCGATAGCGCTTCCTTCGTTCATCCGCGAGAAATGCACTTTTGCATCTTAACGTGTTACGGAGAGAGACGGCTAATTATGCGGGTCGTAGTTTACGATTATTCGAAAGAAAATTTGTATTTGACGAGAAGAAACTCGAGATAAATTCTGAACCGAGAGCAATCGTGCGAATTGACGATTGTGACCGAAAAGAGCGAGACGGTTCACCACACATTGCGCTGTGTGGCACTAAAACGGTTAATGACAATTTTATAATAATTTTAATTAATTAATTTTTTTTAATGAAATTTCCTTTCGTACGTATTATATGTACAATTTTATTTTCCGCCAGAAAATATATTTTATTTGCCGACCAACTGACAGAACATTTTTCTCGCGTGGCGCGCGCACACAGCATTTGTTAAGACGGAAGACTGAGAGCGGGTCACAATATATATATATATATATATATATATATATATATATATATATATATTCGCCACGAAAGGGATTTGTCGAACCTAAACATCTAATATAAATAAATAGAGTTCATACTCTACATACATAACTCCTACCCTCCCTCCCAAATTCGAAAAATCCCTTTACGACAATAAAAATGCCACCGTCCGAAATATAGCATCATTTCCTCCTTTGGTTTGTAACAGTCTCCGCGCCGTTATGGCAAGCTCGACGAAGTTAACAGAGCGCAAAACTAAAGGAAAAAATAAAAATAAGTCATTCTACGGTAAAAATGAATTGAATTCCTCTGCCGAGGAGAGCCCCAACTGTTTTACTACAACGGAGGCCTATTTCGGAATTCCGAGGGATTTGTCGAAGGATTTGTCGAACCTAAATATAAATAGAGTTAATACTCTGTGCGCGCTTCTGCCCCACACATAACTTATATATATATATATTTAAAACTCCCGTCGCTTGTCCCGCTTTGTTGCTTAATTTATAACGTTTTTTCGGTTTGAAATAAATTTGAGCTAGGACGGGACGCGCGCATTGACGACGAACAAGTCGGGAACGACTATTGAAGTCTATCTGAAGACTTAGCCGGCGGGGGTCGTTGCGCAAAGTTTCAATAATAATTTTAATAATTTCTCGTTTTTGTCCAGGAGCGTCTGCTCCAGCTGGAGATGGAACACGGCGACGAGAAAGTCGACGCCAACATCGACGATCTAACGCAGAGCCTGAAACAGATCGCGAAACAGTTGCAGTTCGCCCACCGCGAATCTGAGAAACAGTTGAATATTAAAGGTGCCTCTAATAGTATAATTTCCAATAATCTGATATATTGGGTAATTCACCGACAAGTGGCGTGTTGTACATATTTTTAAGTACGTCGACATCTTCGGCACAGATAAGCCCCGTGGACGGTTTCGAATGCGCCGTATAAGATACATTCGGCTTCTCCGCAATGTCCCAGTGTCGAACTATGGCGATCCGAATCGATAACGGCCTTTATTCGGTCATCGTCGACCTCCATCGGACCGGAGCGCTCCTCGTCTTTTAACGAAAAATCCCCCGACCGGAATTTTCGCGAACCGGTACCGGACACTGCCGTTCTCTTAAGGCTTCATCACCGTACACGGCGTACGACTTTTTACGAGCCCGCGAGGCGTTAACACCTTTGGGAACATTGAAAAAGCGAAATGCGACGGAAACGCTCGCTTCGGTTCACCGTGTTTTAGCTTTTTACACACACCGTAATTTCGATACCGAATGTTTCAGAAAGGACCGAATAATAACGTACCGAAGAATCTTATCCGTGCCTGTGATGTTGACGTACTTAAAAATATGTACGACGCGCCGCTTGTCGGTAAATTCCGCGATTACTCAGTCGTCAACCCGATAGTTTGAGGAAGACGAATTTATTTAGAGAAAAATTCAACAATCAATCAATAGTCTGAACTCTAATAGTCGACTGTCGGGAATCTCGTTTGTTTACTACGGGGAGTATCTCCGTTATATATATATATGTATTTTATATACAATACAAAATAAATTAATGTCTTTTTTTCTGTCGATTAGCGTTGATTATGGAAGTGATTGACGAAAACTACAGCGGAGTCGGAGACGGCGGACAGAGGAACGAGCACGCGATCTGCCAGAAAGAGTACGAGGCTTTGAAATTGGAATTCGACAATTACAGAAAACAGTTCTTCATTCAACAGTCGTCATCGCCGAGGTAATCTTTCGACAATTCCGTCCCCCGTAGCCTCTTCGAAAAGAATTGATTCAACCGTTTGCGCTCGAGCGGCGGCGCCTCTCTCGGGCACCACCGCGTGTGGTGCGATAACTGGAGCGGTGCCCGAGAGGGGAGGCACCGTTCGAATCGATGCGTTTATCTGCGGTTCGACCTAAGGAATATCGCTCGAAAGGTCCAGTCGGCCCTTTTGTAGATCGTATTACGCGCGGTCTCCAAACAGCTATAGGGGTGCGTTATACGAAATAAAGGACCGCTTATGCGATAAAATGTCGCGGTCGGAACTCCGGCTTCGACATCGGTTCGAACTCGACCTTCTTGTCGATCGCATCATTTCTTTTTCAAAGTTACCGAGAGCCCCCGATAAGTATGGAATATACGACGAAGAAATTACTTCCGGCGAAGACGAGTTCGATTTTTCGGCGGTAACGAACGAAATTACATCGCTACGTAGAGACGGCTCTCGCCCGTAAGAATGAAGACGACGATGACGTTAGAGGAGTGAGAAGAGGAATAATCCGAATCCGGAAGTGACTGTACGGAAGAGACCGAACCTTCGGAATGGACAGTGTGTCCACGGAATCCGAACCCCCTATAAGCGGAAGCGGCTGAGATTACTCTCGAGTTGCCGGTTCGCCCGACAGAAAAGCGCCTCGAGGGCAAAGGGTTAAATCGCAAATTAGGACTGGGAACGCCAGTGTAAAGTATTTCGTACCCCGATATAGGCCGACGAATTGGCAGCGATTAATGCTATATTGAAACTGTCCTTCTAACCGCCCCTCAACATTAGATGGACGGGGTATGTTTCAATCCGACTCTGGCCTCAAAACAGTCGACCGTGTCATAAAATTTCGGTTTCACAAATTTCGTCCCAATCTATTCGGGCGTCCCGTAAGTTCCTTCTGCGCCTCGCCCGAACGGCTCTAACTTGGCCAGCCGTTTATATTTAAATTCAATCTCTTCAATCTCTTGTCCGTTGTTATGACACGCCGGTTTCAGTTGTCCCAGTGAGCTCGTTCAAAGTGCGCCCGCTTCGGCGGTTCAAAGTGTCTTTTAAAATTTTTCCCGCACCTTTCAAAATGGAGAGCCGAAAGAGGCGTTTGCAAGGCATGTTAAGCTTCATCGCTTCAAAAAGGCAATAGTGCATAGGACACCGCGGATTTAGATTTGCACCGCATTACTTACTATTAGGACCTTATACGGGACACCCTAATATATTATCTATTCTATTTATTATCTGCTACACTGTCTATCTTTACTATTTGAGTATGTGTTGTTGTTGTTGTTTTGGTCGGCAGCATGAGGTCGGAAGCGCAACAGGCCGAAGTTGACGCGCTGAAATCCCAGGCGTCGTCGCTGAAGGACAGAATCAGAAGCCTCCACGACCAGATCGAGACCATGAAGACCGACCATAAAAACGAACTGGAATCCAAACATCAAGTAAGTATATTCGTACGAAATTTTCCTTCAAATTCTTCGCGTTGATCATTATTGATGTTATAATTCGATAAAAACGTGAAGAAATTTCGCTTCGGTCGAACCCTGGGGTTTGACGCAACGTCATTTTTGTCTTCCTTTCTCTAGGAACTGAAGAAAACGCCGATTCTACATTCGATATTATCTTTCTTGAATGATACAAAATTTTTTAATTTTGGTGAAAATGTAATACGTCGATAATTGGAGTGATATAAGATACAAATTTCGAGGTTTTGCGTGATTTCACTACAGATTTTCTGATTACGCATTTTCCCTATTAAATTATGTACTGTAGGTTCGTGATGTTTCTGTCTCCTCTCGCCACTGTTCGGTCTTTTGCTAGACTGGTTTCGGCCGCTCGCCATCTTCAGTAGCGCTGTGTCAGTCACTGTCAGCACTTTGGATGTTTTCTGGGCATCCTCACTGCCGCCGCACTGTGTCACTTTCGCATTTACTACTGTCCGTCTTCAGTAGCGCTGCGTGTCACTTCAGCACAGGTACAAGTGACAGGACAGTGACAGTGACTACTGACACACAGCGCTACTGAAGATGGCGAGCAGCCGACAAACCGGTCTAGCAAAAGACCAAACAGCGGTGAGAGGAGACAGAAACATCACGAACCTACTACAGTATATTCCAACCCCTCGCAGACCACAAAACAGGTATATTAAACTAAATTATGTACGTCATTTTATATTTCGAGTGCAAAATCATACCTATTATATAGTTTTATGAAGACTTTAATTCAGATTCGGTTTCGTCCTCGTTATTATGCCTTCGTTTTTTCCTTTCCTTTCGTGCATCGATATGAAACAACGCTCCTTTCCGCGATGTGGCTGCCGACACGGTTGTATTTTTTCGTTTTTATTTTTTGACGAATATTTTGGAAAAGCCCACGAAGCGCCGAAGCCACAAAACATGTATAACACTGTATAACAATTCGATAAACTCGCTGATCTAAATTTTAAGCTTCGGTCATGTGCAGGCTTATCAGACTCCCCCGTCGTTTCTCCGAATGGTTACGCCGACAATATTCGAGCGTTTTAACAGTAACGAATTTGCGATTTTTGTTATTGAGGCGCTGATAATGGAACGGCTGAGGAACCGCGAGAACGTCGGCTGTCTGGAGCTGGAGTGGCGCGAGCGGATGATGCTGCTCGAGATGCAGTTGAGCAAGCAGAGGGAGCGCGCTTTGGCCGTCGTCGCCGAGAAAGAGCACGAGATAGCGCAGCTGAGGGAGTGCTCGGCGCTCCTCTACCACCACCAGCCGCTCGGCGCGCTCAACAAGCCGGCGCCGACGTCGATATCGCCGCCGTCCTCCCCCACCGCGCCCAACAAGGTTACTCTTAAATACTATTCCGTCTCGTCTAGCCAAGTTTTTCGGCCACTCGCCGTCTTCAGTAGCGCCGTGAGTCACTTGGGCTGACAACTAAGTAATCGCGGAAAGGCCGTGGATTGAGGACGGTACAAAGGACTTTCGATCGGAATCTCCGGATGCGAGCGGCAAGAGTCGTCGTATCCCTTGGTGAGATCCCGGATAGTTCCGACGACTAAGTAATTGCGGAATTCGCCGACAAGCGGCGCGTTGTACATATTTTTAAGTACGTCCAACATCGAAGCCGTATAAGATACATTCGGCTTCTCTGCAATGTCCCAGTGTTGAACTACGCGATCCGAATCACAATAACGGCCTTTATTCGGTCATCGTCGACCTCCACCGGACGTCCTCCGGAGCGCTCCTCGTCTTTTAACGAAAAATCCCCCGACCGGAATTTCGCCGTTCTTTTAAGGCTTCATCACCGTACACGGCGTACAACTTTTTACGAGCCCACCAGGCGTTAACACGTTTGCGAAAATAAAAAAGCGAAATGCGACGGAAACGCTCATTTCGGTTCACCGTGTTTTAGCTTTTTATACACACAGACAATTCGACCGGTCGATGTAATTTCGATACCGAATGTTTCAGAAAGGACCGAATAATAACGTATCGAAGAATCTTATCTGTGCCTGCGATGTCGACGTACTTAAAAATATGTACAACGCCACTTGTTGAAATCTGCAATTACTTAGTTGTCAACCCAATATGTGTGTGTGTGTGTCCTTGTTTTAGTAGAGATTGTCGTTGCTTTTTGAATTGAGAGGGACTTTGTTGAAGCTGCTCTTGTCTCTCTCGGTATCATCTTTTTAATACGGAATCACTCCGGGAATCCACTCACTCGTTTATTATGTCGTTTCATTTATTCTCAAATATTATGTCCATTTTCTTTACTCTTCCCAGTTCGGACGGATTCGAGTCTGAACTCCAATGCGAGTCAGTTTTATTGCGAGTCACATCAGAGTATATGCGACACGCTCCCCTCGGAGGTATATCCCGTTTTCACTGTCGCTCCGAAAAAGACATCCGAAACGACCAAACAAGAACGGAACGAACACACGCATATATAACTCCGACAGTACAAACTGGATGCCCCGAGTGAACGAACCGCCCGACCGTTCTGGCGAAAGACCAAAAAGCGGCGAGAGGAGATTACTCGCAGACCGAAAAGCAGATATTCCAAACTGGCCGTAATTTCACATAAAGCCGAATAAAGTTGAAAAACAAAAAGAAAGAAATGTAACGCAGTTGGGAATCGGTGATAATGATCCATTTTATTTATATATTTTTTTTTTTAATTTGTGTTTACTCGACCGGCAGGCCGATGGTAGCGCGTCGGGCGACACCACGGAGGAGGCGAGCGGCGGCGCAGGCGCGGTGGCGGCGTCGTCGTCGTCTGGCGCCAACCCGATGCTCCACTACAGCCAGGAGGTGGCCAGACGGGACGTAGAACTGAGCCGGCTGCGCAGAGAGAACCACCGGCTGGAGACGGACCTGAGGGCGGCGAGCGCCCTCGCCGCGCACAACCACAACAAGATACAGGAGTTGGGCGCCGCGCTCGACCAGCAGCTCGAAAGGTAGCGCGCGCCGTGTAGTCTTCAACGCTCTTCCGTCGACGGTCTGTTCCGTTTTCCTGGACGGGTTTCGGCCACTCTGTGTGAGGCTTGCGCGGCGCATTACCTCTCTCGCGCACATATATTTGATATACCTGTTTTTGTGGTCTGCGAGGGGTTGGAATATACTGTAGGTTCGTGATGTTTCTGTCTCCTCTCTCGCCGCTGTTTGGTCTTTTCCTAGACCGGGCGGTTTGTCGGCCGCTCGCCGTCTTCAGTAGCGCTGTGTCAGTAGCTTTGGATGTTTTTTGGGCATCCTCACTGCACCGCACTGTCACTTTCACATGTACTGTAAAAGTGTTAAAATGTCGATTACAGTGACACAGTGACAGTAACACAGCGCTACTGAAAACGGCGAGCGGCCGACAAACCGGTCTAGCAAAAGACCAAACCACTCACTGTCAGCACTTTGGATGTTTTCTGGGGCATCCCCAAACAGTGCCCACTGTCACTTGTACCGTGCTGAAGTGACACACACAGCGCTACTGAAGACGGACAGTAGTACATGCGAAAGTGCGACAGTGCGGCAGCAAAAAACATCCAAAGTGCTGACTTAACACAGCGCTACTGAAGATGGCGAGTGGCCGACAAACCGGTCTAGCAAAAGACCGAACAGCGAGAGAGGAGACAGAAACATCACGAACCTACATATTTTATATATACTGTGTTCTCTCCGAGAATGATTGAAGAGTCGTTAACGTTAATTTTTTTTTTTGTTGCCAGGTTCAAAAGGTGCCAGTCGTTGAAGGGCGCCAATTTGGAATATCTGAAAAACGTTGTACTCAGTTTCCTTCTGTCGAACGACGCCAACTGCAAGAAGCACATGCTGAACGCGATTGCGGCCGTCCTCAAGTTCACCGACCAGGAGCGCAAGAAGATAGCCAAGCACAGCTGGTGGTACAACACGGCGTCGTTGCATTTCGATTTCGTAACGACTCTATGAACGATAACAGTTGGCGTAGATATAAGTTTTCGTGTCAATTGCGAATGGAAGTTAGCGCGACCGATCGGCTTCAGGTGGGATGGCGTAATGCGGAGGAAACCTACCGCCGTTCCGGGAATATTCCCGTCGGCTCTGACTCGGAACAGTTTTCTAAGTCGGAGGGCCGGCCATTCCGGCTGGAGGTTTACGTTCTTTACCGCTAAATTACGCGACCCCCACCGGAAGCCCGTTGCTGTCGATTAACGAGTTCTGGTTAGCGGAAACCTTTGCTCAACGGTAAAAGGTCACCGGCGTGTCTTTGGTCGTTCGCACCACGCCCATCTTCGGTAGTTCAGACCGAGAACCGTAGATTTGGAATACCGTAGTTTTCGTACGTATCTTCGGTCTCGCCTTTCGCCAGTTTTCGGCCGGTCGCCGTCATCACTTCGCTTTCGCTCCGTGGAATTTGTCGCGCAATATATATGGGTTTTTTTTCTTTTTCACCCAAAAAACGGCTCGACGCCATTTAACCGAATCACGAAAAAGAAGAGTTAAGCCGCCGAAGTGAGGACGGAGGACGGTGACTGGGCGAAAATTTGCTACTGAAGACGGCGTGTAGACAGAAGTGAAAACTACGAGATATATCCGTTATACGTGGCCCGTACCGCGTGCCGATTGATTGGGCCTATTTACCCCAGTGAAATATATATATATATATTTTATCCTTAAAATATTCGTGTATAAAATTATAAATAAAAATTATTTTTAAAACGATACTATAAGTTTGTCTAGGGGCGTATATTGGGCTATTTGAAATTGGCAATTTTACGGTCGAAAATTGTAATTGCGAAATAGTCTTTCCGAGGGGTCTTCGTTCGAACATTCCCGGCATTATTGTTGTTTATATATTGTCGATATTTTTGAATTTTTTTTTTTTTTTAAATAAAAATGACTAGGGCGTAATTTTAAAGCGGGCTCTATGTATTTTTGTACACATTTATTCATTTACCGAAAAGCCGAACAGCTTTTCGAGTACGTTTCATTTATGCGTCAATTCGACGCTAACACCATATAGATAGGGGTATTGTTTAATGGATTATTTCAAAATTACAAACCTTTTGAAAGAAAAACTAGACTTAGATATATATATATATATATATTATTTTTATGGATGAAGGTATAAAAAAAAAATATGAATATAAACGGTTTATGTAATTTTCCCACTGAAATATAAAGTGTTAAACCTGGCGTTAACATTACGGATAATAATTTCCCCACGAATTAATGTCTAAGTAAATATTATCGAGGAAAAATACAGATTAATCGCCATGGCGATGGCGATTGTCATATAATTAAGAAATTTGAACGCATCATTGAAATCTACTGTTTTTATGTCGTTCGGACAAAGCGTCTGTTGCGAATCCAAATTTGACCGGCTACCTATTAATGTTTCGTCGACGAAACACTTTTCAGCGCTCATTTTCATATTCTAGGAAATAGAATCTGTCGCGTCTCTGTTTTTAGTTCCGACTGCTCGTTTCCGGCATAAACGGTATACTGTTTGGCGCGTACCGGCTACGATAGCCGTCCTGTACCACAACGGTATCCGGACAAGTCGGAATTACAGGTGAGAGAACGTTTAGCCGCACTGAATTGTGCGCTCGAAGGGATGGAAATTATTTTTCAATATTCGTCGTATACCATTTTATTTTTTTAAAGTGAAATAAAAAGTGTTTCAATGATATGTCTTCTTGCCGATATCCATCCAATTCAAAGGCGAGAGACGTTTGGGTTTAAAAATAATTTATAAAAAGTGTACGATTATATTTGAAATTTATATATTTATTTACACTTTACGATGCCCCTTAGAAGTAGAATTTTATTCACAATGTTATAAAATATATACGAAATTCTCTATTAATAATATTTCATATATTGTCCCGAATTTGTTAAGAGGACCCGCCTTCTGGATTGCACACATAACATACTCATTAGCCCTAAACACCTTTATAATATATAATTATTGTTATTCGTGTACTTATTTTTTACAACAAATAGCGCGCTATAAAATCGACTAAACGAGGTTGTAAATTCTAGGTATTGTCTAAAAAAAGGGTCCTACTATATCTGCACGTTCCGAGAAGTAATTCCCCTAATTGTCAGTTAGTCGGGTGAGTCAGTATATATTATAATTTTCGCGGAATAGAAATAAAGGGGGGGAATTAGAGAGTTCTCACGAGAGGGCTCATTTTTCCTGATTTTTCTATGAGAGCTTATTAGAGAATTATTGGGGGAAAAAAAGGTAGCGCGGCCCTGTGGGGGCCCGGCAAGATGGCCGCCGTACGATACTTAAAGACGGGGATTTATACCGGGATTTTCGGGAGAATTTTCGCCGCGCCGGGGACAGAAAACTTTTTCGGGATCGGGGAAAAGAGGAAAATTCGTTAGGGGGGGAAGGGGGATTTTCCTCCCCCCCCCCGACAACGGGGAAATTGTTCGGAAATAGGTCGGCGGTTCGAATCGAATTTGGCGCCGAACGGGTCGTAAGAGTGGCGTCTCGAAATAGAAACGTTGGATGGGCGGAATAGCGCGGATTAGGGTTTTTTCGGGTTGTAGTTGGGGATTGAGGCGTCGTAGAATGCAATTTGATGGGTGAGAATTTTTTTAAAGGGTGTATAAGCGGGATAAGCGATATTTATATGGGGCGTATAAAGGCAGGCGTGTCGGGCGCTGGTGGGGGCCGGGACCAATGGGCTGGCCGGTTAGCCGCGTGCCGGCCAATCGGGTGGGCCGTACCTCCGCCATTCGACACTCTCGGTCTATCCGCTCCTCGGGCCGATATATACAGCGTCGAGCGGGGCGAGAAGATGTCGCCTCGGCCGAGGGAACGCGGAAGAGGACAGTCGGCGGCCTAGGAGTAGGGCGGGGGCCACAACCGTCGGGATTAGTGTCCGGGACGCCCCCACCCGCCCCCCCAACCCCCGGCCAGCAACAGCAACACAGTAACCCGATGCCGCCCCCAACACCACCGCCAGCCCACCAGTGACAGTGGAACATGTGACCCTCATCAACCCCGCCCCCAACCCGCCCCATGTTGAGCTATATCACCTTCATCGAAAAGGCCCAGACAGCCGAGTCGATGGGAGCTTCGGACGATCCCGCGTTCAGGATGGACCCGGCGGACAACGGCGGCGGAGGCGGCGGCGGCGGCGGCGGCGCCCCCCCAGACAGGAAGGACTCGGCGGCGGCCATCAGCGCCAAAAAGCTGCCCAAGAAGCGTAAGTTCGTGCCCACGGAGGAGGAGGCCGACAGGCGGGAAGGCGACGGCGACGGTTACCCGGCGTGCGGCGGCGTACTCGTCCCGCCGCAGACCAAAGCCGTCGACTACTCGGTGCCCGGCCAGAAGGACGAAGAGGAAGAGTTGGTGGGCGGGAGGCCCCACGACGCGGTCGACCTCAAAGAGTGGGTCGACAACCGGGTGCTCGCCAAGAAGGATCAGCTCTACCTGCCGGGCGTGATCCGCAAGGCGGGAGCCGGCGGCGAGCTCTGGGTAGAGTTCGACCGCTACAGAGGCAAACCGGAGATATACCCGGACGTACTCTGTTCGGGCAAATTCAACGTTATATCGGACGCCAGCCCGTGCGCCGCCCAACTCACGCCGGGCACCTGCGTCGCCGTCAGGCTCGACCAACAGCCGAGGGCGTTGCCGGCGCCGTCTACAAGCGGCTAGACGCGCCGGTCAGATTCGTCGTCAGGCTGTACAACGCCGGCAAGGACCAGATCGTGAAGCGGCCCGACGTCAGGCTGCTGCTGCCCCCCTGGTGGGAGGAGCTGATGGCGGCGACAACGCCGGCCATCGTAGAGCCGGCCGCCTACAACAGCGTCGTTGTGCCGCGCCGCACGCCCAACGGCCTGGTGCACATCCAGCAGGTGGTGCCCACCCTCCAGCCGGCAGACTCTACCGCCGCCCCCTACCTCGGCACGTCGCCACACCAGATCGGCCATCTGCCGGCCGGCGCGCTCTCCGCACCGCCGGCCACGGACGACGCCAGGCGACGGCCTGCCCACTACGACGAGTTCGTCGTCAGCGACGAGGACCTCGGCGACGACATCATGTTCTCCACCGACATGGGTAAGCCATTCATGACACTTCTAGTTTTATTGTCTCTAATTTGTCAGGTTTTGTGACCTTTTCGCCTCCGGCGTAGGCCTAACTATTAGTGGAATATTATGTCGACAAAGGTGTCAAAATACCACCGGATATATGTGTGTGTGTGTGTGTGTACAACAAACAAGATAAACCTCCGCAGTAGTAGTGAAGTGACAGTGCAGACATGACGCAAAAAACGACAATCATTTTCTTTAATATTTTATCGAAAACAGGACCGGTATTATTACAATTTCTCAATTTAAAGATACCCAGTTTGCAGATTTGTAAACGCGACACAATTCCACACATTTTCATATAAATAAGTCCCGTCGTTTCTGAAAATATCCAACATACGGTTTTAATATATTAAACGATTATTATAAAATAAATAACGAACCCTTACAACTTAAATACGTGCGTATATTTATATCTGAAATTATATCGCTAGATACGCACGTAAGAAATGGTCATATTTTTTGATTTATTCAATTTATAAAATTTATTTTGCCTCAAAATGGGATAGTTGGTCAGGGAAGTTCGGAAACCTACGGTATTAAAAAATCGGTGATAATTTTAGTTATATTTTATATAACCAAACATCAAAGAAATTTAGGAATTTAGACGGGCGTTTAGAAATTTTTTTTCTCAACGAAACGCGCATTTCGCTCAATTTGTCGATGTAGATAAAATTTCGGCATCGGAATCTTTTGACAGGATTTAATTTCGTTTTCGGAGGGTTTAAAACTTTCATTTGTGCGCATTTTATTTTTCTTCTCGACGGTGGAGATAAAACGGATCCGATATAAAAGACGAGAAATAATTTAAACCGACCCAGACAACGGATTGACCGACGGCTCAATATATTGGGAGACGTGTAAACGAGAAATGGCAATAAAATATCAATTAACAATAAATTAGCGAAGGGTTTTTTTGCGACCGGAACTTGAATTGTCGCGCTTAACCAGATTCCGGTTAGATCTGGGACGGCGATAACTCCGCTATTCCGGAATTTTTCGTGCGTCCGGAAACAACGTTCAGTTAGCGTTGCGTATCAACAATTTGTACAAAATTTAGAAGAAACGAGCGTAAAAATATTGCTTAAGAATTACCGAGAGCCAAGAAACTAACTAACGGAATTCTCTAAACACATATTATATATAAACTGCGAGTAATAATGAAGCGGAAAGTAGCGCTTAGAAGTGCACTATATAAGAAAGAAGGTTAAAACTCATATTATTTTTAATATTGTATACAAAGGAAGAGAATTTTGATATTAACGCTAGGTTTACGGAACGCATCAAAATGACGGGTTTCAAATTTCAGTAGGAAAATTACAAAAACTACGCATTTTTTTACCTTTCACTCATTTAACACGGGGAATACGTATCAAAGTTTATTTTTTCAAGAGTTTTAAAATTTTTTTTTTTTAATTTAGAAATTCTCTATCCTGTACGCCTATCGCTGCAGTTTGAAACGCAAGAAACGTCAGTAAACCTTGTGTTTTTCACGTACCGTTATATTTAATATACATCGATAGGTTCAATCGTACAGACAAATTTGTACACCGTTAAGTCAGTGTAACGTCTTTTCGCGGCTGAATTCGCGAAATCGTAAACCGATAAGTTGTCCGCCTTCGTTCATATTGCGTTCGATAAAACTTTTCGAGGAGGTCGGCGTATTTTCGCCGGTCGTTTAATTCCAATTCTGAAAACGGAAACTTATTTAAGGGGCGGCGAAATATTAACGGATCTGGAGGCGACGAGGGTAGAGCCGCGTCAGGTTATCCTGGCGTTTTTAACGTTGTTACAATTGAATAGCCGGCCGGAATTTAAACGTTTTTCGAAACGTTGCGTCTCCGGTCTATTCGAGGTAAACTATTGTTGTTTTGCGCCGCGATTAGGACAGTGTCAAAATTACAGAGTGTTAACTGTGTTTGTTACGTGAAGAGACTGAAACCTTCCCCACTGTTATTTACATATAAGTAAAATGCTTATTCCTCAGTAACGATTCTATTTTAAGCCCCCCCAGTGCAGATCGTAATCTCAATTTATTATCTATTTATCGGCATCAAAACTGAATCCTTCCCCCACCGTTTTTTACATAGAGATAAGTTTGTCTTGCAGAAATATGTTTAAGTAAGATTGGCCATAATCTTATCTTATTGTTTCTTTATTGACCATAAGAATGAAACCTTCTCCAGTGGTATTTATGTATGAATAAGTCCTCAGAAATTATTATTTATTCGAGTAACGATCGCAGTTTTAAGCCTGCTGAGTCGACCGTAATTTTTATTTATTTACATCGACCGAAACCTTCCCCACTGTTATTTACACATATAAGTAAAATGCTTATTCGTCGGATATTATTAGTAACAATTCCATTTTAAGCCCCCAGTATAGATCGTAATCTCAATTTATTATCTATTTATCGGCATCGAAACTGAACCCTTCCCCCCCCCCCACCGTTTTTTACATAGAGATAAGTTTGTCTCGCAGAAATGTATTTAAGTAAAAATTGCAGTTTAAGCCCTCAGAGCGGGCCGTAATCTTATCTTATTATTTCTTTATTGCCACTAAGAGTGAAACCTTCTCCAGTGGTATTTATGTATAAATAAGTCCTCAGAAATTATTATTTATTCGAGTAACAATCGCAGTTTTAAGCCTGCTGAGTCGGCCGTAATTTTTATTTATTTACATCGACTGAAACCTTCCCCACTGTTATATAAATAAGTTGTCGTTTATCCCTCAGATATTTAACTGACAATTCCAGTTTAAGCCCTCAGAATAGGCCGTAATCGTTATTTATTTATTGACCTTAAGACTGAAACCTTCACCATTTTTAAATATCTATAAATAAGTTGTTTATTTCTCAGAAGTTAATATTTATTAAGAGTAACTATTCCAGTTTAAGCCCTCAGAGAGTAGGACATAGTCGTAATTTATTATTTCTTTATCGACATTAAGACTGAAACTTTCCTCCCCATCGTTACATACGATTAAGTTCTTTGTTGCTCAGATAATTATGTAACAATAACAATTTAAGTCCCCCAGTTTATTATTTATTTATTGGTTGTCGTGTTTATTGCTGGGAAACTTTTATTTATTTTAAAGTAACAACTCCGGTTTAAGCCCCCACCCTGAGTAGGCTATAATAATTTATTATTTATGTATCGACTAAAACCTTCCCCACTGTTATATAGATGCTGTTGTTGTTTATTCCTCCGAACTATTTATTTATTTATTACTAAATATTATTTATTCAATTAACAATATCAGTTTAAACGCCCGTTTAGATTAGGGTAGGCTATAATGTCGATGTATCAGTTATTTTTTGGCGTTAATTTTTACGACTCTTTGACAATAAGTCGTAAATAAGAATTAAAAATGTGCCTATTTATTTATTGTATACTTAAGAAATGTAGCTAATAACAAAAAGGGTATCAATCGGTCCTGATCTTGCCGAAAGTGAAATTAATTCAAATTTATATTATGTACTTTATCCTTGATAGCTGACTTCAACCTCTATCGTTAATTGGGATAAATTTTAAATTAATTTAAAGCTCAATTCTGAACTCAGCACTGTCAAATTGACAGGCTAACCTGTTCATTGTTTTGGCCGAAACCTTCCCGACTGTTATCTGAATATAATAACCCACTGTCACAGCGATTACAAAAAAAAAAAAATTTTTTTTTTTTCTATTTTATCCCCGTAATTCGTTTTTAAATTAATTCTCCGATAATAGGACATCGATAAATTTATTATTGTCGCGTCAGAACGGCGCAAAATCGTGTGTCTCATTCTGAAAAACTCTCGAGTATAATAACAAGGCTCTTGACTTATACTCAATTACAATATAACTCTCTCTCTCTCTCTCGATTAGTCAGAATTAGACCTTGAAATAATTCATTCGTGGACGTCCCGGTAGTTGTTTACCTTTGGGATTAATTAAAGGGTGAGAGATTTGTGAGAGAGAGAGTATATATGTGTATTTTTCAACTGTCAAATATTCAGTCGGGCTCAAAAAAATATAATATTCATCGATATTATATTCGGACCGCACTAAGTAGACCCGAGGTACTTTCCAGTCGGCAAATTGTTAGCTCTTAGAGTGGGATTTTGGCAGAAAAGCGAAAATGACATCGTCCGCAGTAAACGCGAATTTTTTTTTTTTATATATAAATGTTGCAACTCCCCTTTGGTATAATAAGCGAAGGGAATTTCATAAAAATGAAAATTCGTCCTTTTTAAGGACGCATAATTGAAATTCTGTCAACATATATTTATTAGTATACAAACGTATATTAAGGATATTTTCCTAGAAAAGCGAAAATTACATAGTTGGCAACACTTCATGTCGTGAGCGTGAATTATATTTATTGTTGGGGGGTTTGTTCTTTTCTTAATGGAAAAAAAAACTGGCTCGAAGTGTAATAAACGGAGGAATTCTTCATAAAAAAAAAATAAAAAATATAATAAATATTTGCTTTCTGCGAACGGACTACAGTCTAAACTACTATAGTAGACGGGCCGTATTTTGGATAACAGTGGCGGGAGGTTTCCCATTCAATTGAGCGGGTACAGGTTATCCTGCTCTCTCTCTCTCTCATTTGGCCGGCGCGCTTTGCACGATATTTTTACTTATTCTACGGCATTTTTTTATTTTTTTATTCTTTTCCCTTTCCATCCGCTCGCTCGATTAGAGAGCGCGATTAAAACGCTGTCTATCGCCAAAAAATTTATGTCAGACGAAAGTCAGATAGCGATTATACGTATATGTATATCTCACACTGGCGCATAGTACAGGGAAAAAGTGTTAGCGTTATCATTTTTGTTTTTTTTTTTTTAAACTAGATTTAAAATATTTTTTAGCAGCCGGTTGATAAATGAACATTTCCCAAAGTTATTATTAATTGTGCGTATATTTATTCGATTTTCCTTTTTTTCCCGGAATTTTCGTGAAATTGTCCGAAGCCGGATCGCGGCGCTCTCCGGTGGCGTTCGCTGGCACTAAAAAACAACAACAAAAATTTAATAATTTTAGAGATTTATTTTTTCAAAAAATGAACCTAAAATATAATAAATAGTGGGTTAAATACGCGGATAGAAAAATCGAACAGAATCTGAGTAATGTACGCGGTTTTACGGAGATTTTACGGGATAAAACGAAAAAGTCGCGAACGACGCCATTTTGGCCATTATAAGCCCAGTACTTTATATTACAAAAAGTTCTTTTATACATTTAACCCAATGAAAGAAAAAGGACTTGGCCGTAATTTCGTTTATAAACCGTAGTTATTCCTTTAGCGGCCGGCGAAGACACTCGTGTATAGTAAAGCCTCCCAAAATCCCATTTTTGGGCCTAAAACCATTTTGCCGATTTTGGGTCTAAAACCCCAGTTTTGGGCCTAAAACTGCACTTCTGGCCGATTTTGCGCCTGAAAACCCCATTTTGGGTCTAAAATCCAATTTTAAGCCTAATAACTGCAGTTTTGGGCCAATTTTGCGTCTAAAACCCATTTTTGGGCCTATAAACTGCATTTCCTGGCCGATTTTGCGCCTGAAAACCCCATTTTTGGGTCTATAAACCGCAGTTTTGGGCCGATTTTGCGTCTAAAAACCCCATTTTTGGGCCTAAAACTGCATTTTCTGGCCGATTTTGCGCCTGAAAACCCCATTTGTGGGTCTAAGAACCGTATTTTTGCGCCTAAAAACCGCAGTTTTGGGCCGATTTTGCGTCTAAAAACCCCATTTTTGGGCCTAAAACTGCATTTTCTGGCCGATTTTGCGCCTGAAAACCCCATTTGTGGGTCTAAAAACCCCATTTTTGGGCCTAAAAACCGCAGTTTTGGGCCGATTTTGCGTCTAAAAACCCCTTTTTTGGGCCTAAAACTGCATTTTCTGGCCGATTTTGCGCCTGAAAACCCCATTTGTGGGTCTAAAAACCCCATTTTTGGGCCAATTTTGCGTCCAAAAACCCCATTTTTGGGTCTAAGAACCGCAGTTTTGGGCCGATTTTGCTTCTAAAAACTGCAGTTTGGGGCCGATTTTGCGTCCAAAAACCCCATTTTTGGGTCTAAGAACCGTATTTTTGGGCCTAAAAAGTGCAGTTTTGGGCCGATTTTGCTTCTAAAAACCCCATTTTTGGGCCGATTTTGCTTCTAAAAACCCCATTTTTGGGCCGATTTTGCGTCTGAAACCCCATTTTTGGGCCTAAAACTGCATATTCTGACCGATTTTGCGCATAAAACCCCAAGCCATATTTGGACCTTTAAAACCCCATTTTGGGCCTAAAACTGCATTTTGTGACCGATTTTGCGCCTGAAAACCCCATATTTGGGCCTCTAAAACCCCATTTTTGGGCTAAAACCGTGCAGTTTGGGCCGATTTTGCGTCTAAAACCCCATATTTGGGCCTCTAAAACCCCATTTTTGGGCTAAAACCGTGCAGTTTGGGCCGATTTTGCGTCTAAAACCCCATTTTTGGGCCTAAAACTGCATTTTTGAGAGGGAGGGAGAGACAGGGAGTGATGAAGGGAGGGAGGGAGATAGTGAGGTGGGAGGGTTAGTCAGGAGAGAGAGGAGGAGAGGGAGGGAGAGGAGGGAGGAGGAGGGAGGGAGGAGGAGTGAGTGTGTCCGCTGATTATAATATGATTCATCGCTCCGTTTACTCCCTCCTTCATTTAATTTCTTGCCCAACCTCACCGCAGTCACAGCCGAGATTCCCTCCCCCCTATTATTATTCATTTCTCAGAAATAAAACAGAAAAAAAAAGGAAAAAAAACGGAACCGACTTTACTACGAGTCGTGCGCTGAGTCGAAACGATTTTTTATTTTCGGCGTAGTAAATTCTAATAAATTACGGTGGCGATTTACCCAATCGCCGATATCAGAATATGCGCGAAATTCGGCTCGTAAATAAATCTTACTTACGTACGTAATCGTTGTGACGTCACACCTGTCAATTTACGACGAGCGAAATCGATAAATAACGAGCTGAGCTCTCGGGTTTTTATTGTAATTTTCGTATAACTAATCAGAATAACGTAAAAAGAAACTCCGGACCAATGTACTATAATATTTAAGTATATATATATATATATATATATATATATATATATATATATATATATATATATATATATATAGGCCCAAAATTTTTAGATAGGGGTTTTTAGGCCCAGGGGTTTTAGGCCTATGTTTTAGGCCCAAAATACCCAAAATGGGGTTTTAGGGCCAATATAGGTTTAGGCCTAAAATGGGGTTTTTAGGGCCAAATATGGGGTTTTAGGCGCAAAATCGCAGAAAATGCAGTTTTACACTCGGTCCTCGCTCTTCCGGGATCGATTTTCCGGAACCGTTTTGGAACCCGACTGATATTTGAGTGTGTGTGTTGTGTGTGTGTGTGTGTGTGTGTGTGTGTGTGTGTGTGTGTGTGTGGCAATGGTAAATGGAATTGTCGTTAAATGAAATTGTTGGCCGTTAAAGTGCGTCGTCGTTGTCGGGCATTGTGTATTAGTCCGACAGTGGCACGGGTTTTTAATTGTTTTAAAAAGGTTTGTTTCCGCCACCGACACGTGAATCACTAGGAGGGAGAGAGAGGGAGAGGGAGAGGGTGATGGAGGGAGGGAGGGAGAGGGCCGAGGCTAATCTGAGGCAGGTACGCCACTGACTAACTGACTAACTGACTGCTACAACTGACTTACTGAACTACTGAGCGGAGAGTGGGAGTTGGTCACTAGTCCGTATAACTCTATAGCTGTATATAACTGGCTATAGCTATAACAGTCTATAACTATAACTCTGCGCCGCCCGTTTATTTACAACCGGAGGGCCCAGCCAGAGCAGAGGACAACTGTTGTGTTTTCTGGCCTCGTCAGCGCTGTATCTCCATATTGTATCTGTCTGTCTGTGTCAGTGTGAGATTGTGTCCTGCGTGTGTGTGTGTGTGTGTATATATATATATATATATATATATATATATCAGAATTGCTTGGGTTTTTTTGGGATATGGAAAAGTGAAATATATATATATATATATATATATATATATATATATATATATATATATATATATATATATATATATATATATATGAAAGATAGAGATGAGAGGGTTTTCTTTTCGACAATATCCCGGACAGATTTTTTTTGAACAGAAAGTGACCCAAGTTAAAACTGCATGGGATGTGTCGATACTGGCGCTAGTAGTTCTCGAAATCACCACCAGGGGCAGTAGTAATCGGCAAGTGCTCGACATTGGCGCTAGTAGTTCAGGAATCTCCACCAGGGGGCAGCACTGCACGGCAAGTGTCGATACTGGCGCTAGTAGTTCTCGAAATCGCCACCAGGGGGCAGTAGTGCACGGGAAGTAGCGATACTGGCGCTAGTAGTTCTCGAAATCGCCACCAGAGGGCAGCTGCACGGGAAGTAGCGATACTGGCGCTAGTAGTTCTCGAAATCGCCACCAGGGGGCAGCACTGCACGGGAAGTAGCGATAAGGGCGCTAATAGTTTCAAATATCGCCACCAGGGGGCAGCACTGCACGGGAAGTTCCCATATTCAAATTTGTCAAGCCTTGTATGCATAATTCAAAAGGAAAATGTATTTTAGGTAAATTGATTTTTAATTTAAAAAATACAGGGACAGGAGATGTCAGTAGACAGGGACATGAAAGTATCAGGATTTGTATCAGGAGAACATTATATATATATATATATATATATATATATATATATATATATATATATAGGAATGCACACACTATTTAGAGATGCATCACCAACGAGCCCAGATCTTACAGATTAACCCGTCCTGGTCGTTACAAAATTGTAGTTATACTTAAAAAAAATTATTTTTAATTATTATTCTTATGTTTTCCCAATATTGAACCTTTTCTATTTGTCGACAGACGGTGGTAAGCTGTCGAGCAGCAGCAAGAGGAGCAGCGACCATTCCAGGGGAAGCAACTCGAGTCTTATGGACCAGGGCAGCATCACGCCCAGATCTACACCGGCCACTCCCAGGTATAATAATACATATTTCATTATATATATATATATATATATATACATATATATATATATATATATATACATATATAGAAGGTATGCCAAAATTAACGCAAGATTTGAATCGAACAGTGGGGCTGCCGAAATTTCATTATTTTTTAAATATCGTTCGACGACGAAAACACTACGCGTTATTCTATCGTGTAACGTGCTCCATTTGTAGGTTTTTTTTTTATTAAATTTTTTTTTAATAATTAAGTCCCAACTTTACTGCGAGAATTGTGGCGAATTCTCAAATCTCGCAGTAATTTCGGGACAACACTGCACGGGAAGTGTCGACACTGGCGCTAGTAGTTTCAAACATCACCACCAGGGGGCAGTAGTGCACGGGAAGTAGCGATAAGGGCGCTAGTAGTTTCAGAAATCGCCACCAGGGGGCAGTAGTGCACGGGAAGTGTCGATACTGGCGCTAGTAGTTTCAGAAATCGCCACCAGGGGGCAGTAGTGCACGGGAAGTGTCGATACTGGCGCTAGTAGTTTCAAAATCGCCACCAGGGGGCAGTAGTGCACGGGAGTGGGCAGTAGTGCACGGGAAGTGTCGATACTGGCGCTAGTAGTTCCAGAAATCCACCAGGGGCAGGTAGTGCACGGAAGGCGATTCGATACTGGCGCTAGTAGTTTCAGAAATCGCCACCAGGGGGCAGGCACTGCACGGAAGTGTCGATACTGGCGCTAGTAGCTCTTAAAAATCGCCACCAGGGGGCAGTAGTGCACGGCAAGTGTCGATACTGGCGCTGGTAGTTCAGAAATCGCCACCAGGGGCCGGTAGTGCACGGCAGAGTGTCGATACTGGCGCTAGTAGTCTGTAGTCAACAGAAATCACACACCAGGGGGCTGCACTGCACGGAAGTGTCGATACTGGCGCTAGTAGTTCCAAGGGGGCAGCATATAACGCCAGAGTAGTTCAGAAATCGCCACCAGGGGGCAGGGTACGGGAAGTGTTGATACATTAGGAATACAAGACCTAGCTATCAGTAACTCCCGGGAAGCCCCAAAGGAAAAAACCAGAAAAAAACGCGGTCGCTAACCAATTAGAAAAAACCATAAAACACCATACAGACAATAAACCATAACAGAGGACACCAGATAGAAAAAAAAATAGCAAAAGACCAAACAGCGGTGAGAGAGCATAAACATGACGGACCTACAGTATATTCCAACCCTGCGACCAGACCAAACACACAGGTGATATTAAAAAAGTGTGTTTCCGGAGCGATATCGCCGCAATAAATAGTATGTGGGTGACGGTTATTATTTTAACATTATCGGTTTTAACTCCCTGGAGGGGGTTGGTTTTTAATCTCGCCGCGTTGACTCGCTGTCATATAATTGTGTTTTGCGCAGATCTCAAAAGCGACGCCACACAAGTGCTACAAAAAAAAAGGCGATATCGTGACGACGCCGAACGGAATTAGGAAAAAGTACAACGGCAAGCAGTGGAAGCGGCTCTGTTCGAAGGAGGGCTGCGACAAGGAGTCATGAGGCGGGTTTCTGTTCGCGGCACCTCAACCTCAGGACGACGCTGAGGCCGCACCCGCCAATATCAGGAGGTATAAGTCATACTTATCTAGCCGCCAGTAACAACTTTGGCGTCCCGTCTGTTAATGCGCACATATAACGTGAAAGGTTCGCTTTAGAACGACATGGAAGGATAGCGGTCGGCGCTATAGCTGTAGGCGCGACGCCTAGATTCTATACAGTATCGAAATGTCTAATTTATGTATATTAACAATACACCCGACAGAATAAGAGTAACACAAATATCGCCGATCACAAATCGGCGAACCTGATGTAATAATATCACAATAAATGAATCTCGAATATTGAGATAAGGGATGGAAAACAGTCTGAATGATATTAGCGCAACTCAGGTGTTTAAACGCATTCGAAAATTGTCGGCAATTTTCCGCCCTTGCACCAATTAAAGTGTGGCGCGAATCCATAATTTTCGTCGTTTATTTTTTATGAAAATTGAGATCGAAGAAAAACAATCACCTTTATTCTTTCCGCCCCCGGCTGTAATTACCTATAAACGACAAAACAGTGAAACCTAATTTATCCGGTTAGCGCGGTGTAAATATCGGAAGAAATAATAAGGTGTACAGGTTTCAATTTTGTTGCGAATCAAAAACTTTTTTTTTTTTTCCGAATTTATTTTCAATGGCGACAACAAACAGTCGGACGGGCTTTGTGTCGAAATCTTCAATATTCTTAATATTCTGGGGACTTCTCCGTCAACCTGTGACTTATACAATACTAAGCTATAACGATATAACGATATATCTGAAATTACGAATAGATACAGCTAAATATAGCCGAAATAGAACTGAATACAATGCGTATTCCGACATTGTTGTCACTTCAGTTTA
>JACDQD010000009.1:396670-450535 GCA_019843655.1 Lethocerus indicus | reverse complement strand
TCTCCGCAATGTCCCAGTGTTGGACTGTGGCGATCGGAATCGATAATAGCGCTTTATTCGGTCATCATTGACTTCCTCCACGGGCGTCCTCAGGCGCTCCTCGTCTTTTATGAATCCCCGACGAATTTAGCAGTTCTTTTAAGGCTTCATCACCGTCCACGGTGTACAACTTTTTACGAGCCTGCAGGCGTTAACAACTTCGAAAATAAAAAGCGAAATCGTGAAGCGCCCAACCGGTTCACGGCGTTTTAGCTTTTATACACACACAGACAATTCGGCCGGTAATTTTGATACGAATGTTTCAGAAAGGACCGAATAATAGCGTGTCGAAGAATCTTATTATCCGGCGCCGAAGATGTACTGGCGCGCAAAAATATGTACTGCTGCGCGCCGCTTGTTGCGGTAATTCGCAATTACTCAGTCGTGTATTTATTACGGCCCCGAATATATCGGTTCGGCTTATAGATATTTAGAGAGAGTCGAGTCACGGGTATAAGTCCTCTGCAATAAGTAGTTGAAATAAGTTGTCGGATAACGGATACAGGACAAAGCTTATTAGGTTTGGCGAATAGATTGTTTTGATCTGATTTGTAGCAGGATTCGGTCTTGATATCGATCGCGTCGGGTACATTGAAATAAATCGTGACCGACAGGTGATGCAGTCGCATAATACATCACCGGTTGTGGGTTACCGTAGCGGCGTACAGCGGTATTACGCTGGAGAAGATTGTCCCTCCCAGCGACCGGTGGGTATAAAAGCCATTTAGATCAATTTTTAAAACTACAATTTTAGTGACTTTCGCTGGGACTCGAAATACGTTCATTTCTTGAATACTTTTATGGACATCCTGAAGAAATTTTGAATTTCAGTCGGAAAATTACACGAACGATTTGAAAAACTTTTTTTTTGCTTAAAACTCGTACCGCAACATTTTCCGTCCGGTCAACGCAGAAAGTATTATTAGGCGTATCCAAAAGTAATCGACAATTTCGGTCTTGCGGAGAGTTCTTGACAATATAGTAGATTAATAATTAAAGAAGTTTCTTTTTCTGGCGAAATAAAATGAATTCCGAAGTCAAAAAAATGTCGATTACTTTTGGGGCGTACCCCTAATAATATAATATATATATATATCTCGAGGTTTTGGTTTTAAATCGACGGTTTCGTAATTTTGAAATTCTCCGCAAGAGTAAAGTAACAAGCGTGTCGACGAAACTGGCGTTAACCGGATACACAATATAAGTCGAATTTTCGTTTATTCCTTTTTTCGCTAATGGGCAGAAATCGCGAAATCTAAAAGTTGCTTCGCATTATTATGTTTTTGGTAGTATTCGGGGAAATGTTAAATTATTATTATTTTTGGTACTTTTCCGTGAACTGAACGCGTAAACGAAGGACAGAAAAACGTTTGACTACAAACAAATATTAATTAATAGCAGCAGCAGGCAAATCAGGTTCAATTATTAGGTGTAACCAAAAGTGATCGACAATTTGATATGTTGTATTTGGTCTCGAGAGGAGTTCCTCGAGAGGAGAATCGAAAATTTGTCGGAATTGGCAGGAAATAATATCGGTGAATATATATATATATAGTAGATTAATAATTAAAGTTTCTTTTTAGCGAAATAAAATGAATTCCAATGTCGAAATGTCGATTACTTTTGGAGGGTATACCTAATATGTACTACTTAGGACTTAGGGCTTGTCGGTATCCGAATTTTTTTAGGATATTCCGTCATTAGTCTTGTCGTATTCCCCACCCCTACCCCCACCCCCACCACCGTGTACATAAAAATACAAATTTCGATAGCTTTCAGTGTACAACCCTCGATTTGCATGCAACTCTTCTAACCCCAAAAAAAAATGTAAGATTATTGATAGAAATTTCTTTTTCTGTCCATCATATTTTCATCTTGTCTTTTCCACCCATAAACATTTTTTTTTTTTTTTGTAATTTTTCTCTTGCAAAAATCTCAGGCATACGAAAAAAAACACAATTTGCTGTTCGTATCCTCTTTTTATTTTCTCTCTCATTGTATCCGTCATAGCTTTTGGTCATTTCAAATATCACCCCACCCCGCCGCCGCCCTCATAATAATCACATTCATTTTAATTAAAAAAAATTTTTTCATTTTTTTTGCTCGGTTTTTAGAGAGATATCTATCTCTCCCGTCTGTGAGTATATTTCAGTCTGATGGATGAAAATTTTTTTTGCGCTCAGATAATTAATTAATCGACAGCAGTTGAAATTGTTCGACGAAGCCAGCGTATTTCGGAATTGGTTTTTCCCTCTGATTTTGAAATGCGAAATTTTTTTTGGGGGGAGCCAGGGGTGTTAAAAGATGATGTATCGTTCGTTCGACATTCAATAAAAAATAAATTATTTCTACGCTATCTTAAATTTTAAGGTTTGAGTGATGATGAGATTATTTGACCGATCATCGATTAACAATAGAAAGATGTAAAATATTTGTTTGAAAAAAACGACATTATTTTCAACCCCTCCCCGTAATAAATCAGATTGAAAATTATAACAGAGCTTAAAATAGGATTTTGTACTGTTATAAATATATCACTATGACACTATGAGCTGGCCACAAGTTAGTGATAATTTACACATTTATTGGCACCCTCCGAGGGAAACGCATTTTAAATTTTATATTTCATTTTGTGTATTTTGGTCCCAAATTGAGTTGCCACTTGCCCCCTGAAAGGAGAGTTGAAAAATCGAAAATTATTGAAATTTCAAAAATATTCCCCGATTTTGCCCATATTCGGTCCACAAATGTACCAAACTGAGTTAAATTTGTCCCTAAAAGGGAGGTAAAAAATCGAAAATTTTGAAATTTCAAAAATGTTCAGATTTTGCCATATTCGGTCCAGGTGGTTCCAAAAGTGAGTTTACAGTTTGCCGCTGAAAGGAGAGCTGAAAATCTTTTAAATTCCGTTTGATTCCCGTTAAATTATTCGGTCTTTCCGCCGTCTTCAGTAGTCGTGAAGGAAAAAAAAAAAAAAAAAGTGGTTTCACAGTCTGCAAAAGTTCAGAAAGTTGTCCGCCGTCGCAGATAAGGTTTTTTTTGCTGCGGGGGTGGTCCGCTCGCCGTCTTCAGTAGC
Source organism: Lethocerus indicus (assembly GCA_019843655.1). Taxonomy (NCBI): domain Eukaryota; kingdom Metazoa; phylum Arthropoda; class Insecta; order Hemiptera; family Belostomatidae; genus Lethocerus; species Lethocerus indicus. The sequence goes on along the minus strand of JACDQD010000009.1, from coordinate 447,420 downwards.
GGGCGGAAATTTTTCGAATTTTTTTTTTTATGTCGAAAGATAAAATAATGAAAAATGCGAGAAAGGAAGAAGGCTCTTGCGAACGAGAATGTCTCCAGGGTTTTTTAACGGATGCCCGCCGTCTTCAGTAGCGGACGGCTCTCTCTCTCTCTCTCTCTCTCTCTATACCTATTTTCTCTCGAAATTTTGAAAAATTGAAAAACCTAAAAGCACGTTTCTCGAATGGCGAGGACACCTCCGCTCTTGCCCAACAGACCTGGGGGGTTGGTTATATCAGGCCTCTCGCGGTAGCGCGCTACTGAAGCGGTTAACCGCCCCATTCGAGGTCTTCAAAATTCTCTTCCTCCCATCTCTCTCTCTCTCTCTCTGACTATTTATTTTTCTTTCAAAATTTCTTTTTTTTTTTGAAAATCTGAAAGACCTTTTGGTTTCCGTTTCTCGAAAGAGGCTCCGGCGGTTCGGAGCGGCGGTAGCGCCGTCAGCATCCTCGGCCAGGCAAACGCCTCCGGCAGGAGCTCCGCCCTCTGGCGACACCATACAGGAACAGACCCGGCCCCTCCGCCTTCCAGGTATAACAACAACACCACGTCTATACGGACACGACAGAAATATATATAAAACTAGAGATATATATATATATATATATAGATATAATAAGGGAGGAAGGTTGTGTCCCATAATTAACGCCCGGATTTTTCTTTTCAATTCACAACCACCGCCCATTCCGGGTGTCCAGAGGTTGAGGATGTCTGTCCATCCACAATCCGGGCGGTGTCGGACATCTCCTTCTGAAACTGAGACCATCAATCTCACTCCCCGACCAGAGCACCTTTCGGCGTTCAGAGTGTTGAGGAGAGGCCATCCGACCACTGTCCCTCCTGAAGGCAGTGTCACAATACACCTCAATATACCTGCATATCCTTCTGAAACTGAAACCATCAAATCTCCTCCTTCAAAGAGTACATTTCCGGCGTCAGTTGGCGTTCAAGGTGAGGAAGGCTGAGAGCATATCCATCCATCCACTGTCCAGTCGGTCCTTCCTCCTGAAGGCAGTGTCCTGATACACCTCCGATATACCTGCATATCCTGAAACAAACCATCAAATCTCCTCCTCCTCCGAGTACCTTTCCGGCGTGTCCAGCCGTTCAGGTGTTGAGGAAGGCTGAGCATATCCATCCATCCACTGTCAGTCGGTCCGTCCCTGCTGAAGCGCACCGAAATCTCCTCCGATATACCTGCATATCCTTCTACAGTCCTCGTCGCCTCCACGAGAAATCCCTCGACTACAACCATCAAATCTCCTCCGTCAGAGTCTTCGACATCCAGTCCAAGGCGGGCTACCTCGCCTCCGTACAGACAGGCGACTCACGAAAACCGACAATGAGCGTGAAGCGTACTGACAATATAATAAAGCTGTGCTGAAATTCCAGCCAGATCCATAAAGCGACTGACCTACCCCGGACAGTCAGCGACAACTTCCTCAATATCCATTCCCTGCCTCTCTCTCTCTCTCTCCACATCCAAATCCACTCAGGGTCGCTGGAGTCACTGGAACGGCGTATCTTTTTGGAGTGTCTTCAGTAGCATCGCCTACTGTTGTTCCTGACAAAGTTAAACCACTATTCGGGCGACTGCCGCCGCCGAAATTTCATTATTTTTTAAAATATTTTCCGACAATGGAAACACCGGTCGTTCGATCGTGTAACGCCCTCAATTTTTTATTTTTTTACTACAGAATTTTTTTTTGCTCATAATAATGGCTGGCAAATTAGAAATCTCGCGTTAATTTGGGGACACGTATTATTATACAGAATTATTTTAGAATAGAATATTCAGTAACAGAAATATTACTACAGGGGATAGGATAGCGCCTAAGGCCCCCCTCCCCCATACACTAACATATATTTAATATATAATATGGAATTATCGATTTGATTTTCTTTTCGATGCGTTACTATGGAATTTGACGAATTGATTTCAGGGGTTACCAAAAGTAATCGACATTTATTTTGGAATTCATATATATATATATATATATATATATATATATATATATATATATATATATATATACGTGAATATGTTTCATATATATAACACCGAATTATCAATTGGTTTTCTTTTGATTTTTTTTGGCTGCACATATTTTGAATGCGAAATTTTCCCCATTTCCCTACTTTAAAATAATCTGGTTTTTCTTTTGTGGGTTTCTGCTCGATATTTTGTAATTTGAATGTTTTCCCTCAGCTTCTATATAATTCTTTTGCACCTTCTGAAGCCCTTATCTCTATTTATGTACAGCATTTTTCTATGACTATTTATTACCAATCGTTGGTTTTTCTTTCTGTTCTTCCATCGTTTTCTCCCATTTTGTCGGTATCCTTTCAAATACTTCCAAAATACAATATAATACAGAGTTATTAATTGGCTTTTATATTTTATTGTTTTCGGTGGAGGATGCCTCAGTAGCAGTGTTTTCGATTGATTAAATTTAAAAAATGTCTTTTTGGTCAAAAATTGTTGAGACCGAACCGTTTTCTATATACATATAAATAATCGTAGCCTAATGGGGAATATTTGCAGAAATTTAAAAAAATGTCTCCAAAAAATTGTTGAGACCGATTTTCTATATATGTATATTTATATATTTCTATATACATATAAATAATCTTAGCCTAGCCTAATGGGGAACGGAACCATTTTCATTAAATTGCAGTAACCTAATGTGCAGGGTTTCGATTTTAAATTTAAAAAAATGATTAAATTATAAAACCGTTTTCCTAGAATTCTCCCCATTTTCTATATATGTCTTTCGGTCAATTCGAAAATTGTCTTTCGGTCAAAAATTATTGAGACGGAACCATTTTCATAGGAACCGTTTTCAGAAATTCGATTAAATTTAAAAAAATGTATATGGTCATCGTAGCGGAACCGTTTTCATAATGGGAATATTTGCCCTAATGGGATTCGATTAAATTTAAAAAATGATTCTTTCGGTCAAAAATGTTGATTTGGTCAACCGTTTCCATAGAGACTCCCCATTTTCTATATATGTATATTTATATATTTCTATATACATATAAATAATCTTAGCCTAATGGGGAATATTTGCAGGTGTTTTCGATTGATTAAATTTAAAAAATGTCATTCGGTCGGTCAAAAATTGTTGAGACGGAACCGTTTTCAGAAATTCTCCCCATTTTCTATATATGTATATTTATATATTTCTATATACATATAAATAATCGTAACCTAATGGAATATTTGCAGGTGTTTTCGATTCGATTAAATTTAAAAAATGTCTTTCGCAGTCAAAAATTCGTTGAGACCGGAACCGTTTTCCGTAGAAATTCTCCCCATTTTCTATATATGTATATTTATATATTTCTATATACATATAAATAATCTTAGCCTAATGGAATATTTGCAGGGTGTTTTCGATTCGATTAAATTTAAAAAAATGTCTTTCGGTCAAAAAATTGTTGAGACCGGAACCATTTCCGTAGAAATTCTCCCCATTTTCTATATATGTATATTTATATATTTCTATATACATATAAATAATCTTAACCTAATGGGGAATATTTGCAGGGTGTTTTCGATTCGATTAAATTTAAAAAAATGTCATTCGGTCAAAAAATTGTTGAGACCGGAACCATTTTCCGTAGAAATTCTCCCCCCATTTTCTATATATGTATATTTATATATTTCTATATACATATAAATAATCGTAACCTAATGGGGAATATTTGCAGGGTGTTTTCGATTGATTAAATTTAAAAAATGTCATTCGGTCAAAAATTGTTGAGACGGAACCGTTTTCCGTAGAAATTCTCCCCATTTTCTATATATGTATATTTATATATTTCTATATACATATATCTTAGCCTAATGGGAATATTTGCAGGGTGTTTTCGACCGATTAAATTTAAAAATGTCATTCTAAAAAAATGGGACCGAACCATTTTCCAGAAATTTCCCCATTTCTATATATGTATATTTATATATTTATATATTCATATATAAATAATCGTAAATCCTGCAATAATGGGGAATATTTGCACGGTTTTCGATTCGATTAAATTTAAAAATGTCATGCAGTCAAAAATTGTTGAGACGGAACCATTTCGTAGAAATTCCCCCATTTTCTATATATGTTTTTATATATTTCTATATACATATAAATAATCGTAGAAATTCTCCGATTAAATTTAAAAATGTCCATTTTCTATATATGTATATTTATATATTTCTATATACATATAAATAATCATAACCTAATGGGGAATATTTGCAGGGTGTTTTCGATTCGATTAAATTTAAAAAATGTCATTTCGCAGTCAAAAATTGTTGAGACCGGAACCGTTTTCCGTAGAAATTCTCCCCATTTTCTATATATGTATATTTATATATTTCTATATACATATAAATAATCTTAACCTAATGGGGAATATTTGCAGGGTGTTTTCTCATCTATTTAAATTTAAAATGATTCAAAATTGATTAAATTTAAAAAATATATTTCTATATATATAAATAATCGTCTTTCGGTCAAAAAAAAAATTGTTGAGACGGAACCCCCATTTTCTATATGTATTTTATATATTTCCATAAATAATCTTAGTAGAAATTCTCCAAATTTAAAAAAATGTCCATTTTCTATATATGTATATTTATATATTTCTATATACATATAAATAATCGTAACCTAATGGGGAATATTTGCAGGGTGTTTTCGATTAGATTAAATTTAAAAAAATGTCTTCGGTCAAAAATTGTTGAGACCGGAACCATTCCGTAGAAATTCTCCCCATTTTCTATATATGTATATTTATATATTTCTATATACATATAAATAGGTGTTTTCGATCGATTAAATTTAAAAAAATGTCCTAATAAATTGGAAACCGCTTTTCCGTATTTCCCCATTTTCTATATATGTATATTTATATATTTCTATATACATATAAATAATTCCACCTAACGGGTGCAGGGTTTTCGATTCGATTAAATTTAAAAATGTCATTTGTCAAAAATTGTTGAGACCATTTTTTAGAAATTCTCCCCATTTTCTATATATATGTATATGTAACCTAATGGGGAATATTTGCACGGTGTTTTCGATTCGATTACCAGTCAAAAATTTTGAGACTAGAAATTCTCCCATTTTCTATATATGTATATTTATATATTTCTATATATACTTAGCCTATAATATTTGCAATTCGATTAAATTTAAAAAATGTCTTTCGGTCAAAAAATTGTTGAGGAACCATACGTATATCGTATCTATATACATATAAATGGGGATGTTTAAATTTAAAAAAATGTCTTTCGTCATATGTCTTCGGTCGATTCGATTAAATTTAAAAAATGTCATTCGTCAAAAATTGAGACCGAACCGTTTTTAGAAATTCTCCCCCTTTTCCGTATTTTCTATATATGTATATTTATATATTTCTATATACATATAAATAATCTTAGCCTAATGGGGAATATTTGCAGGGTGTTTTCGATTCGATTAAATTTAAAAAAATGTCATTCGGTCAAAAATTGTTGAGACGGAACCATTTTAGAAATTCTCCCCATTTTCTATATATGTATATTTATATATTTCTATATACATATAAATAATCGTAACCTAATGGGGAATATTTGCAGGGTGTTTTCGATTCGATTAAATTTAAAAAAATGTCATTCGGTCAAAAAATTGTTGAGACCGGAACCGTTTTCCGTAGAAATTCTCCCCCCATTTTCTATATATGTATATTTATATATTTCTATATACATATAAATAATCTTAGCCTAATGGGGAATATTTGCAGGGTGTTTTCGATTCGATTAAATTTAAAAAAATGTCTTTCGGTCAAAAAATTGTTGAGACCGGAACCATTTTCCGTAGAAATTCTCCCCGCATTTTCTATATATGTATATTTATATATTTCTATATACATATAAATAATCTTAACCTAACCTAATGGGGAATATTTGCAGGGTGTTTTCGATTCGATTAAATTTAAAAAATGTCATTCGGTCAAAAATTGTTGAGACCGGAACCGTTTTCTATATATGTATTTATATATTTCATAGAAATTCTCCCCCATTTTCTATATATGTATATTTATATATTTCTATATACATATAAATAATCGTAGCCTAATGGGGAATATTTGCAGGGTGTTTTCGATTCGATTAAATTTAAAAAAATGTCGTTCGGTCAAAAAATTGTTGAGACCGGAACCGTTTTCCGTAGAAATTCTCCCCATTTTCTATATATGTATATTTATATATTTCTATATACATATAAATAATCGTAATAACCTAATGGGGAATATTTGCAGGGTGTTTTCGATTCGATTAAATTTAAAAAATGTCTTCGGTCAAAAATTGTTGAGACGAACCTTTTCCGTAGAAATTCTCCCCATTTTCTATATATGTATATTTATATATTTCTATATACATATAAATAATCTTAACCTAATGGGGAATATTTGCAGGGTGTTTTCGATTCGATTAAATTTAAAAAAATGTCATTCGGTCAAAAAATTGTTGAGACCGGAACCATTTTCCGTAGAAATTCTCCCCCCATTTTCTATATATGTATATTTATATATTTCTATATACATATAAATAATCTTAGCCTAATGGGGAATATTTGCAGGGTGTTTTCGATTCGATTAAATTTAAAAAAATGTCATTCGGTCAAAAAATTGTTGAGACCGGAACCATTTTCCGTAGAAATTCTCCCCCCATTTTCTATATATGTATATTTATATATTTCTATATACATATAAATAATCTTGCCTAATGGGGAATATTTGCAGGTGTTTTCGATTCGATTAAATTTAAAAAATGTCTTTGGTCAAAAATTGTTGAGACGGAACCATTTTCTGTAGAAATTCTCCCCATTTTCTATATATGTATATTTATATATTTCTATATACATATAAATAATCATAACCTAATGGGGAATATTTGCAGGGTGTTTTCGATTCGATTAAATTTAAAAATACATATAAATAATCATAACCTAATGTCATTCGGTCAAAAATTGTTGAGACGGAACCATTTTCCGTAGAAATTCTCCCCCATTTTCTATATATGTATATTTATATATTTCTATATACATATAAATAATCGTAACCTAATGGGGAATATTTGCAGGGTGTTTTCGATTCGATTAAATTTAAAAAAATGTCTTTCGGTCAAAAAATTGTTGAGACCGAACCATTTTCCGTAGAAATTCTCCCCATTTTCTATATATGTATATTTATATATTTCTATATACATATAAATAATCGTAACCTAATGGGAATATTTGCAGGGTGTTTTCGATTCGATTAAATTTAAAAAAATGTCTTTCGGTCAAAAAATTGTTGAGACCGGAACCATTTTCCGTAGAAATTCTCCCCCCATTTTCTATATATGTATATTTATATATTTCTATATACATATAAATAATCTTAGCCTAATGGGGAATATTTGCAGGGTGTTTTCGATTCGATTAAATTTAAAAAAATGTCTTTCGGTCAAAAAATTGTTGAGACCGGAACCGTTTTCCGTAGAAATTCTCCCCCCATTTTCTATATATGTATATTTATATATTTCTATATACATATAAATAATCGTAACCTAATGGGGAATATTTGCAGGGTGTTTTCGATTCGATTAAATTTAAAAAAATGTCTTTCGGTCAAAAAATTGTTGAGACCGGAACCATTTTCCGTAGAAATTCTCCCCCCATTTTCTATATATGTATATTTATATATTTCTATATACATATAAATAATCGTAACCTAATGGGGAATATTTGCAGGGTGTTTTCGATTCGATTAAATTTAAAAAAATGTCTTTCGGTCAAAAAATTGTTGAGACCGGAACCATTTTCCGTAGAAATTCTCCCCCCATTTTCTATATATGTATATTTATATATTTCTATATACATATAAATAATCATAACCTAATGGGGAATATTTGCAGGGTGTTTTCGATTCGATTAAATTTAAAAAAATGTCTTTCGGTCAAAAAATTGTTGAGACCGGAACCGTTTTCCGTAGAAATTCTCCCCCCATTTTCTATATATGTATATTTATATATTTCTATATACATATAAATAATCGTAACCTAATGGGGAATATTTGCAGGGTGTTTTCGATTCGATTAAATTTAAAAAAATGTCTTTCGGTCAAAAAATTGTTGAGACCGGAACCATTTTCCGTAGAAATTCTCCCCCCATTTTCTATATATGTATATTTATATATTTCTATATACATATAAATAATCATAACCTAATGGGGAATATTTGCAGGGTGTTTTCGATTCGATTAAATTTAAAAAAATGTCGTTCGGTCAAAAAATTGTTGAGACCGGAACCATTTTCCGTAGAAATTCTCCCCGCATTTTCTATATATGTATATTTATATATTTCTATATACATATAAATAATCGTAACCTAATGGGGAATATTTGCAGGGTGTTTTCGATTCGATTAAATTTAAAAAAATGTCTTTCGGTCAAAAAATTGTTGAGACCGGAACCGTTTTCAGTAGAAATTCTCCCCCCATTTTCTATATATGTATATTTATATATTTCTATATACATATAAATAATCGTAACCTAATGGGGAATATTTGCAGGGTGTTTTCGATTCGATTAAATTTAAAAAAATGTCATTCGGTCAAAAAATTGTTGAGACCGGAACCATTTTCCGTAGAAATTCTCCCCCCATTTTCTATATATGTATATTTATATATTTCTATATACATATAAATAATCATAACCTAATGGGGAATATTTGCAGGGTGTTTTCGATTCGATTAAATTTAAAAAAATGTCTTTCGGTCAAAAAATTGTTGAGACCGGAACCGTTTTCCGTAGAAATTCTCCCCGCATTTTCTATATATGTATATTTATATATTTCTATATACATATAAATAATCGTAACCTAATGGGGAATATTTGCAGGGTGTTTTCGATTCGATTAAATTTAAAAAAATGTCATTCGGTCAAAAAATTGTTGAGACCGGAACCGTTTTCCGTAGAAATTCTCCCCCCATTTTCTATATATGTATATTTATATATTTCTATATACATATAAATAATCGTAACCTAATGGGGAATATTTGCAGGGTGTTTTCGATTCGATTAAATTTAAAAAAATGTCGTTCGGTCAAAAAATTGTTGAGACGGGAACCATTTTCCGTAGAAATTCTCCCCCCATTTTCTATATATGTATATTTATATATTTCTATATACATATAAATAATCGTAACCTAATGGGGAATATTTGCAGGGTGTTTTCGATTCGATTAAATTTAAAAAAATGTCATTCGGTCAAAAAATTGTTGAGACGGGAACCGTTTTCCGTAGAAATTCTCCCCCCATTTTCTATATATGTATATTTATATATTTCTATATACATATAAATAATCTTAGCCTAATGGGGAATATTTGCAGGGTGTTTTCGATTCGATTAAATTTAAAAAAATGTCGTTCGGTCAAAAAATTGTTGAGACCGGAACCATTTTCCGTAGAAATTCTCCCCCCATTTTCTATATATGTATATTTATATATTTCTATATACATACAAATAATGGTAACCCCTAATGGGGGAATATTTGCAGGGTGTTTTCGATTCGATTAAATTTAAAAAATGTCTTTCGGTCAAAAATTGTTGAGACGGAACCATTTTCCGTAGAAATTCTCCCCCCATTTTCTATATATGTATATTTATATATTTCTATATACATATAAATAATCTTAGCCTAATGGGGAATATTTGCAGGGTGTTTTCGATTCGATTAATATAGGAATAAAGGCAGAAAAAAAATGTAATTTTGACTGCGTGTACAGAGGTTTTGAAATATAATATCTAGCCCCCCCCCGGGGTGTGAAAATTCTTGTTAAAATAAATAATTTTCAGACGAGATTCATCCCCTATACAGGATGCTCTTAACCAACCCTCTACGGGCCGGGAATTTTTATTTTAAATTTTTTTTTTTTTTTATTAAATCCGAAAAAAATTTCGGGGGAACGAACTTTCGGGGGAGAAAATCAGACTGAAATATAACAAAAAAAAACATTTTCATATTAAAGTTTCTTTTTCCTGTCGGGAAGCCATACAGCCATACAAGCCAACAAGTGGCGTTGTACATATTTTTTAAGTACGTCAACATCTTTGCACAGATAAGATTCTTCGATACGTTATTATTCGGTCCTTTCTGAAATATTCGGTATCAAAATTACATCGACCGGTTGAATTGTGTGTCTGTATAAAAGCTAAAAGACGGTGAACCGAAGTGGGCGTTTCCGTCACATTTTGCTTTTTATCAAAAGTGCGCGTGTACGGTGATGAAGCGTTAAAAGGATGGCAAAATTCGGTCCTGGGGATTTTTCGTTGAGAAGAGCGAGGAGAGCGCTCCTGAGGACGCGTCCTGTGGAGGAGGTCGACGATGACCCTCCGAATAAAGGCCATTATTGAGGTCATAGTTCAATAGGGGACATTGGAGAGAAGCCTAATGTATCTTATACGGTTTATCTGTGCCGAATATGTTGTACTTAAGACAATGTACAACGCCGATTGTCGCCGGGTGAATTCGCAATTACTTAGTTGCCGACCCCGATAGGTATCGAATTGTCCGATATTATATTTATTTTTGTCTTTTTCTCTCTCTCCGCCGATACAGAACCAGGAAGCGGACGGGCTGGAGGGGGAACAGGACGCGGCCGAACAGGAAGGCGGCAGGACACTGCACGCCCTGAGGCTGGCCACCCTCGAGAAGCTCGTACAGCACGTACCACAACTGCACGGCATCGGAGGCGTCACGGCGATACCGTTCATGCAGGTAACCGGAACCGATAGAGTAGAAATACCGTAAATATAAAAAGGCCGGTTCCGGGTAATAATAGGGGAACAAAAATATCTTAGTTTAACACTAGCTGTTTTGTGGTCCGCGAGGGGTTGGAATACAGCGCAGGTTTGCGCTGTTTCTGTGTCTCCTCGGTTCGGTCTTTCGCTAGACCGGTTTTTCGGCCGCTCGCCATCTTCGGTAGCGCGCTCTAAGTCACTTTGGATGTTTTTCGGTGGTGGGGGGGGTTACCCTCCCCCATAAGAGAAAATGGTCTTATTAGTCCAGAAAATGGTCTTATTAGTCCAGAAAATGGTCTTACAAGGCCAGAAAATGGTCTTATTGGTCCAGAAAATGGTCTTATTAGTCCAGAAAATGGTCTTATTAGGCCAGAAAATGGTCTTATTAGGCCAGAAAATGGTCTTATTAGTCCAGAAAATGGTCTTATTAGTCCAGAAAATGGTCTTATTAGGCCAGAAAATGGTCTTATAAGGCCAGAAAATGGTCTTATTAGTCCAGAAAATGGTCTTATTGGTCCAGAAAATGGTCTTATTAGGCCAGAAAATGGTCTTATTAGTCCAGAAAATGGTCTTATTAGTCCAGAAAATGGTCTTACTAGTCCAGAAAATGGTCTTATTAGTCCAGAAAATGGTCTTATTAGGCCAGAAAATGGTCTTATTAGTCCAGAAAATGGTCTTATTAGGCCAGAAAATGGTCTTATTAGGCCAGAAAATGGTCTTATTAGGCCAGAAAATGGTCTTATTAGTCCAGAAAATGGTCTTATTAGTCCATAAAATGGTCTTATAAGGCCAGAAAATGGTCTTATTGGTCCAGAAAATGGTCTTATTAGTTCAGAAAATGGTCTTACTAGTCCAGAAAATGGTCTTACTGGTCCAGAAAATGGCCTTACTAGTCCAGAAAATGGTCTTTTTTAAAATAATTTTTGATTATATTATTGTTGTTCTTGTAATTTATTATTTCGAGTCAATTCTTTGCGCCGTGTATCGGGGACTAATAAAAAAAACTTATACGTAATATACGTTGTGTATATATAATTGGTGGCGATATTTCCAGGTTGTTCTGATGCTGATTTGGCATATAATTGATATATGATATTGATATTTGCAGGTTGTTCTGATGCTGACATCTGATTTGGACGGCGAGGAGGAGAGGAGCCGGTCGTGCCTCGAGAGCCTTCTCAACGCCGTCCTATCTCTACTCGCCATGAACAATCCGGACACGTACGAGATATGCAATCGGAACCCGCACCGCGAAGTCCAGCTGGTCATCATGCGCCTATTGAGTAAGCCGCCCGTTTATATATTTCGATTCTCTGTGATCGTGAAGAAATTCTACTTTGTTTCTCGGTCTAACGACGTGTGTTTCTTTGGTTCGCAGGCGTTCTGATGTCGCGCCCCAAGTGCGCCTCCAAGTCGGACAACTCGAACTTTGTTTCGCAGACGACGGCCAACACGCTGATCCAGTCGGGCATCATCGACTACTGCCTGACGCTGCTCAAGGAGCTCATCACCTACTGGAAGAGGTGCAGCGCTAACACCGTAACGCTTAACTTTATTACTTGACTACTTGTTAGAGTGCAAGGCCGATCATAATTTGATATACCTGTGTGTGTGGTCTGCGCGAGGTTGTGGAATATACTGTAGGTTCGTGATGTTTCTGTCTCCTCTCACTGGTTTGGTCTTTTCCTAGACGGTTTCGGCTACTCACCATCTTCAGTAGCGCTGTGTCAGTCACTGTTAGTTAGCACTTTGGATGTTTTGGGCATCCTCACTGCACTGCACTGTCACTTTCATGTACTGTCTGAACACACATATATATATATATATATATATATATATATATATATATATATATATATATATATACGACTGACATACTGACAAACACTATAGTACATGTGAAAGTGACACTCCAAAGTGCTAACAGTGACTGACACAGCGCTACTGAAGATGGCGGCGGCCGAAACCTGTGATCTAGCAAAAAGACCAAACCAGCGAGAGAAAGAAATATATATATATATATGTATGTGGTGCCACAAACAAGCATCCCATATACCACTAAAGTGACTCAGACCACTACTGAAGATGGCGAGCGGACGAAACATATCCGGAGACCGGACCACCGAGAGGAGAGACAGAATTCCTTCCGACCCCTCGCAGACCACAAAAAACGTGTAGTTTTAATTTCGTTCTCACCGATTTTATTCGATTCTCCATTCTGGCCAGGCCGGTGATGCGAATCATCGGCCCATTCCGAACCATCATCGGGACCGATATTTATTTATGTATATATATATATATATTTGATTAGCTGCGCCCAAGAGGAGAACAACGCGAGCGTCAGCGGAAGCGTGCTGAAGGCGCACCTGGCGAGCTCGCCGCCGGACATGTCGCCTTTCTTCCTCAGGCAGTACGTCAAGGGGCACGCCACCGACGTTTTCGAAGCCTACCCCCAACTGTTGACCGAAATGGCGCTCCGGCTTCCGTACCAAGTGCAGAAGCTACGCGGCGCACATACCGTTCGCAGGTAACTAGAGATTTAGCTATATTCTACGGACATAAACAGATATTTATACACTTAATGTGTGTAGCCGATGGAAGGAGTGTGACAAACATAGTTGTTATACATGAATTTTTTATGTAAGAGTCAGTGATCTTTTCCTCTAATCGAAATGATCCTTTACGCGCCGATCATAAGAGAACATCGATAAACATTAAGTTTCTTTTTCTTAATAAATTTTAATTTAAAAAAAAAACAAGTTCTTATTCACAATCACAATCGACATTTTTTTCTTTATAATACAAAAAGAATTATTAAAAATTGATCGATATTTGTCTAAATGAGAGTGTTTTATTTGACGACAATTATTTTTTCGATATCACTGTGTGTGTGGTCTGCGAGGGGTTGTGGAATATACTGTAGGTTCGTGATGTTTTTCTGTCTCCTCTCTCGCTGCTGTTTGGTCTTTTGCTAGACTGGTTTGGCCGCTCGCCATCTTCAGTAGCGCTGTGTGTCAGTAGTCACTGTTGTGGCACTTTGGATGCTTTTCGGGGCATCCTCACTGCCCACATGTAGACGTGAAAGTGACAGTGAGGATGCCCCAGAAAACATCAAAGTGCTAACTACTGAAGATGGCGACGGCGAAACCGCCCGGTCCAGCAAAAGTCCAAACCCGGCAGCAGAGGAGACAGAAACGTCGCGAACCTACAAATTATTTTTCCTTTAAAGAAATCGAAATGTACAGCAATTTTCGCGCATTCTAAAAATTGCCTAGCGCTAAAACGCTGAAAGCCCGAAGAGAGGAATTACATTAACATCGTACAAAAAATCAAAGTTATCTCTGTCCTATTAATCTGATATTTGTGTATCGTTTTTTTTTTATTTTAATGTTGTACGGAGATTGAAAAAAAAAAAAAATAATAATTTGTAATTTGCTCACTGTTGCGCTATAAAAATCCGGCGTTGTCGGGAAGTCGGAAGATTAAACGGAATTCGAATATTTATCGTAGGTTTCGTGTTCTTCTGTCGCCTTCCGACTGCTTCGCCGTCTTCAGTAGCGGTGATGAGCGCTCCCGGGCTGGCTTTATTGCCATTGTGTGCGTCTATTCTACTGTTTTATTGTCGTCTATTATATTATGTATTATTTATTTTTATGTTTTTTCCCCCCCCTCCCGAAAGGCGTGGTTCTACTACCTGTGCGAATACATGATGACGCAGCAGACTCCGTTCGTACGTCGGCAGGTGAGGAAACTGCTCCTGTTCATCTGCGGCAACAAGGAGAAATATCGCCAGCTCAGGGATTTGCACTCGTTGGAATCGCACATGAAGGTAACGATCGCGTCTATTGTATCCCGTCTGACTGAATTTCGTTTCGGCTTCTCGAGTCGTTCCAAGTATATATTGGGCGTACCGAAATGTAATCGACAATTTGATGACACGTATTTGAGGAGTTCCTCAAGAGGGGGGGAATCGGGGAAAATTGCCGGGAAAGTGGCGGCGGAGAGTTGTCGATAATATCGGCCAATATATACAGTAGTAGATTAATAATTAAAGTTTCTTTTTCCGGCAAAATAAAATGAATTCCAAAGTCAAAATGTCGATTACTTTCGGGTACTCCTAATATGTCGCATCGACAAGATAAAGTTAACTTTTTAACATCAAATAAGTGTCGTACTTTTCTCGATCTTCCATATCCTCCATATATATTTCGATGTAAAAAGAAATGATTTTATTGCGATATTTAAGAGTTTATCTTTTGTGTTTATATTATTTGTCTTTGTGATCGCGCAGGGGCAAATTGTCGTCGCTATTAACGAACTTAGAAGCTGTGAAATCCGTGGCAGGCGTCAGGCTTATATAGCAGATTGATTATTACAGTTTCTTTATGAATTCGAGTCCAAAATGTCGGTTACTTTTGGTAGCCTGATATAACCGGTCAGTATTACGGTTCGTGTTCAGTCGCCGGCGAAACGGTTTTAACGGTCCGCTCAATTGTATATTAACGCGTCGTTAATTTTTGGCGCCGTCAGGCGGTGAAGAGCTGGTTGGAGGGCAGCGGCGTCCGCCTGCCGCTCTGCTACGACGCGCTGGTCGAACTGACCGAACACCTGAAGGCGTGCGTCGAAGTCGGCACAAGCCGCACGACCAACTGGCGCCAGCTCTGCCTCAAGGACGCCACCGTTCTGGCGTTCCTCATGGAGGCGAGCTGCGTCCTCGACGAGGCCGTCGCGCACACGACGCTGCAGCTGCTCCAGTGCGCCCTCTGCCCGGCCAAACAGCCGGCGACGCCGTCGTCCTCCTCATCGTCGTCACAACAGCCCAAGGTAAACTACACTATTAACCCCTAGAGACGCTTTTCTGTCCGCTGAACCGGCGACTCGTACTGTAACCGTTACATCGTACCACAATCGCCGTATATAGATAGGGATGATAACGTCTTCCCTTCTACTTTCCCCTTGCGGCGTTATCGTCAGTTTCCCTTCACTATCTCAATAACTAATTCTTCGGTGAAAAATAATTTGAAAAAATCTATCGGTTCTTTTATGCGTGGAAATACGTGCGCTCCTACTTGTCTTTCACCGGATATAAACGGTATTCCTCTCCGGGGGATTTCTTCGGATTCCGTGGACACTGTCCATTCCGAAGGTTCGGTCTCTTCTGTACAGTCACTTCGGCTTTCCGGATTCACTATCGATTATTCGGTTTATTCGTCTTCTTACTTCTCGAAGGTCTTCACACGGCTATAAATGGAAAATCAGAAAGGAATCGCTTTACCCGTGTTCCATTTGCAAAATCCCATTAATCGCTGAATACCGCACTCCAGCAAGAATTTAAATTCTCACTTTTATACATATATGTTTACGTTAACCGAATAAGTAAATATTAGTAATAAAATTCTCGCGACTTCGATTCTGGCGACAGAAAACGTTGCGCGCTCTCAAACGGAGGTGCCACAGTTGACCGGTTAATAAACCTTAGGGTATTTATTGTATATTCCCAGAAGTCGGATGATAGCGTCTTCTGCGCCCCCGTCGTTTATTTATCGCGTTATTTCGACTTTTCAGGAGGGCAAGTCGGGCGGATCGCGCGGAGGCAGCAAGGAGCGGCTGGACGACGGCGATAGCGAAGACGCCCACTGCCTGGCGTTGGTGCGCCAGCTGAACGCGAGAGTGGCGAAGGACCTGCTGACGCGTTTCATGCGCACATTCCTGTTGGAGACGAACGCGTCGACTATGCGGTGGCAGGCGCACGCCCTCGTCCTCGCCATGTACAGGAACTCTGAGGCCGCCGACCAGGAGGCGATACTCGGCCGCCTCTGGTCGCTCTGGCCGCAGCTACCGTCCTACGGCCGCAAAGCCGCCCAGTTCGTCGACCTACTCGGCTGCTTTTCGATCAAGTGCCGTCGGCCACACAACGTGTAACATACTTTTTTTGTGTTCTCTTTCTGTCTCCTCTTCGCGTTCCAGTTTGACCACTCGCCATCTTCACTCAGTCACTGTTCACTCGTCATCCTCACTGCCCACTGTGTCAGTTGTCCTGGCGACAGTGAATATATTCAAATATTCTTTCTCAAACTTCCGTCTCCCACCTTTTCCTGATCTCGTGCTACTGAAGACAGTGACCAGCATAAACTCGGTTTAGTGGACTGAATTTCAACAAAATTATGGTAGTTCAGAATACTGGTTTTGTGGTCTGCGAGTGTTGAATACCATCGATTTCGTGTGTTTGGTCTTTCGCTAGACTGCGGTTTGACCACTGTTTCGCCATCTTCACTCAGTCACTCACTGTTTTGTGCATCCTCACTGCCCACTGTGTCGGTTGTCCTGTGAATATATTCAAATATTCTGTAATTAGAATAACTTTCTCAAACTTCCGTCTTCCACCTTTTCCTGATCTTGCTACTGAAGGCGGCGAGCCGGCGTAAACTCGGTTTAGCGGACGGGGAGAGGAGACCGAATTTCGACAAAATTATTGTAGCAGTTCAGAATACGGTTTTGTGGTCCGCGAGTGTTCGGAATACCATCGATTTCGTGTGTTTCGGTCTTCGCTAGACTGCGGTTTCCGGCCACTCGCCATCTTCACTCAGTCACTGTTGGCACTTTGGATGTTTTTCGTCCATCCTCACTGCCCACTGTGTCCATTGTCCTACACTGGCGACAATGAATATATTCAAATATTCAAAACCCAATTCTGTCTTCCACCTTTTCTGATCCCTGCTACTGAAGATGGCGAGCCGGCGTAAACTCGGTTTAGCGGACGGGAGAGGAGACTAATTCGACAAAATTATGGCAGTTCAGAATACCGGTTTGTGGTCGTGAGGGTTCGAATACCGTCGATTTGCGTGTTCCGTCTTCCTCTCGGTCTTTCGCTAGCGGTTTGGTGCTCGCCGCATCCTCAGTAGCGGTGTTTATAGTCACGCAGTAAAAACATCAAGTGACGAAAAGTGACTGAAAGCCGCCGCTACTGAAGATGGCGGCAAAACCGGCAAGAGGAGAGAAACAGAAACAACAAAAATCTACTATATAACATACTCTTGGAGCTATATTTTGTTTTATCATTTAACGAATAGCATGTAATTATCCATAAGAAATAACAATATGTTATAAGACTAGATTTTAATTAATGATGATGTTTATTAGCATCTTTGACCGAACATATCGGTCAGCATTACCGTAATTACTGCGTGAAAATCGAATGAAATTATGGCGCGAATATTTTATTAATTTCATTCCTTATGACTTCAGCGTGAAGGTCGAATATCGTCAAACCCCATCATCTAAATAATGGCGTCGATTGACAGAACTCATCGAAATCGTTTCAATTTTTTTCTTCTCCAGATGGGCGAATATATCGAACAGGCGGTGCACATGCTGCGCACGCAGAACCAGGTTCTGGCGCTGCACCCGAACGCGTCTATATACAACCAGCTGGCGCAGTACGTCGAACTCGAAGGCTACTATCTCGAGAGCGACCCATGTCTCGTCTGCAACAATCCCGAATTGCCGCTCTCCAACATCAAGCTGTCGTCAATTAAGGTAATAATCGAACGATAGCGAACAATGTTCAATCGATATGTGCGACTATATATATATATATACATACATCGTTCAATGTCCTGGAAATGTTTATATCGTACGTACAACGGGGATGAGATTTGTGATAATTTTACGGTTTTCTCGCCCCCCCGAACAGATCGATTCGAAATTTACGACGACGACCGTAATCGTGAAATTGGTGAGCAGCCACACGATCAGCAAAATAACGCTGAGGATCACCGATCTGAAGAGGACGAAAATGGTGCGCACGATGAACATCTATTACAACAATCGCAGCGTACAGGCCGTCGTCGAACTTAAAAATAAACCAGGTACAATTGAACTCTTTGTATTATTTCTGTTTATTCATTTATTGAAGCGCGGAACAGGAAGGAAATTAGAAAAAAAAAAAAAGGAAAATTGCGGTAAAGTTTTGTCAATATTTTAATAAGAAAAATATACATTTGTAGGTTCGTCATGTTTCTGTCTCCTCTCGCTGCCGGTTTGGTCTTTTGCTAGACCGGGGCGTTTCAGCTTCAGCCATCTTCAGTAGCGCTGTGTCAGTAGTCACTGTCAGCACTTTGGATGTTTCTGGGGGCATCCTCACTGCACTGCCCACTGTCACTTGCACTGTACTGTAGTGAGGATGCCCCAAAAAACATTCAAAGTGCCACAACAGTGACTACTGACACAGCGCTACTGAAGATGGCGAGCGGCCGAAACCGGTCTAACAAAAGACCAAATCGGCAGCGAGAGGAGACAGAAACATCACGAACCTACAGTATATTCCAACCCCTCGCAGACCACACACACAGTGATATCAAATATACATTTCTTCAAATTTTTTCCAAACCGAAATGAAATCGTTTTTCGTTTATTCAACTGAAAAGTATGGGCCGAATTTTTATTTTAAATCCAAAAAAAATTGGGGAATGAAAAATCAGCGATTATAAAAACCTATATATGAGAATTAAAAAGAAATTGATATCGATTCGACAACGTTATAGGATTAAGATTTATCAGCCGTGTAACGAAAAAAGCTACGATTTTTGGTAAAATCTCCGATAAATTGAAAGTTACACGGGCCAATAGAGGGTTGAATGAGTGAAGGTTTTCATCACTAACTTCCGGGAAAAATCCTGGAATGACGGTAATGAGGATCTTACCAAACTAACAACTGCGGATTTCACCGAGTATCGTACATATTTTTAAATCGTCAGATAAGCCTTGAAGCGGTTTTGAATGAGATACATTTAGCTTCTCTGCAATGTCCCAGTATTGAACTATGATCTGAATCAATAATGGCCTTTATTGGTCATCGTTGACCTCCACTTGTAATAAAGTATCGAAGAATCTTATCTGTGCAAAGATATTGGCGTGCCACTTAAAATATGACATCGCTTGTGAATTCTGCAGTTACTTAATTATCGACCGATAGTTATTTAGGTACGATAAATTGGTGTCTCGCGTTTATATATATATATATATATATATATATATATATATATATATATATATTTTGTATTTATTTTTGCGCCAGCGATGTGGAACAAGGCGAAGAAAGTTAGCCTCGCTTCGGGTCAGACCGAGGTCAAAGTTGAATTCCCGCTTCCGATTGTCGCGTGCAACCTGATGATCGAATACGCCGACTTCTACGAGAACCTGCAGGCGTCGTCTGAGACGCTCCAGTGCCCGAGGTGCAGCTCGTCGGTGCCGGCAAATCCGGGCGTCTGCGCCAACTGCGGCGAGAACGTCTTCCAGTGCCACAAGTGCAGGTAATCCGATCGCCAGATTTATCGATATAATCGAAATTACGGTCGTGTGGTGTGCCTCCGCGATGAACGCCGGAACGGCGGCGTCGTTGAGGCAGAGCTGGCGCCGGTTGGTCGTGCGGCTTGTGCCGACTTCGACGCGCACGCCTTCAGGTGCTCGGTCAGCTCGACCAGCGCGTCGTAGCAGAGCGGCAGGCGGACGCCGCTCCCCTCCAGCCGGCTCTTCACCGCCTGACGCTGGCGCCAGAATTAACGACGCGTTAATATACAATTGAGCGGACCGCTAAAACCGACCTGAACACGGAACCGGTAATACTGACCGGTTATATTAGAGCTACCGAAAAGTAACCGATATTTTGACTCCGGAATTCATTAAGAAACTGTAATTATTAATCTACTATATAAAGCCTGACGTCTGCCACGGATTTCACAGCTTCTAAGTTCGTTAATAGCGATCGACAATTCGCCCCTGCGCGATCACAAAGACAAATAATATAAACACAAAAGATAAACTCTTAAATATCGCAATAAAATCATTTCTTTTTCATCGAAATATATGGAGGATATGGAAGATCGAGAAAAGTACGACACTTATTTGATGTTAAAAAGTTAACTTTCTTTATCTTGTCGATGCGACATATTAGGGGTAGCCAAAAATAATCGACATTTTGACTTTGGAATTCATTTTATTTCGCCGGAAAAAGAAACTTTAATTATTAATCTATTGTATATATTGGCCGATATTAAATACGTCTCCTCAACGTCTCAATTATCGAATCACTTTGAAGCACTCTGATCTGAAAATGAATAGCGATAATGCGAATGCATACAAAATTACGCCCTATACAGTAAGACTGCGCCCGTATACAGAACTTTGCGATTGTTATATACGTCGCTGTGATAAAAAGCTGCGCCGCGAACGAAGCGATTAACTCGGTAATCGCCCTAATATAATAGCGGCGGCGCCTTTTAAGGACCCGTTCCTGTGCCGCGCTTGACTTCTGCAAATCGCCAAGTTCGATTTCACGCTGACCGGCCGCCAGTGCTGCGCCGTCGACCGATCGAAACGACGGCGGCCGCCAAGAAGGCGATCGGCGCCATCAACTCGCGCACCTCGAAAAGGCCGACAGGGTCTACAAACAGTTGATCGGCAACAAACCGACTCTCGGTAACGCTACGCTAAGCCTATACACAACATATTTCGGTACACGAATTTAGCGTTGGCGAGGACAAAACATTGTCACGGCGTGACCGACAGTGCTTTTAGAACGGAAATTTTCCCCGAAGACATTTCACATTTTAGCTACAGTTGGACCAACAGTCTCCGCCATTGAATCAGAACACGATACACACATACGGATATTATATTTTTAATGAAATTGTTTAACTGTAGATTTCGTCATGTTTCTTCCTTCGCCATCTCCTGTGTTACTCTCTAGCTGATGTTTCGTCTCCTCTCTCGTTTTGGTCTTTTGCTAGACCGGCGGTTTCAGCCGTCACTGCCTTCAGTAGCGCTGTGTCAGTAGTCACCATTATTACTTTGGATGTTTTTGGGCATCCTCACTGTACTGTGTCACTTTCACATGTACTCTACTGTCTGTCAGTCCTTCATATATATGTGTTCTGTTATTGTTATTGGGGCGATTTTGTTAATCTGTTTTTTAAATGTGTGAGTCAGATTTTAGTAAGGGGATGCTGTGATCCTTTAATAGGATTATAGGGGCAAATATCACTTCATTCTGGGAATTAATTTTCTCATTTATAATTTTATTTTTCTTATATTTGAAGATTTCCAGGTTTTCTATAATATCCAATTCTCACCCGGGTGTAATAACTTTAATGATCTTTCGATGTTCATTGTTTCGTGTCCGGAGTTTACGATGCGGTCGGCGAAATTTGAATCTGTTTTGTATTCTATGGCTCCGATATGTTCCATATATACAATGTATACATATATATATATATATATATATATATATATATATATATATATATATATATATATATATAAGTCAAACGGTTCGGCGGAAAAATCCCGTTTTCAAAAACTGTTTTATTACGAATACGAGCAAGAGGTAATATGACAACAAGAGATAGATAAGTAGAACGAAATGGCTTCTACTGGGTCTAGAACTCGGAGCGGATATACAGTACAATAACGACTATAAACTGTGCCTACACTCAACTGACAATATATAACGATCATCTCAACAGAGGGCTTTGCCAAATCTCTATGTTGATGTTTATGATAGTTAACGCCTCTTGGGCTTACGGCCGCCCTTCTGACTTATATATATATATATATATATATGAAATTGTTTGATAGCGTACTTTATTCGATGTTCCTCCCAATCACTTTGTCTCGTGATACAATTGTTCGTGTCGGTCGGAAATCTCTCGTCTCCCGGCTTTACGGATATCCGTCTGTCGTCAGGTGTTGCTGCACAAGATAACGGAGCACAGGAAGCGGCGTGGAGCGGCGGTGTGCAGAGGCGGCGGAAGTGGAGGAAGCGGTGGAAGCGGCGGTGGTAGTAGGCGGCGGTAGCGGAGGCGGAGCGGAGGCGGAGGCGGAGGCACTGCGGTGGCGGAGGTTCATCGGCTGTCGTTCTCACCGCCATGGTCAACAGAGCCATACAGTTCCTCGCCCAGAGTACTGCACCGACTACAAGTCCTCCTTGAAAGAGCTCAGTCGGATTATACAGGTCGGAGAAACTTTTCCCTATACTTCTGAAAGCTTTTATCGCATTGACAGAAATGAATATCACTACAGACCTACAGGTTATAAATTGAACTTTCTTAATACCGTATTAGTCAGTTGTAAGTAGGGCCAGTGTAAGCCGCTTCGCTCTACCAGTGCGTTGCCAATTCGCTATACAAGCGAGAATGAAAAAAATCTACATTTTAAAATCATACACCTACACAGTGTACCATTTTAAAATAGCAGATTCGTACAGAGTATTACCCCGGTACCTGTATTTCATTAAAAAAAATTAGTTATCGTAACAATCTAATTTCTACAAAAAAAGAATGTATATTCCATACAGTGGGTGATCGGGGTTACTAACAGTTCGGACGGCGAAAAACACTTTCGGAAAGATTTTTGTGTTGGACGAACAATATTCGCGGATAACGAACAGAAACCGATTCTGGCGAAAACCTATCGCGGCTCTCGGAACACCCGACACCAGTCTTCAATTCG
Organism: Lethocerus indicus; assembly: GCA_019843655.1. NCBI lineage: Eukaryota > Metazoa > Arthropoda > Insecta > Hemiptera > Belostomatidae > Lethocerus > Lethocerus indicus. The sequence continues at coordinate 424,046 of JACDQD010000009.1, read as the reverse complement.
TCGCTGAAAATGGATGTGCGCGTGCGCTGACCACGCGCGGTCGACGCGACACTTTGTCATATCGACAAATCTGTGATCGGATTAACGGACAATTCGGATAGCGAACATAATCTTGAGCGGATTATGTTCGTTAACCGATCGCCCACTGTATAAGTGAAAATGAGTAGTTTAATACAAGCGTAATTTCATTTGGGATGAAAATAAATTTTTCTAAATTATATGGAACTGTATGCAGAATTGTGTAATTCCTCCGGGGAAAAATCATCCTGCACAGGATTTTCCTCCTGTGAACCTACCGGAAGAATTTTCGCCCCTTTCCTCCCTAACGCGAATTAGCCTCTACCGATATATCGAAATTATTGTATAATAATTGTTGTGGTGGCGTCGCAGAAAGTGCTGGCGTGCCGGCGTATTTTAAATCAAAATTGACGTTCAGCATTGTGTAATTCCGCGGGGAGAAAATCATCCGGCAGGATTTTTCCTGTGAACCTGCCGGAAGGATTTTCGCCCTTTCCTCCCCCTCTAGCCTCCTACCGATATATCGAAGTTATTGTATAATAAATTGTTGTGGTGGCGTCGCAGAAAGTGTTGGCGTGCCGGCGCAAGCTGGTCGAATACGACCGTAACCAGGTGGAGGAGAGCGGCGGCGGCGGCGGCGGCATGTCGAGCAGCATCGCCAACGTCGACTTGAGCGAGGGCTGTCAGACGGGCGGCGGCGGCCCCTACCAGGGCAAGTGCTACGGCTGCGCTTCATCGGCCACCGACCACTGTCTCATACTGCTCAGGGCGCTCGCCACAAATTCGGCGACGCGCCAGAAACTCTGCAACAGGGGCCTGATACAGGAACTCGTCGAGAACAACCTCAGGAGGGGCACGTCGCAGGTACGTACCGACCGGCGCAAAATCAACTTATTCGGACCGCCAAGTCCATTAATCAAGTCCTGCGATCAAGACATGTTTGTTACCATATCACTAGGAGAACGTAAAGCTGCTTCTTATATAGGGTGTCCCGATAATTAACGCAAGATTTGAATTCGCCACGATTCTTGCGGTAAAATCGTATTAAAAAAAAAAAAAAAAAAACGATAGGACAACGTGTTTTCATTGTCGAACGATATATAAAAAATTATGATAATTGGCCCCACAGTTAGATTCAAATCGTGTGTTAATTTCGGGATATTATATCTTATGTCTCTGTTGTATTCCCTTTCGGATAATCCCGTTATAATACAGTCGTTTTCACCGGATAGAATTTCGTGTTCTTTCAAAGTCAATTGTACAATTGGGGGGCGTGAAAACGACGTCGACAGTCTCTAAAACGACTAATACGCACTATTATATATATATATCAAACATCTCGTTTTTTTATTTTTTTATTTTTTACAAAACAGGAAAAACTAATTTCTACAAAGTAGAGAATAATTCGAATATTTCCCTTCTCGACCGGTTACACCGACAACACTGAGAAAAACCGTATATATAACGGGTGTACGATTTTCGGCTTTCCGCACGAAATCTTCATTTGTAAAATATCGCACTGTTCACGTTTTCGAGTCTGTCCAATTTCAATTGTCGAATCCGAAATATTCAAAATCAATCGGGGAAACTATATTTTAGTTGAAATTCAAAAATTCGACGGTTTTTTAAACTCGGACTCGTTAAATTTTAATACGGTACTTAGACTCGTAGTGGCGATTGAGAAGGTTCTCACGAAAAAAGTGAAACTTGTTTACGATACGCTGTATGTAATAAACTTTTATGGGCGAAATGCTGCCACTAGCAATCAAATATGGTCGGTAACGTAATAAGAAACAGAAGTGGCAAATAAAAATCCGCGATTGTTTGCGGTTTATTCCGCGCTCGACGATAGTGGACAGTCGCCGAATATTCCGCGCCGTTTATATGTTTGTCCTCCGGATGAAACCGTCGTTCCGAAACCGACTCTAAAAATACCGGATTGATATCGTGTCGCAGGAGGACGTGCGCCAGCTGATCTGCCTGTTGACCGGCGACAACGCGAAAGCGACGCAGGAGATGTGCACGATGCTGATGGAGCGGATAGCGCTGTCGCTGCGCGGCCACGCCAACAGTTGGGAGCTGGCGACCGCCGTCAGGCCGGAGATGAACCTGTTGGCGGCGCTTGTGCACAGGGAAGATTCGTGCTGGCAACAGAAACTCAGGTAGGTTCTCCTACCGCCTTCAGTATTCAATCTCGGAAATGGATAATATTCCACGGATATAGGATATCCCGTTGCGGTCGACGGGGCTCCGCTACGGAGGACAGAAACAAATCGTGAAAACTATTTATAGGATATTTCGCTTTCGGTGACAAATGAGGCGCGGAACGCGGATTATTATGCACTTGATAACGGTGCACAATCTCGCGGTTTGAGCAACATTTGGGCCCAAATGAGTCCTGTTATTCGGCAGTAAAGTGTATCGGATTGGAGTCAATCCGTTGCTTTTATATTTCGAATTCGTATTTATATCCCCCGATATGCAGCGAATAGAAGAAAAATTTGTGAAAATTATAGCGATATCGACACAGTAGTAGTAGCGACGAATTAGAATTTGAAGTTTATAGCGAACACAATGTAAATAATATAGACGCTCTTAGACGCACAATAACACTGACAATATCGAACCGAGCTACAAATCCGATTCTAACGCTAGTGATATATTTCCCGTTATACGACGATACGTACAGCGAGAATTGAAAGTGATATCGAGGGATCCGAAAGTGATAGAGGAGAAAATGTAGAAGACAGAGCGGATTCGACTGAAAATGACGAACAGATAGATATTTCGGAAGTGGGTAATATTCTATGGATATAGACACTCTTAGCAGCGCGATAACGCAGACAATATCGAACCGAGCTACGAATCCGATTCTAACGATAGTGATATATTTCCCGTTATACTGAGAATTGAAAGTGATATCGAGGGATGCGAAAAGTGATAGAGGAGAAAGCGTAGAAGACAGAGCGAATTCGACTGAAAATGACAAATAGATAGAGATGTTTCGGAAGTGGATAATATTCGATATGTATATATTTTGAAACTATATATCGAAATATATATGTTTTCAGGTGCGTGATGCAACTGTTTTTGATGGTGCGCACCGAGCACAAGTCGCCCGTCGTCATGGAGTCGATAACGCTTGCCGTGCCTCAAAATACTGCAGAGGGTCATCAGCCCGGCCGAGCCGACTTCGAAGAAAAACAAGGTATTTTTATTAATATATCACTTTTTTATTTCTTATTCCACGAATAACTTATTCCTTCATACCTAGGAGGGTTTTTTTGTGGTCGTCGAGGTTTTGAAATACAGTAATTTTCTTGATTTCGCGTGTTTCCGTCTCCTCTCGCTGCCGGTTCGGTCTTTCGCTAGACCGGTTTCGGCCGCTCGCCATCTTCAAAAAGAAACTTTTTAATTATTACTATATATTCACCGATATTATCGACAATTGCCACTTTTCCGGCAAATTTTCAATTCCCCTCTCGTTGAGGAACTCCTCTCAAGACCGAAATACATTTTATCGAATTGTTGGATTACTTTTGGGTACACCTAATATATTCGGAGTATTCTAAGTCTGGAAAGGAAAGTCTGGAGGACCCGGGGAGAGTAAAAGAAAAAAGGATCTAAACGTTTGGCCCTCGCCCGTCTTCAGTAGCGCCGTGTCGTCAGTCACTGTCGGGGGCACCTTATTGGCTACTGAAGACGGCGTGAGCAGAACGAAACCGGTCTAGAGAAAGACCGAACCGGCGGAGAGACAGAAACTCGGCCGCTTTCGCCCCCGCTCTTCAGTAGCACTGTGTTGTCAGTCACTGTCGGGGGGCACCTTGTTGGCTACTGAAGACTGCGTGAGCGGAACGAAACCCGGTCTAGCTAAAGACCTAACCGGCGAGAGGCAGAAACTCGGATTTTATGCGTTCGGCCTTTCGCCAGACCGGTTTCTTGGCTGCCGCCCCGTCTTCAGTAGCGCTGTGTTGTCAGTCACTGTCGGGGGCACTACTGAAGACGGTGTGAGCAGAACGAAACCGGTCTAGCGACAGAGAGGAGACGGAATCACACGAAATCTACGGTATTCCGACCTCTCATGGACCACAATACCGGTATTCTAAACTACCATAATTTTCTTGAAATTCGGTCTCCTCTCGCCAGTCAGCTAAATTGGAGTTTACGCCGCTCGCCGTCTTCAGTAGCACATTGCTAGGAGAGGAGACAGAAGTTTGAGAAACCTTATATTATAAATTCCTTACAGTTTTTCCTAATTGAACCAACAGTTGGGTTCTGAATATATTTTCTGTATTATCTATCTGTCTGGACAGGACAAGACGCTGGATATGATCGCGACAGTTCGGCCCGGCGAGGGTTTGCGCGTCGACATGCGCAAGTGGCTCCAGGGCGACGCGCACCACTCGTTCGAAGCGTGGCGCAAGCGAATGCAGCGCGCTTCCACGCCGCCCGACCAACAGTCGTCGGCCGTCAAACCGCAATCAAAGGTAATCGCACGTCGTATTTGTTGAAATCCAACACGGACACCGCAAAGGAATTTGATCACAAACAAAACAAACTGTACAATTGCTATAAACCGAAGTAACGCTTTGAATACCCGTTTTGTGGTCTGCGGCGGTTTGGAGTAACGTACTTTTTTTTTTCCGGCCGATCGCATTGTTCCGTAACATTTGTCAGTAGGGCGATGAATATAGTTGAGAGAACGTGGAGATATTTGTGAAAAAACACAACATATATATATATATATATATATATATATATATATATATATATATATGTTGTGTGTCGTATCACATGTTCTCTTAATACTGATAGTTTTCCCTACCCAAAAATTTAGGATGTTAAAATATCGATATATAGGCCGTTTTTTTGTTAATTTGATAATAAATGAACCCGTTAAGGCTCGTAATGAAAACTCTTGTTTTCATTGAATATTTTTTTTTAAGTAATAGTGATGATTTGATATCACTGTGTGTGTGGTCTGCGAGGGGTTGGAATATACTGTAGGTTCGTGATGTTTCTGTCTCCTCTCTCGCCGCCGGTTTGGTCTTTTGCTAGACCGGGCGGTTTGTTGGCCGCTCGCCATCTTCAGTAGCGCTGTGTCAGTAGTCACTGTTGTGGCACTTTGGATGTTTTTCGGCCATCCTCACTGCTGCCGCACTGTCACTTTCACATGTACTCTGTAGTAGTGTCTGTCAGTATGTCAGTCAGTGTGAAAGTGACTGTGGGCAGTGGGCAGTGAGGATGCCCCAGAAAACATCCAAAGTGCTGACAGTGACAGTAACACAGAGCGCTACTGAAGATGGCGAGCAAAGCAAACAGAAGAGACAGAAACATCCGAACTTTCAGTAATAGTGATGATCATTTGGGAACGCCGAAGATTAAATTTCTTCAACTTGTTGTCGTCGTTTTCACAGAGCGAAGCGCGGGCTCTCTACCTGCAGGAGAAATTCTTCCGCAAGTGGCGCGAAAGGTCCGTAATTTCGTTCAAGCTGTCTGACGCCGCGTGGCTCAAACAGGCGATTTTCAACCCGAGCTCGAGGCTCGCGCGCCAAGTGACGTGCAACATGCTCGAGAGCCTCTGCGACGAGCAGACGCGCAAACGAGAGGTAAGTGGCGCAGTTTTCAAGGTGAACGGACCTCCGTTTATCGTTTTTCGGACAGACCGCGTTTTCGTGACCGTAAATCGAATTGTCACCGCCGTTTCGGAACTATTATCGGCTCCGTTGTTGGGATCCGACCGAAGAGTGGATCGACGACTAAATAATTGCGGAATTCGCCGACAAGTGGCGCGTTGTACATATTTTTAAGTACGTCTTCACATCTTCGCACGGATAAGATTCTTCGGGGATAAGAAAATACCGAGGGGAACCGAAACGATTTCGGTGTCCATTATTGCTTTAATAAAAAAAAAAATTTGGGGCGAAATGACAGTTGACTTGTGGTAGTAACAGTTGAAATAGGCGAAGTGTGAGAATTCAAAAATATCGGGTCGACGACTAAATAATTGCGGAATTCACCGCGACAAGTGGCGCGTTGTACATATTTTTAAGTACGTCACAACATCTTCGGCACGGATAAGATTCTTCGATACGTTATTATTCGGTCCTTTCTGAAACATTCGGTATCGAAATTATATCGTGGTGTGTGTGTAAAAAAAGCTAAAACACGCAAGCTTTTTATTTTCGCAAAGCTGTTAACGCCTCGCGGGCTCGTAAAAAGTCGTACGCCGTGTACGACGACGAAGCCTTAAAAGAGCGGCAGTGTCGGTGCGGTTCGCGAAAATTCGGTCGGGGATTTTTCATTGAAAGATGACGAATAAAGGCCGTTATCGCGATTCGGATCGCCATAGTTCAGCGCTGGGACATTGCGGAGAAGCGAATGTATCTTATCGGCATCGAAACCGTATACAGCTGCAAAGATGTTGGCGTAGTTAAAAATATGTACAACGCCACTTGTCGGTGAATTCGCAATTACTTAGTTGTTTGTTCCTGTACAAGTACTGTACACTCGCATTCTTGTGCGATATCTTCCCGGAAGCTGCACTCAAGACTGCGCCGTACCGTCGCATCAGGCGCATTGAATGAGTACAGTAGTTAAAAAAAAAAAAAAATTATCGACATTGCCCCTTTTTGTAATCAGATTCTCGACCTATTGGCGAGGTTCCTGAAGCGAAATAGGATCGGCTGAGCGACCAATTCCTCAACCTGTACCAGGGTCTGGTGCAACAGTCGCCCGTGGAAACAGTACCTGGCGCTCAGGGCGTACTACTCCACTTGGCGATCTGCTGACCAGAGAAATCGGCGCCATCCACAAATTGGAGGGCGACGCTCCACGTCAGATCTCTCTCAAGGTAAGACCAATTGATTTTTTTTTTTTTATCAATAAATGCGCCCGAAAATGAGGAGTTCCTCGAGAGAGGGGAATCGAAAATTTTCTAATAATTAGAGTTTCGTAGGTTCGTGATGTTTCTGTCTCTCTCTCGCTGCGTTTGGTCTTTGCTAGACCGGGCGGTTTGTCCGCTCGCCACTATCTTCAGTAGCGCTGTGTCAGTAGTACATATGTTGTGGATGTTTCTGGGGCATCCTCACTGCACTGCCACCGTCACTTTCATGTACTGAGGGTTCCTCGCGAAGTCTTGCGGAAAAGTGTTCGATAATATAATATATAGTGGATTAATAATTAGGTTTACGTAGGTTCGTGATGTTTCTGTCTCCTCACCGCTGTTTGTCTTTTGCTAGACCGGTTTGATCGCCATCTTCAGTAGCGCTGTGTCAGTAGTCATCGTGGCACTTTGGATGTTTTTCAGGGGCATCCTCACTGCACTATCACTTTCACATGTACTGTAGTGTCTGTCAGTTTGTCAGTAGTAGTATATATATGTGTTCTGTTATTGTTATTGGGGGATTTTGTTATGTTTTGTCAGTCAATCAGGATTATAATCCTAATAAAGGATCACACCCTCAGAACAGAGCATCCCCTTCCGACAATCTGACTCACACTTTGAAAGCGGATTGACAAAATCCCCAATAACAATAACAGAACACATATATATATACTGACAGACACTAGGTACATGTGAAAGTGACAGTGCAGTGCAGTGAGGATGCCTGAAAAACATCCAAAGTGCTACTGAAGATGGAAGCAGCCAAACGGTCTAGCAAAAGACCAGCGGAGAGGAGACAGAAACATCACGAACCTACAGTATATTCCAACCCTGTCGCAGACCACACACACAGTGATATTTTTGTGTTGTTCTATACAGGTTACGCTCTGAAGATGCTGACCGAGCTGATCGCTTCGTTTCTGGAACAGGCGAACATCAAACAGCAGTACAAGGGCCGGCTGGTGGGCGCCGTCCTCAACGGCTACCTGTCGCTCAGGAGGCTCGTTGTTCAGAGGACGCGGCTCATTGACGAGACCCAGTACAAGCTGCTCGAGCTGCTCGAAGAGATGACCACCGGTAAAGCGGACGTTATCGCGCACCACCGAGCAGCAAAACAGACCGGTTGGACACGTTGCGCAGACAGGCGGTCGCCAGATATATCTGGTTTTTAGCAAACTGACCGTTGCGCGAGACAGGTCACGAGATAGTCTCGTTTTTAGCAAACTGACGTTGTGCGGCGAATAGGTCACGAGATATATCTCGTTTTTAGCAAACTGACCATTGCTGACTGGTCACGAGATATATCTCGTTTTACCAAACTGACCGTTGTGCGGGACGGGTCACGAGATATATCTCGTTTTTAGCAAACTGGCGTTACTGACGGGTCACGAGATATATCTCGTTTTTAGCAAACTGACCGTTGCGCAGACGGTCGCGAGATATATCTCGTTTTAGCAAACTGACCGTTCGCGATGGGTCAGATATATCTCGTTTTTAGCAAACTATAGAGATATATCTCGTTTTTAGCAAACTGACCGTTGGGCAGATGGGGTGCGAGATATATCTCGTTTTAGCAAACCGACCGTCGCAGACAACGAAGATATATCTGGTTTTAGCAAACTGACTGTTGGGCAGGGTCGCGAGATATATCTCGTTTTATGCAAACTGACCGTTACGGACAGGTCCGAGATATATCTCATTTTTAGCAAACTGACCGTTGCTTGGTACAAGATATCTCATTTTTAGCAAACTGACCATTGCAGATGGGTCTACGCAGATATATCTCGTTTTTAGCAAACTGACCGTTGGGCAGATGGGTCACAAGATATCTTGTTTTAGCAAACTGACGTTGCGCCAGGCGGGTCACGAGAGATATCTCGTTTTTAGCAAAATATTCAGCGTATAACCTGATTGAAAGCTGAGAGTGTATTTTTTTTGTTGTCGTCGTCCAGGTACCGAAGAGGAGACGAAAGCGTTTATGGCTATCTGTATACAGACGGTTGAGAAGTGTCCGCCGCAGGACGTCAGGACGCCAGTTTTCGTTTTCGAAAGGCTCTGCTCGATCATCTATCCGGAGGAGAAACGACATCGGCGAATTCTACCTGGCGCTCGAAAGGATCCGCGGGAGGATTTCTACAGGTATATAGAAGCATTTCGCACACTCGGTACTTTTTAACGACTTCGCCTAATCCAGCCAATGCAGTACGAATTTATTAAAAATACAACCGAGGTAGATTTTCGCCCATTTGGAACAGTAATAAAAGTTGACATTTTGACTTTGGAATTCGTTTTATTTTGCGGAAAATGACACTTTAATTATTAATCTTTTACTTAAATCTGTATATATTGGCGATATTATCAATAACTCTCCTCATGCATCAACTTTTCCGTGACAAATTTTCCGATTTTAAACCCCTCTTGGGAACTCCTCAAATACGTGTTATCAAATTGTCGATTATTTTCGGTTACCAATAATTGAACTTGATTTTACCTGCCATTAATTTAAATTTTTTCTACTTTTATTCCGTTATTTAAAGCATTTTATATAAATGAAATTTAAAAAAAATTATATAAATAATTCTTTCTAGAAAATGGCTCCTCCAGTCTCACAATTATTGAACCGAAAGACATTTATTTAAATTTAAACGAATCGAAAACACACTGCAAATATTTCCCATTATAGTACAAGTATGTACATGCATATATAATTATATAAATATTTATATAAAGGTAGTACGGGGGGGATTTTCTAGAGAAAATGTCTCCGGTCTCACCAATTATTGAACCGAAACACATTTATTTAAATTTAAACGAATCGAAAACACACTGTAAATATTTCCCATTATAGTACAAGTATGTACATGCATATATAATTATATAAATATTTATATAAAGGAAGTACGGGGGGGAATTTCTACTGAAAATGGCTCCGGTCTCACCAATTATTGAACCGAAAGACATTTATTTAAATTTAAATGAATCGAAAACACACTGTAAATATTTCCCATTATAGTACAAGTATGTACATGCATATATAATTATATAAATATTTATATAAAGGTAGTACGGGGGGGAATTTCTAGAAAAATGTCTCCAGTCTCAGCAATTATTGAACCGAAACACATTTATTTAAATTTAAACGAATCGAAAACACACTGTAAATATTTCCCATTATAGTACAAGTATGTACATGCATATATAATTATATAAATATTTATATAAAGGTAAATCTGGGGAATTTCTAGAGAAAATGTCTCCGGTCTCACCAATTATTGAACCGAAAGACATTTATTTAAATTTAAATGAATCGAAAACACACTGTAAATATTTCCCATTATAGTACAAGTATGTACATGCATATATAATTATATAAATATTTATATAAAGGAAGTACGGGGGGGAATTTCTACTGAAAATGGCTCCGGTCTCACCAATTATTGAACCGAAACACATTTATTTAAATTTAAACGAATCGAAAACACACTGTAAATATTTCCCATTATAGTACAAGTATGTACATGCATATATAATTATATAAATATTTATATAAAGGTAGTACGGGGGGGATTTTCTAGAGAAAATGTCTCCGGTCTCACCAATTATTGAACCGAAAGACATTTATTTAAATTTAAACGAATCGAAAACACACTGCAAATATTTCCCATTATAGTACAAGTATGTACATGCATATATAATTATATAAATATTTATATAAAGGTAATGGGGGAATTTCTAGAAAATGGCTCCAGTCTCACAATTATTGAACCGAAACACATTTATTTAAATTTAAACGAATCGAAAACACACTGTAAATATTTCCCATTATAGTACAAGTATGTACATGCATATATAATTATATAAATATTTATATAAAGGTAGTACGGGGGGGAATTTCTAGAGAAAATGGCTCCGGTCTCAACAATTATTGAACCGAAACACATTTATTTAAATTTAAACGAATCGAAAACACACTGCAAATATTTCCCATTATAGTACAAGTATGTACATGCATATATAATTATATAAATATTTATATAAAGGAGTAATGAAATTTACAGAAAATGGCTCGGTCTCACCAATTATTGAACCGAAACACATTTATTTAAATTTAAACGAATCGAAAACACACTGTAAATATTTCCCATTATAGTACAAGTATGTACATGCATATATAATTATATAAATATTTATATAAAGGAAAAGAATTTCTGAAAAATGGCTCAGTCTCACCAATTATTGAACCGAAACACATTTATTTAAATTTAAACGAATCGAAAACACACTGTAAATATTTCCCATTATAGTACAAGTATGTACATGCATATATAATTATATAAATATTTATATAAAGGAAAAGTCCCAAATTTCTACTGAAAATGGCTCCTGTCTCACCAATTATTGAACCGAAACACATTTATTTAAATTTAAACGAATCGAAAACACACTGTAAATATTTCCCATTATAGTACAAGTATGTACATGCATATATAATTATATAAATATTTATATAAAGGAAGTACGGGGGGGAATTTCTACTGAAAATGGCTCCGGTCTCACCAATTATTGAACCGAAACACATTTATTTAAATTTAAACGAATCGAAAACACACTGTAAATATTTCCCATTATAGTACAAGTATGTACATGCATATATAATTATATAAATATTTATATAAAGGAAGTACGGGGGGGAATTTCTACTGAAAATGGCTCCTGTCTCACCAATTATTGAACCGAAACACATTTATTTAAATTTAAACGAATCGAAAACACACTGTAAATATTTCCCATTATAGTACAAGTATGTACATGCATATATAATTATATAAATATTTATATAAAGGTAGTACGGGGGGGAATTTCTACTGAAAATGGCTCCGGTCTCACCAATTATTGAACCGAAACACATTTATTTAAATTTAAACGAATCGAAAACACACTGCAAATATTTCCCATTATAGTACAAGTATGTACATGCATATATAATTATATAAATATTTATATAAAGGAAGTACGGGGGGGAATTTGTACTGAAAATGGCTCCAGTCTCAGCAATTATTGGACCGAAACACATTTATTTAAATTTAAACGAATCGAAAACCCACTGTAAATATTTCCCACTATAGTACAAGTATTTAAATGCATATATAATTATATAAATATTTATATAAAGAATGTACGGAGGGGAATTTGTACTGAAAATGGCTCCGGTCTCACCAATTATTGAACCGAAACACATTTATTTAAATTTAAACGAATCGAAAACACACTGTAAATATTTCCCATTATAGTACAAGTATGTACATGCATATATAATTATATAAATATTTATATAAAGTCTCAGAAAATGGCCCACAATTATTGAACAAACACATTTATTTAAATTTAAACGAATCGAAAACACACTGTAAATATTTCCCATTATAGTACAAGTATGTACATGCATATATAATTATATAAATATTTATATAAAGAAAATAAGAATTATTGAACGAAACACATTTATTTAAATTTAAACGAATCGAAAACACACTGCAAATATTTCCCATTATAGTACAAGTATGTACATGCATATATAATTATATAAATATTTATATAAAGGTCTCACCAATTATTGAACCGAATTTATTGAATCTGGTACAAGTATGTACATGCCGATCAAAATTGAACGAAACACATTTATTTAAATTTAAACGAATAAATGTAAATATTTCCCATTATAGTACAAGTATGTACATGCATATATAATTATATAAATATTTATATAAAGGTAGCAATGTGGGGGCCACGGAATTATTGAACAAACACATTTATTTAAATTTAAACGAATCGAAAACACACTGTAAATATTTCCCATTATAGTACAAGTATGTACATGCATATATAATTATATAAATATTTATATAAAGGAAGTTTTACTGAAAATGACCAATTATTGAACGAAACACATTTATTTAAATTTAAACGAATCACAAACACACTGTAGTACAAGTATGTACATGCATATATAATTATATCTTCAATGGATTAGATCGAATCGCCATGCATGAATTATGCTTGAATCAGGGAAGGATGCTGGGCAATCCGACAGCAGCAACGAGCCCGGTCTGGGGCCGTTGATGCGCCGACGTCAAATAAAATATGCAAGACTGCAAGTTGGTCGACATCAAGAAAGCGACAACGGAATGGAACTGCTAGTCAACAATAAAATTATCAGCCTCGATTTGCCCGTCAAAGAAGTCAGCGATTTCGTTATCCTCGAATTCGATGGCCCGGGCATATTTTATATCTAGTCGAATACTTGCTAAGTTAGTTATAAGCGGATTGAAAAACGTTTGTATCATTATAATTATAATACCGAGTTATATATAAATACTGAGGGAAACGAAACGATTTTGGTGTCCATGATTGCTTTAATAAAAAAAAAAAAAAAAAATTTAGGGCGAAATGACAATTAACTTGTGGTAGTAACAGTTGAAATAGCGAAAGTGTGAGAGAATTCAAAATATGGGTTCGGCGACTAAATAGAATTCACGACAAGTGGTAGCGCAAGTACATATTTTTAAGTATCGACATCTTGGCACAGATAAGATTCTTCGATACGTTATTATTCGGTCCTTTCTGAAACATTCGGTATCGAAATTACGTTGAATCGTGGTGTGTGTCTATAAAAAGCTAAAATACGGTGAACCAAGCGCCAGCGTTTTCGCGCATTTGCTTTGATTTTTGCGCCAAAGGTGTGCGTAAAGTTATGCGCCCGAGTACACAGTGATGAAGCGTTAAAGAATGGCAAAATTCGGTCGTGGGGATTTTTTGTTAAAAGACGAGGAACGCTCCTGAGGACTTCTGGTGGAGGTCGACGATGACCCCGAATAAAGGCCGTAGTTCAACACTGGGACATTGCGGAGAAGCCGAATGTATCTTATACGGGGCTTATCCGTGCCTGCGATGTTGACGTACTTAAAAATATGTACAACGCGCCGTTTGTCGGCTAATTCCGCAATCACTTAGTCGTCGACCCGATATTTAAAAAATAACCGTAATATCAATTATATTTTGTATAACGTACTGGGGGTGTGTAGGCGGTAATGACCCGCATTCGAACGAAGATATCGTCTTAAAATTTAAGTAATTTAATATACCTGTGTGTGTGGTCTGCGAGGGTTGGAGTATACTGTAGGTTCAAGTGATGTTTCTGTCTCCTCTCCGCTGCCCAGTTTGGTCTTTTGCTAGACAGGGGTTTCGACGCTCGCCATCTTCAGTAGCGCTGTGTAGTAGTCACTGTCAGCACTTTGGATGTAATGTCATTGCACAGTACATGTGAAAGTGACAGTGCAGTGCAGTGAGGATGCCAAAAAAACATCCAAAGTGCTAACAGTGACTGACACAGCGCTACTGAAGATGGCGAGCGGCCGACAAACCGCCCGGTCTAGCAAAAGACCAAACCGGCAGCGAAGAGAGACAGAAACATCACGAAATCTACAGTATTAAAATTTAAGATTATTCTTTCGGTAGTTACGATCCACACGATGCGTTCTAACGATAGTCGACCGTATAGAAATTTCATTTTTTAAAAAACAAGGAGCTGATCTAAATGCATACTTATTCAGCCCCGGTTCCAGCGATTCGCGTCGCCCCGTTAATTAACGACGCGAGATCATTGTAACGGAAGAAATTAAACGAGATATCCTACTCGGTGACTATCCGTTGTGGACAGTTTTCGCGGGGTTAATTTTTAAAACGAACGTACGTTCGACACCGTGGTTCTCGAGTCGGAAAAACCGTCGGGTGGAGATTTTAACCGAAGTCGTTTTTTGTCCGGTCAGGTCTACAAGAAGATCTGGGTGTGCGAAGGCGGCGAGGGCGATTCGATGAGGGTCGTCTACAGGATGCGCGGACTGTTGGGCGACGCCACCGAAGAGTTCGTCGAGACGCTACACGCCAAGACGCAGCAGCAGGTCGACAACGAGCAGGTGTACAAGATGGCCAACGTCATGGCCGACTGCGGCGGCCTCCAGGTGAATATACGACGCGTACAGACTGAATACCGGAAAAAAAAAAGTGAATAACACTGGGTAACCAGTGAGTAATCGACAATTTGATGAGACGTATTTTCGGTCCCGAGGAGTTCCTCAAGAGAGGGGAATCCGGGAAAAGTGGCGGCTGATAATATCGGTGATTATTAATTTGATATACCTATTTTGTGGTCTGCGAAGGGTTGGAATACAGCGTAGGTTCGTGATGTTTCTGTCTCCTCTCGCCGGGTTTGGTCTTTTGCCAGACTGGGTGAGCCATCTTCAGTAGCGCCTGTGTCAGTAGTTTTGGATGTTTTTGGGGCATCCTCACTGCTGCCGCACTGTCACTTTCACACTGTACTGTAAAAGTGTTAAAATGTCGATTACAGTGACAGTACTGACACAGCGCTACTGAAGGGCGAGCCCTGAACACCGCTTGTCTAGCAAAAGACCAAACCGGCAGCAAGAGGGAGAGATGCGGAAACATCACAAACCTACAGTAGATTATTAATTAAAGGTTTTTTTTTTTAGCGAAATAAAATGAATTCCAAAGTCAAAATTTCGATTACTTTTGGCTACCCCTAATATAGAAACAACAATGTCATATTTTTAGAATATGTTGCTTGTTTTGCAGCCTTCAAGTGGTCGGAATACCATAGATTTTTGTCTCCTCTCGCCGGTTTTGTCTAGAGGAGACGGAATCTACGGTATACATTCGTTTTTCCCACGATGTTACAAAGGGTTATTCGTCAAATTTTCGACGCCCCCAATCTCGTATATATATTTTGTGTTTTTCCGTATTCGAGGTGATATTGGGCAAGCTGAGCCAGATCCGCGACACCGTGAGGTCTCGCCCCCTTCTCCAGGTCATACTGAAGCTGCTGCTGTTGTGCGTCAAAGTGTCGAAGAACCAGGAGGTGCTGTGCCGGCCTCAGTTGGGCGCCATCACGATACTCCTCGATACGCTCAAGTTGTGCGTCTCAGACACCACGCACCACACGGCGCAGCTCATCGAACAGCTGCTCGAGGTGAGCCTCAGGGGCCGTGAACGAGTCCGAGGCCTTTCCCCCTTATTGTCGTTTTCTATAGCGGGTTTGGCCTCTCACCGTCTTCAATAGCGGTGTGACTTTGTTGCCGTTTTTCACAAAAACTGCCCAGCCATATATTGTTTTCATATCGCTCCCGACCCTGGGCTTTCAGTTATTTTATTGGGTCGACAACTAAGTAATTGCGAATTCACCGACAAGCGGTAGCGTTGTACATATTTTTAAGTAAATGCGTCCAACATCACAGGCACAGATAAGCCGTGAGCGGTTTCGAAATAAGATACATTCAGCTGCAATGTCCCTCGTTGAACTATGGCGATCCGAATCACAATAATGGCCTTTATTCGGTCATCGTCGACCTCCGCTGATGTCCGGAGCTGCCTCGTCTTTTAACGAAAAATCCCCGACCGAATTTTGCCGTTCTTTTCAGGGCTTCGTTACCGTGACCACGGCGTACAACTTTTATCACCCTGTGAGCGTTAACGCCTTTGCAAAATAAAAAGCGGTGTAGACGGAAACTGACTTCGGTTCACCGTTCTTTTAGCTTTTATACACACACAGACAATTCGACCGGTCGATGTAATTTTGATACGAATGTTTCAGAAAGGACCGAATAATAACATATCGAAGAATCTTATCCGTGCAAAGATATTGTGATGTACTTAAAATATGTACAAAGCCACTTGTTGTGACTTTGTATATATATATATATATATATATATATATATATATATATATATATATCTTGAGGTTTTGGTTTTAATTCGCATTTTATGGTAATTCTCCCCCCGCAGAGTAGTAACAAGCGTGTCGACGAAACTGGCGTTAACCGGATACACAATATAAGTCGAATTTTCGTGATTATTCCTTTTTCGCAATAGACAGAAATCGCGAAATCTAAAAGTTGCAGCTCTTCGCATTATTATGTTTTTGTAGAATTCGGGGAAATATTAAATTATTATTTTTGGTACTTTTCTAAAAAAATTCACCGATTTGAATTTTTAAAACTACAATTTTAGTGACTTTCGTCAACCCAATATATATATATATATATATATATATATATATATATATAGGTCTATTTTTGACTGTTTGACTGCAGTTGCAGATAACGGAGAGGCGATACTGTCGGCGGCCTCCAAATCTCGAAGAGTTCATTGTGTTCTCGGCGGTATCGGCGTGCGTTATCGACTCGCTGCTCGAGTCGCGTCAGCGCTGCGAGGCCCGGCCAGCGGTGGAGCTGGCGCCACCAGAGCCACCGCTGCCGCTCAGCGCCGCTGCGCCCGCCCGCCGGCTGGTCCGGCGTCCGCCGTCCTCCACCACCTGATTTAGTGTTGGCACGCTCTCATGCGACGCCATCGCGACGCCAAGATGTCGCCCTCATGAACTACCTCTACCGCTGGACTTCAACAAGTTACGCCGACCACACACCCGAGGACGAACAGAAGGTATATACACAATAATATACAGCGCTGGCGTCGAACGGAGTTGTTGACGCCCGGCGAACTGACTGTTACACTGGCGGCGCAAAAAACCGAAACGACAATGAATATTTACCTCAGACAGATGAAAACTAACAACACGCATTAACTTCACTATAATGGGATAGGATTGAAGATTAAAATCAAATTTTAGATGAAAGAAATACTCGAAACAAAATGTTGAGTGCCGATATCTAGTTTTATTTCAATACAAAATTGACACAGAAAGAACTGCTCCATGGAAGAGGAGCACAAACCTCCATTATTATACAATATAATAGCTGACTAAATACAGGCTATTAATTACTTGTATTACCATAAAGGTGAATTTCAGAGCCCTTCAACTAGCCCTGTTAGGAGTGGCAAAGCGTTGATTCGGCGGTAAATGAATAAAATAGGACAAAGTGAAGTTTTACTATCGCTAGTCCTCTCTAAGCTGGCCGAACGCTATCTTCAGCGCCTGTGTGGTCACTGTTGTGGCACTTTGGATGTTCACCGTCATATTCACAGTGCAGTGGGCATGAGGATGCGCTTTCGTTAAGAAGATGGAAGCGCCGCAAACCGGTTCTATGTAATCGCCACAAAACAGGTATATTTTTCAGCTTGACCAGCTGTCGGACCTAGCGACAGTTTCAGTTCTCGCAAGTGTCGAAATGGGACGATCCCATGAGCGCCGCAATTTCGCTTTTTCCAGACGTTGTGCAACCTCGCCATCGCGGTCGACGCGGGGCAACACACTGAAGGACTACATACTGTCGTTGGGCATAGTCAATCAGGCGCCGACTACATCACCGTAGTACCGACATCGTCAGCGTCCATATAACAACTTTATAGTCCGATAAGGAAATCCATTCATCGACAACTTCACGTAATTACATTACTATGACTCGCTATCCGTCTCGATTTATTTCGTATCTTCCAATGATATTTCAACTTATACATCATCTACTACATATATCGAGTTCATTTTCAACATCACTTATTTTCATAATTTTCTTAGGCTTATAACGTTTTGAATATAAAAACATATATCAGGTGTACCCGGAAGTAATCGACAATTTGATAAGATGTATTTCGGTCTTGAGAATCGAAAATTTGCCGGAAAAATGGCACAGAGAGTTGTCGTTAATATCGGCGAATATATAGTAAATTATAGTTTCTTTTTTAGCGAAATAAAATGAATTCGAAAGTCAAAATGTCGATTACTTTTGGCTACCCCTAATATAATATAAACGGTAAGAGAAACGTATCAAAATCTCAGGATTATTGTTTTTCATTCGGTCGAGTTGAAAATCGTTCGGATATCAGTGAATATATACAGTAGATTAATAATTAAAGTTTCGTTTTTAGCGAAATAAATTGAATTCCAAAGTCAAAATGTCGATTACTCTTGGGTACCCCTAATATAAACGGTAAGAAAAAAGTATTAAAATCTCATGATTATTGTTTTTCATTCGGTCGAGTTGAAAATCGTTCGACCGAGAATACGCGTTTCTGAAAAATGTATTTATTATAAATTCCTTTCGGTCGTATATTCGCTGAATCTATTTTTTATGGAGCCAACATTCGGTATTCAATTTTCAGGTCAAGTCGAACATTTTTCACAGCGAGGACACGATTTTAATTATTATCAATTTATTGGCTTACAGTATTTATCACTTACGGTATATCTATCAATATATAACTTTCTGTATATTTTGCCGAGCCACAGCGCTCTCTCCGTTTAAGAGTACGACATTCCGTACTAAATTACGGGTTTTATATTCCTGCGACATTACAATTATTATTAATTTATTCGCCCGTATATTTTTTCTGTACCGCCGATATATTTTGTGTAATCAATTTGATAAGATGTATTTCGGTCTCGAGTTCCTCAAGAGAGTGGGGAATCGTAAATTTGCCGGAAAAGTGGCGGCGGAGAGAGTTGTCGCGATAATATCGGTGAATATATATATACAGTAGATTAATAATTGAAGTTTCTTTTTCCGGCAAAATAAAATGAATTCCAAACTCGAAATGTCGATTACTTTCGGTTACTGCTATACCTAATATCTATCGATATTGCAGATATATATAAGTTTCTAGTTTGTCTTTCGAAAAAACATAATATCTCACTCTTGAAACGTTGCGTGCAAATAGTAAATCCTCCTCGAACCTTTTAAGGGGGGGCGACGCTAAGTACGCTAAGTACTTATAACCGTTATACTGGGGTCGGGGAACGAGTTCAACTTAAATTTCAGCATTATCCGACTTCTAATTCAAAGTATTCTATCCCTTAAGCAGTTGCTGTTCTGTCAACTGAATCATTTGAATGTGTTTATATATTTTTCGTGCAAACGCTCGGCTTTGTATTATTTATTTCTTTTTAAAAAAACAATAATTGTTCTGTATATATATATATAAATATATTTTGCAGAGCCACGCCCCGTTGGTGAAACCGACTTTCCATTCGGACAGCGACGAGTGGAAAGAGTTCATCTCTAAACCTTCGCTCAAGTACATACTCAGGTTACTGACGGGACTCGCCAGCCATCACAAACCAACTCAGGTACGGCGCTTTTTTTTAACCGTAATTCCGGTATATAGCCGACGGGCCAATCGATTATATTGGAAAATTTTGTCGAATTTTCCCCTAATTTCGAGGGGAAAATTTGTCGCCAAATTCGAGCAGGCTCCGCCATGGAGACGATAATTTTCAGTTTTTAACGAGGGGCGAAAAGTAATCGTAAAAAACTATTTTTATATAGGATATATTACGCTCTCGGATAACAGCGGTTTGAGCGACATTCGCGATTCAGCACCAAAAGTTAAGTCCTGTTATTCGCGCAGTAGCTTGTATCGGATCCGTTGTTTTTATATTCCAATTCATATTTATATCCCCGATATCGAATAAAAGAAAATTTGTGAAAATTATATTGATATCGACAGTAGTAGTAGCTAATTAGAATTGAAGTTTATAGCTAACATAATGTAAATAATATAGGCGCTTTAGCTTAGCGCGATAACGCGACAATATCGAACCGAGCTACGAATCCGATTCTAACGATAGTGATATATTTCCCGTTATACGACGATACGTACAGCAAGAATTGAAAGTGATATCGAGGGATCCGAAAGTGATAGAGGAGAAAATGTAGAAGAGACAGAGCGGATTCGACTGAAAATGACTAACGGATAGAGATGTTTCGGAAGTGGATAATATTCGATATTTCACCTCGAAATGTGCCCGACCACAAATTTCCGACGATATAAAAGAACCGTTAGATTTTTTTCCGATTATACTTTACGGATACATCGATCGATTCCGTAATAAAAGAGACAAATGGTAATATGTCCGGAGTTGCCGGTAATACGAATGAAAAAATGCTCTTCGGAAGTGATATATAACTTAAACCGTATTAAATTGTCAATCTTCAATGTGCATCCGTCAGTTGCGCCATTTCAGTATATAAGTAATAGAAAAGAAATGCGGGGAGTGGGATCTAGTACATAAATGTTACATAAATTTTACTATTGTATCAGCAGAAATTAGCGCAATAATGGTGTCACTTTGCGGAAGTTTTTCGCATTTATCGTCGATTTCGAGCGATGTTCTAATAGCGTTTATGTGAACTGTTTCACTCGTAACGCTTGCTCGATTCAATCGGTCGGTATTAATGGGGCGATTACACAATAACGTTGTCGTAACGTGCGATATTGGATATTTTCAGGACGCCGTATCGGTCGACTGCATAACGATAATACACCGGTTGGAGCAGGTGTCGTCGAACGAGCACGTCGGGTCGCTGGCCGAAAACCTGCTCGAAGCGCTCTGCACCAACGAGTGCGTCGCGTCGCGCATCGAAGAGGTCAGGGAACAGACGAGAGCGGCGAAAAAGAGGCTGGCGATGGCGATGAGGGAGAAACAGCTCGGCGCGCTCGGCATGAGGACCAACGACAAAGGACAGGTACAGCATAATTTAATATCACTGTGTGTGTGTGTGGTCTGCACGACGGGTTGGAATATATACTGTAGGTTCGTCATGTTTCTGTCTCCTCTCTCGCTGCTGCTAAGACCGGTTTGGTCTTTTGCTAGACCGGGCAGTTTGTCGCTGCTTTCGCCATCTTCAATAACGCGCTGTCTGTCAGTCACTGTATTTTCGTGATGTTTCTGTCTCTCCTCTCGCCGCTGTTTGGTCTTTTTGCTAGACTGCGGTTTCAACCCTTCATCATCTTCAGTAGCGCTGTCTGTCAGTCACTGTAGGTTCATCAATGTTTCTGTCTCCTCTCTCTCTAGACCGGTTTGGTCTTTTTGCTAGACCGAGGCGGTTTTATCGGCCACATCGCCATCTTCAGTAGCGCTGTGTCACTGTCACTGTAGGTTTGTGATGTTTCTGTCTCCTCTCTCTGCGCGCTGTTTGGTCTTTTGCTAGACCGGGCGGTTTTGTCGACTTCCGCCATCTTCAATGGCGCTCTGTGTCAGTAGTCACTGTCGTGGCACTTTGGATGTATTCTGGGCATCCTCACTGCCCACTGTCACTGTCACTTTCACATGTACTGTCCTGACTCACACTTTGAAAAGCGGATTAACGAAATGCCGAAGACAAACATAACATCCCCAATAACAATAACAGAACACATATATATATAACTACTGACATACTGACAGACACACACAGTACATGTGAAAGTGACAGTGCAGTGAGGATGCCCAAAATCATCCAAGAGCTGACAGTGACAGACACAGCGCTACTGATGGCGGCCGACAAACCCTGTCTAGCAAACAGCGATGAAGAGAAGACAGAAACATCACGAAATCTACAGTACAACATAATCACTATTTATATTATATATCGTATATAAAGTGGAAAAAGTGCAACTGTATTTGATAAATTAAAAAAAAAAAAAAATTGTGACAATCGTATTTAGAAGAAAAAAAAAATTGGATTTCTCAGATATTTTGGATGTCGTTTTTTTTCATAAAGATAAGTACATAACAGCTAGCGCTGCAGTTACCAATCGCACTATATATATAAAGGGTTTACCAATATTAACGCCAAGATTTGAATTCGCCATTCTTTAAAAATTAAAAACCGTTTAATCCGTTCATTAAAAAACCTTTTGACAACCCGATAGTTTAGGGCCAGTAGAAATGGCGATGTACCGTGACTGACGCGCCAGTCCATCAAATGGAATACCTTCTAATTTTAAACAGTTTATTACAAAATATCGATTGTACATATTTTTTTTCTTATTGATAACAGACACTATTATTAAGTCTACGGTACCTAACGTAATCTTTGTACTGTTACGAAAGAAGTTTTACATCAACAATTGTAATGCAAATGAGGTAATTCAGTGTCGGTCGCCGGTGACTGACACGGCCCCAACGGAGTTCTGCGTGTATATAAATGTAATATAAAAAAAAAATATATAATTAACAGCCGACCGTGTTATTTATTTTCAGCTGACCGTCGAGAGCACGATAATGCAGCAGATGGAGGATCTCGGCGAGGAGACCGGTCTGGTCTGCGTCATATGCCGCGAGGGCTACAAATTCCAGCCGACCAAAGTGCTCGGCGTATACACTTTCACGAAGCGGTGCAACGTCGAAGAGTTCGAGAACAAGTCGCGCAAGACCGTCGGCTACAGCACCGTCACGCATTTCAACGTTGTACACGTCGACTGCCACATGTCCGCCGTCAGGTACTAACGATACTCAAATAGTAGTACTGGTACTACTGGCGCGTTTGCCGGCCGAAATATTTTCCAGTAAACCCTGCGGAATTAATTGAGGCGCGAAGATTCAGCGAAAGCTGAAAAAGCAGCAGTAAAGGAATTTTCGTGTCGCGGGTACAATAATGTTTTAACCCTTTGCAGTCGAGGCCTCCAGGTGGAACCTCCATTTAAATTTTGTCTTCAAACTCGAGGGCCTCGCTGCTACGGAGGCAGTCACGAACAATTTTCAGTTTTAACGTAGGGCGAAAACAAATCGTAAAAACTATTTATAGGATATTAGCTTTGGTGACAAATGAGGCGGTGCGCGCTGAGATTATTATGCTCGATAACAGCGGACAACCCGAGGTTTGAGCTACATTCCGCTTTTCGGATCCAAATGAGTTATTGGATTGAGTTTATCCGTTGTTCTTATATTTCAATTCATATTTATATCCCCGATATGTGGCGAATAAAAGACAAATTTGTGAAAATTATAGAAATATTGACAGTAGTAGTAGTGTGGGAATTAGAATTTGAAGTTTATAAGCGAACATAATGTAAATAATATAGGCGCTCTTAGCCGTTACATATACGGACAATATCGAACCGAGCTACGAATCTGATTCTGACAATAGTGATATATTTCCTGTTATATAATGATACATATTGAAAATTGAAAGTGATATTGACAGTTCTGAAGAAAGTGATAGAGGAGAAATGTAGAAGAGACAGAGCAGGAATGGATAGACGTTTGGAAGTGGATAATATTCTGTCTCCCTACAGTTCGATGTGTCACCTCCGAAATGTGCCGGACCACAAATTTCCGGCGATATAAAGATTTTTTCTGTTATACTTTATTAATTGATTCCGTAATAAAAGAGACAAATGATAATATGTCCGGTACAAGTTGCTGGTAATATGAATGAAAAAAGTTTCGAGTATATATATATTTATATATATATATATATATATATATATATATTATATTCACCGATATTATCAACAACTCTACGGCCACTTTTCTGGCAAATTTACGATTCCCCTCTTCGTGTGAAGAACTCCTCAAGACAAAATACATCTTGTTGAATTGTGTTTTACTTTCGTGTACCCGTAATGTATATATATATATATATATATATATATATATATATATATATATATATATATATATAAAACAAACTGTTGTTTGTCAGGTTAGCGAGAGCTACATGACAGTGGGAGTGGCGGCTCTGCAGAAGCCGAACACGAGGTGCAACGGCCTGTTGCCGCTGTGGGGCCCAGGTGCGGTCGGCGTTCGCCAGCTGCCTGCGCCAGGCACAACACCTACCTACAGGAATCGGCGGGACACAGGTATATATATATATATATATATATATATATATATATATATATATAGACACCGCCGACAAAAGTCCAAAACTCATTCGCTGATAATTGGCTGAAATTTCAGATTTGATTTTGCCACGATTTTCGCGGTGTAAAGTTGGAAACCTTACGGAAAAAAAAACCATTCGCCAGCCGATAGTTTAGGCGTTACCACGATAGAGCAGCCAGCGTTTTCTTCATTGTCGGACGATATTTCAAAAATAACGAAAGTTCGACGCCCCACAATCGCAATGCGATTCCTTTAAGCTGTGACGCCGCGTTTAGAATTATGCGCTAAGCGGTGGCACGTATTTTAGTAGTTGTCGATCAGTTTGTGATTTAGGCGCTGCGAAGTCAGTTGGTTTCTTGCCGCGGATCGTTAAGAAGGTTGCCTCGCCGTCATCGCTCTCTTCTGATGACGATTCATCAATGAATTCCTCTCCGCTATCCGACCGCATTAGTATTTCCTCCAACGTCGGTTAGATATTTTATTTTGCCATCTTATAAAGATTTTCAATTTAATACGTTTCAAAATGCAGCCCTATTCAGAATACTAGGAACAATCTGATTTTCTAAACATAATTACATAATTGCTCGTGCCGTAAAACCGGTAATAATAATAGTAGTAACCGGTAAAATAGTCATCGTGGAAGGCGGTAAAGGCGTAAATAGTCTGTGACCAAAAATAGCCGTAAAGGGGAAGCGGAAAACTTAATTTAAAACTTGGGGAGCGAAAATCCCTTTTGCAGCTTACGAGGTTAAAGAGGGCAGGTGAAAGGGGTTTAATTAAATCGACTGTGAAGAGGGCGATTTGAAAAATTCAGACCGGCGCTACTGAAGACACCGGTCGTCAAAATCGAGCCGTTCAAGCGTCGAGATCCGAATATTGTCGACTAGTGGATGCGGATTATTCGAAATCATTTTAGCGACAAAGCGAAAATTTTCACCGATAGCTTGCGACTCCATTTGTACTATCGGCTGTCCGAATGGTTTTTAATAAGTTTCGACTGCAAAAATTGTGGCAAAATCTTGCGTTAATTTTGGGGCCGCTATGTATAAGTAATGTAATGTTATCAGTCAAGTAAGACATATCGTCGATATTATAATAAATATTGCGATATCCGCCATATAGCAAATATGTGAATCGCTGTCCCGCTGACTGACATCCGTGGATTCGAACCACCGATGCGCTTATATATTTCATTCTTATTGTGCCATAATTAGATGATTTACGATCAGTTTTTTTCGGAGCACAGGGATATCAGTTACGTCGACTGTACACGACCTGAAACTATTGCTGTTGCGCTTCGGCGCGGGAAAGAGTTTCCGCGAAAGGCGCGGGTAGCGGGCTAATCGAACATGCACATCATACCCTACCTAATGCGCATGGCGTTATCGTCATCAACCGCGTAGCGGCGTCACTATTCTACTCTGTTAGTATTAGTGTTGGCGTCGTGAAGCCAGAATCGATCGAATAGAAGCGGGAGAAAGCGAACCGTTGGACTGGTAACCGAACCGGTTTCATCTTTCGTCTAGCAAAAAAAAAAAATAAAAGCGATAAAAGCGACTGGACAAGAAGAAGACATTTTATTCTCTCTCTTATTTATTGTGGCGACTGTAAAAATACTACTTCGACGTACCCGTTTTGTGGTCGGTTTCGCGCGGTTCGCCTACTTCAGTAGCGCTGCGTCGCTGTCACTTTGGCACGTTTTTGTGCCATCCTAACAGCGACAGTGCAGTGAGGACGTACAACAGGAAACAGCCTTTATTATTATTATTATTCCTACATAAATTAGTTTAAGCGTTGACGTCGACCAACGTTAGTATACAGGAGATGATTCCCCCCGTCGGGCTTGACAGAATTTTGAAACCGGTTTCAAGAATATACGCCATTCCGTGTCCTCCGACGTGATTTCAGATTATCGCACTTAACGACAGCGTAGATTGTCCGATCGGCCCGATACTTTTACCCAATTGTCCTTTGGGCCTCCAGCTCTTGGAGTACTGTAGTTATAACAAGTCGTATTCACTTAATTACGCTTTCTCTTCTACTATTTCGTCTGCCGATGTTATATATAATGGACCCGACAACTGGCTCCGCGACTTAATTAGACTTTTCCCGACTGGAAGCGTCCGGGCGTAAATTAGCCGGCTTGAAATCTACAAGCCGAAATATTCGCTGCCGACGAAACGGAGGAAGCGAATTTATATCAGTTGAGGCTGAAATGCGGCGAAATCGAGGAATTTGACGCTTCATAGCGCAACGCTCTCGGTTAAATCTATTGCGTTTCTCGTTAACCCGATATTATTACATAAATTATCGCGCAATTCAAACGTAGTTTCGATAAATCCTAACTGAGAAAAAAAAAATTACGATTTGGATTGTACGATATAACAGTTGCGCTTTTACGATATACTCGACGGACGGAAACGTTGATAGAAGGTGGTAATTTATAAGTTTATTTTCCCCGATACCCGACTGAAAAACCGTAAATTTGGACTCGCTAAGACCTGTTTTGAAAAGGACATTGGAAACAACAAACTGACAATATACAAATCCGTAATAAAACTGACACGGATTTAGAGCTATGCTGGGTTCCGTGTCCAAGAAATCTGACATCGCCCACATCCGGAGAGTCCATAAGTCCTTTGTACCGTCCTTAATGCTCCCCCCCTCAAGGGTATGTTTCTAATCGGACAATACCACATAATGACCTCAACTTATCCGTAATGACCTCGATATCTCCGCATCCAAATCCACTCGTCGAGTCCATTATCGAGGCTTAAACGTCACAAAGCGCCACATAATCGGGTCGTCTCTTTGACAAAAGGTTGGCCGAAAAAAAAAAATTTTTTCAATGCAGTCTG
>JACDQD010000009.1:253428-396570 GCA_019843655.1 Lethocerus indicus | reverse complement strand
ATATATATATATATATATATATATATATATATATATATATATATATATATATATATATAGTAGGACGGGCTTCAGGAGGGTTACCTGGTCGACCAGCGGTTGGCTGGTGTCGAACCTCTCCTTGTTCCGCGAACTGGTGCGAATCGTGCGTGAATACACATCAGAGTCGACAGTATGCTGTCCAAGTTAACAAATTGTCGTGATGTCCAGACCAACACTTGGCGCCTTCTTCCTTGGCCGTATTGTTCTTGTCCAATAGGAGGCGGCGTTCGAGGCGAAATGGCGGTGAACGAGCGAACAGACCCTTCAGCGATTAGGCGATTTGGCTGGATGGCCTGAAGCAGGCGGAGTTTAGAAATAAATATATATATATATATTTCCCCGGGGAACAGAGACTGAACAGGAGTGGGGATGGGGATGAGGAGAAACTTCAGAACCGGGATTATGTCGGGGGGTATGTTGAGAGGTCATTGTGGATTGTCCGGTTGGAAACATACCCCAGAAGCATGGAGACGGTACTGGAAGGACTTTAGATCGGAATCTCGGATGGGTATGATGTCGGATGTCTCCCGTGTCGGTTTCAGTATCGCTTTGTATATCGTCAGTTTGTAAACATTTCTCTCCCTTTAAATAGTAACCGATAGATATTTCGCTTGAGGTACTTTTAAAATTTCCATTCATATTATATACCACCAACTCTAGTACCGGACATATTATCGTTTATCTCTTGTTATTATGCGGAATCGATCGATGTATCCGTAAAGTATAATAGCAAAAAATTCTAACGCTTCTTTTATATCGTCGGGCAATTCGAGATGAAATATCGAAATCCGTAGGAGACGGAATATTATCCACTTTCGAAACATCTCTATCCGTTCGTCATTTTCAGTCGAATCCGCTCTGTCTCTTCTACATTTTCACCCTCTATCACTTTCGGATCCCTCGATATCACTTTCAATTCTCGCGTCGTATGTATCGTATAACGGAAATATATCACCTATCGTTAGAATCGGATTCATCAGTTAAAATTGGCGTTATCGCGCGGCTAAGAGCGTCTCTATATTATTTACATTATGTTCGGCTATAAAACTTCAAATTCTAATCTGATCGCTACTACTACAGTGTCGATATCGGTATAATTTTCAAAATTTTCTTTTATTCGCCATGTCGGGGATATAAATATGAATTGAAATATAAAAGCGATGGATAAACTTGAATCCGATACATGCATCGAATGCGGAATGTTGCACAAAACTGCAATTGTCGCTGTTATCGAGAAAGCGTAATAATCACCGTATCATCTGTCACGAAGCGAAATATCCTATAAATAGTTTTACGATTTCATTTATGTCCCACGTTTAAAAACTAAGAAAATTATTCGCATCGTCTCCGGAGCATGGAGCCTCAACTACAAACGATTGAAGGATTAATATGGATAATAAAAAAAAAAAATGTACCGAAAATTCGGTTTGTAAAACATTTTTGTATCGAGAATGCATGTTGAGAATGTGTAAGAATTACGGAGAATGTGCAAAACTGAAAACTGAATGAATCTGAAATGAGTCTATATTGTTATGAGAGCGAACGAGTGTGTTTAACAATTTCTTCGGAAAAATAAATTATAAACAAGTTCTCGTAGATTCGTTGCACTATATAGGGGTTATATAAATCGATAGATAAGTTGGCACTTTTCCGTTAGCCGGGCGGAATAAAATAACGTAGAATTGCGCTAAATTTCTTACAATCGTAAGGGAATATTCGTTCAGGGCCGCCTACTCTATTCTCAGAATTGATTCGAAACCAAAGCACGTTTTCCCTTTTTTTCTTCGATATTAATTTTCTGTAGAGAAAGACGAAAATTTGGTATTCAGCTAGAACTGACAAAGACGCAGTCTCTTTTTGACAGGAGGAAGGTATATCATCGGGATTGAGTTTTCCGACATCTTTGAGATTTATTTACGGCCCAAGCGAAGAGGCGGACAACAGTCAAAAGCGGCGTAAAAACTGGAAATTTCTGTGTATATTTTTCGACTTTTATTCCGTCGACTTGTCATTCGATTCGCTCGGTGGAAAAGTGCCGATAACTTCGGGACGTATCTTTCGGCGTCTACCGTTAAGTCCGATTATCGAGGGTGTACAGCTGTAGATTTAATAGCCGAACGTAGGGGGTTTTATTACCTGTAGAACGTGATGGCCCTCTCGTTGTCGCGCAGGGCCCAGTCGTAGAGTTTGTAGTAGAGAGGCCTGAAAGCGGATTCGGAAAGTTTGAGGACAGCGGCGTCAGAGGACGGAAGCGTTTGACGCAGTCGACGCGGTTCGGCGTCGGCAGCGGTTGCGACGACCTGAAATCGGCGGCGAGGAAAGAGGGCGGCGGGCGGGCCGAGATCGGAGCTCGATCGAACGACTTCGGAGAGGGCGGACATGAGCGGGCCGACGGCGATGGTATCGCCGCTATCTATCAGCCAGGCGGTAACAGTCGGATATCGCGGTATACCAGCACTCGAGATTCCACCTGCAGCTGATCTTCGACCTGTAGTGAAAGTCGGGCTTAGGGCGATTTGCGGGAAAACTGTCAATTTAGCCGCCCTCCCAGCTGTTCAGGGATGTTACCGTTCGGAAACCAGCCCGAGTTCCGGCTCCATCGAATTTTTATTAAAACCGGTCTGGCAAAGACCGGAGGATCGCATGACTGTCCGTTACTCACCTGATGGCCTTGAGCTTGTGCAATATCGGCGGTTGGCTGGTACCAGTCGCCGTCGACGTTTGCGCTGGCGTCGTCGTCGCCGCCCGCGCCGCCCGTCGTCGTCGCCGTCTGGCGCCGAATCTGGCGCTCATAATGCCGTAGAGGAGCGGCTCAGGTAGGGGCTCATGAAACGTGCGAGTACTTCAACAATTTTTGTATCGTGAGTTCACGACGCTCGCGGCGAAAACTTCGTTCCTGAAAAAAACCGGACGTTCAGTTCTAGTAGAAGGATTGTCACGGCTGTAAATTACAATAGAATACATTGATATTGGCGTAGCGCACTGATTACAATTAGAAAATAACTGGAGGAGAAACCCGTCCATTTTTGTAGTTTTTTCATTCATATTATACCAGCAACTCGTACCGGACATAGTATCATTTTGTCTCTTTTATTATGTGGAATCGATCGATGTATCCGTAAAGTATAATCGAAAAAAAAATCTAACGCTCCTTTTATATCGTCGGAAATTTGTGGTCGGGCACATTTCGAGGCGAAATATCGGAATATTATCCACTTCCGAAACATCTCTATCCGTTCGTCATTTTCAGTCGAATCCGCTCTGTCTCTTCTACATTTTCTCCCTCTATCACTTTCACAGATCCCTCGATATCACTTTCAATTCTCGCTGTACGTATCGTCGTATAACGGGAAATATATCACTATCGTTAGAATCGTAGCTCAGTTCGATATTGTCTGCGTTATCGCACGGCTAAGAGCGTCTCTATATTATTTACATTATGTTCGCTATAAACTTCAAATTCTAATCTGATCGCTACTACTAGTGTCGATATCGCTATAATTTTCACAAATTTTTCTTTTATTCGCCATATCGGGGGGGGGATATAAATATGAATTCGAAATATAAAAACGACGGATAAACTCTAATCCGATACAAACTCTACTGCCGAATAACAGGACGGATCGATGCAGAAGTGTTATGACCAATTACGCTTTGCGATACGATAGAATAGAGGTAAAATTGAAGAGTAAAAAAAAAATATATATATATATATATATATATATATATATATATATATATATATATATCGTTGTCTTACCCTATGTGTTCGTTCTTCGACATAATATCGTGACGCCGGCATAAACTGCGGCATATACTGTATCGAATGTGCCTTGAGGGTGGACACGAGCTTCGCCCAAACAGAGTATGACGCGGCCAACACCGACCAGTTGGCTCTCCGCCAACAGAGTATATCGCTGACAGCGCCAATATCTGCCAAAGTGACGGAAAAATAAATAACGGATAATAGATAGATGAAGGATTGGGTGGGGAAGCGGTTCGGACCGCTCTCTCTCTCTCTCTCTCTCTCTCTCTCTCTCTCTCTCTCTCTCTCTCTCTCTCTCTCTCTCCCTCTCTCTCTCTCTCTCTCTCTCTCTCTCCTCTCTCTCTCTCTCTCTCTCTCTCTCCCCGTCTCTCTCTACTTGGAGGACGTACCTTCTGGAAGTGTTGGTGGTTGGTGGCGGCCAGATGCCTGATGATCAGTTTGAGAGCGAATAGGGCTGTCTGCTGTGTCAGTTGGGACTGTTGCGAGGGCGACTTGGCCGCCGGCTCTATAGTGGCGAGAACAGCTGAGATGGGCCTGGCGAGGGCCAACAGAGGCCCTTCGGGGAGGGGCGTCGGCTGCTGCAGCTTCCAGCCGACCAGCTCCATCGCCTTCCGCCTCAGCACGGGGTCGTCGCTCTCCGTCACCAGCGAACCGATCACGTTCAGGAACAAATCGGCCGGCAGCAGCGCGTTCGTCTGCAACGACAAAATTGAAAGCAAGCCGTCACTACTCGAATTATACTTAAATTATGGATTTCCCTCATATTAGCCCACTCTGGAGTTGGCTCCGTTGAAAGCGTTTCACAACTTACCAATTCAGGGTTTGACTCGAGAGTGAATCAACTCGGAGTGTTCTATATATCGGTTCGACAACTGAGTAATTGCGGAATTTACCAACAAGCGGCGTGTTGTACATATTTTTAAATACGTCGACATCTTTGTAATCGGAGTTACATATTTATGCAAAATTTCAGCTCATTCGAACATTGGGAAGTGACCTATGACCTCCGAGGTCAGCTATGACCCGGGATGAACCCGAATATTGCATTGTCATCGGAGTTACATATTTATGCAAAATTTCAGCTCGTCCGAACATCTGGGAAGTGACCTATGACCTCCGAGGTCAGCTATGACCCGGGATGAATCCGAATATTGCATTGTCATCAGAGTTACATATTTATGCAAAATTTCAGCTTGTCCGAACATTGGGAAGTGACCTATGACCTCCATGACCTCCGAGGTCAGC
The DNA here is from genome assembly GCA_019843655.1 of Lethocerus indicus. Classification (NCBI taxonomy): domain Eukaryota; kingdom Metazoa; phylum Arthropoda; class Insecta; order Hemiptera; family Belostomatidae; genus Lethocerus; species Lethocerus indicus. The sequence goes on along the minus strand of JACDQD010000009.1, from coordinate 391,517 downwards.
TATGACCCGGGATGAACCCGAATATTGCATTGTCGTCGGAGTTACATATTTATGCAAAATTTCAGCTCATCCGAACATTGGGAAGTGACCTATGACCTCCGATATGACCCGGATGAACCGAATATTGCATTGTCATCAGTTACATATTTATGCAAAATTTCAGCTTGTCCGAACATGGGAAGTGACCTATGACCTCCATGAGGTCAGCTATGACCATGAACTATTGCATTGTCGTCGAGTTACATATTTATGCAAAATTTCAGCTCGTCCGAAAATCAAGTGACCTATGACCTCCGAGACACCTATGACCGGATGAACGAATATTGCATTGTCATCGGAGTTACATATTTATGCAAAATTTCAGCTTGTCGAACATAGGGAAGTGACCTATGACCTCCATGACCTCCGAGGTCAGCTATGACCCGGATGAAAAATATTGCATTGTCGTCGGAGTTACATATGCAAAATTTCAGCTCGTCCGAAAATCGGGAAGTGACCTATGACCTCCGAGGGTCAGCTATGACCGGGATGAATCCGAGTATTGCATTGTCATCAGTTACATATTTATGCAAAATTTCAGCTCGTCGAACATCGGTAAGTGACCTATGACCTCCGAGACACCTATGACCAGGATGAACCGAATATTGCACTGTCGTCGGAGTTACAACATGTTTATGCAAAATTTCAGCTCGTCCGAACATCGGTAAGTGACCTATGACCTCCGAGGTCACCTATGACCCGGGATGAACCCGAATATTGCATTGTCGTCGGAGTTACAACATGTTTATGCAAAATTTCAGCTCATCCGAACATTGGTAAGTGACCTATGACCTCCGAGGTCACCTATGACCCGGGATGAACCCGAATATTGCACTGTCGTCGGAGTTACAACATGTTTATGCAAAATTGCAGCTCATCCGAAAATCGGTAAGTGACCTATGACCTCCGAGGTCACCTATGACCGGGATGAACCGAATATTGCACTGTCGTCGGAGTTACAACGTGTATACAAAATTTCAGCTCATCCGAAGCATCGGTCAAATTCCGCGATGTGAAACTAAAAAAATAATAATAATAATAAAAGCGTGTAAAAATAATTGATGACCTCACCTTGTCGAGCACATCGTACGACTGGTTCAACATCGCCTTCCAGTATTTGGCCGTTTGGGCGTTCGAACTCTCTTCGGATTTCCTCGTCACGCTCTTAACGTAGACGAGGCACTGTTCGATCAGCGCGCCGAAAACAGTTTCCAGATCGCCCATTTCGCTTTCGCTCAACGCCGCTATCTGAAATATAATATAATATAATATAATATAATATAACAACAGTTAGCGCGACAAAAGTAAACACTTTTGCGACAGAAATACACTCACTTCGCGACCCTATTAAGTCGGTTTGGGCGCTTTTCTGGGCATCCTATTAGCACTGTGTCACAGCCACTTGCACTACAATACATATATATATATATATATATATATATATATATATATATATATATATATATATATATATGCTGAATGTATCTTATATGTGAATTGAAACCATCCACGGCTTATCTGCCGTACAAAGATGCTGATGTACATAAAAAATACGTACAACGCCACTTGTTGTGGTGAAGTCCGCGATTAGTTAGTCGTCGAACCGGATAATTTCGATTCCGTGTCTAAAATTCTATGTCCTAGTATCGATCCGGTAGAACTTTATGCGATAAATGTACAGTGTCGTTATTTTTTTTCTGTCTCAAATCGGCAAATTTAAATTTTAATTTCAGACCAGCGGAAGGAGTTTCCATTTTTGAATTAAAAAAAAATATCCGTCAACTCCGATCGAGTTTGCGGACCGTTTTTTTTTTTCGACTTATCGAAAACTCGAAAAATATCAATTATCGGTATATTTGAAAAGGGCTGTTTTACCTGTTGGAGGAAATGCGGCGAGACGACCGGCGACAGGAACATTAGGACCGTGTACTTGTAATGCCTCAACTGTTTGCGGTACAATTGGCGATATCGAATATCGCGTTAGTCGCCCTGTATCTCTCCTTGTTTATTGTCTCGTCTGAAACGTTCAATCGAAACGAAAAAAATGGTTATTTCGAATTTTCCGCTCAATAGCGTAGTTATTGAGGCCACTTATTGAGCTTTAAGACCGTCTATATATATATATATATATATATATATATATATATATATATATATATATATGGCTTTATTTACGGCGACAATTTAGTAACGGATGATAGATTCGCGTAAATGCTCTTTATATCGGCGATTAATCAAATCTGTTATTGTTAATGTTATGTTTGTCTTCGGATTTTGTTTAATCCGTTTTGCTAAGTGTGAGTCGGATTGTCGGAAGGGGATGGTGTGATCCTTTAAGGGATTATAGGTGTAAATATCTTAATTTTCTCATTTGCTTTTCTTACGTGTTGAAGATTTCGTTTTACTATAATATCCAATTCTTTTCCTTTTCGCCGGGTGTAATAAAACTTTAATGATCTTGATGTTCATCGATGTGATATGCTAAATTGGAATCTTTTTGTATTTTATCGCTTTTATTAGTGGACAAACATAACATCCCCCAATAACAATAACAGAACACACATATATATATATATATATATAGTAGGAATTTTAGACCGGGAGAAGAGATGCCGAGGCAATAACGAGGATAAATTTTAATTCCAGCCGATTTAAACAGTTTTTTTTCTTAATACTGAATATAAGTAACTAACTAGGAATGAAGGCAAGACAACTACTCTTCGGTTAAAATGCGGAATAGCCCCCCAATGATAATCTAATGGACGAAGTTTATATATCGATATTTGTTTCATCACGATATCGTAGTACCGACGCCTTTGTCGGTAAGGTTGTGAGAATATTTGTAGAGAATATTTTGAGAATATATATATATATACCTGTTTCAGGGGTTGGATACAGGCGTAGGTTCATGTTATGTTTCTGTCTACTCGGTTTGGTCTTCGCTAGACCGGCGCTCTCAGTAGCGCCCTGTGTGTGTCAGCAGTAGTCACCGTTAGCACTTTGGATTGTTTTTTTTTTTTGGGAGCATCCTCACTGCGCACACACTGTCACTTTCACAATAACCCCAATAACAATAATAGAATATATATATATATATATATATATATATATATATATATATATATATATATAAACGACTGACATACTGACTACAGTACATGTGAAAGTGACAGTGCAGCAGTGCAGTGAGGATGCCCCCAAAAACATAAAGTGCCACAACAGTGACTACTGACACACAGCTGAAGATGACAAACCGCCCGGTCTATCACGAACCTACAGTATATTCCACAACCCGCAGACCACACACACAGTATATGAAATTAGTGTCAAGATGTGCTCGGATGTACGTTTATACGGATTTAAGACCGAATACAGAAAGAAAATGATGACGGTGTCAATCGAGGAGTAGTAGCGGTCGAAACGGTAATAAAAATAGAACAGTTAGAGCGGTATTGAGGACCGGAATTGTACAAATACGACGGTATTGAAAACGCCGGCCCAAAACTCCGACTATCACATGACACAGACGTATCCTGGCCTAGACCTAGTCTCTAGGACATTGCTGTGCTGAGAGTTATCGAGTAAACTCTAATAAAGTGCGATTTACGCCTTACGTGTGTGGTTAGTCGCGGAAGGCGTGACTAACTATTCACTTCTGACTTAATCGGAGAAAATAAACGGCGTCGAGTCAATTTATTTTATTACCCGATTTTATTCCGATATATTGCCGTTTACAGGCGAAGAAACGACTATACTGGCAATAGAAAAGTGGGAGAAAACCGTAGGCCTAGGATATTTGTATATGCTACTGAAGATTTGTTTGACTATATAGCGATATAAAACGGAGTATATACGGTGTATTTATTACCCGGGTCCCGAGGGTGAGATCTGTCCGCGTGCTCGGTATACCGCCACAAATTCGCATCGGGCTTATAGAAGACACGGTTTAAACTTCACCGGCCGAGTTTATAATCGATACCACCCCGGAATGAAGCGAAATCGTGGCATTTTTCTACGAATCAATTATAGCCGGCTTACCTTTATCGTGCGGCATGAAGACGAGGTGTTCAAACAGTTTGTGGCACGTTTTGAGCACGACCTGCGGTTGGAATTCGCAGCAGAGCTGGAGCGAAACTTCCAGCCTCCTCGGCATAGTCGTGCCGTGCTGCTCGACGCCGTTCATCCCCTTGTTCTTATCTTCTGTTGGCGAAAATTAAAATTATATATATATATATATATATATATATATATATATATATACGCGCACAACGCTTCATTCCTTAACCCCTCCAGGCAGATTTTTTAAATAAATCGGCCAAAAAATCAATTTTTTTAACGTAAAAACACTTTGGAACATTGTCGTGGCAAAAAAAAAAATTTTGGATTTCGATCCACACCGCAGAAAAGAGCTGAATATTGCAATGTCATATTTTTATCCCCGATATGCGGCGAATAAAAGAAAAATTTGTGAAAATTATAGCGATATCGACACGGTAGTAGCGACCGGATTAGAATTTGAAGTTTATAGCAAACATAATGTAAATAATATAGACACTCTTAGCCGCGCGATAACGCAGACAATACTGAACTGAGCTACGAATCAGATTCTAACGATAGTGATATATTTCCCGTTATACCGAGAATTGAAAGTGATATCGAGGGATCCGAAAAAGTGATAGGGGAGAAAATGTAGAAGAGACAGAGCGGATTCGACTGAAAATGACGAACGGATAGAGACGTCTCGGAAGTGGATAATATTCCGATATTTCGGAATCCATTACCCGGATGGGCGTTGGGCGTCGGCCTGACGTGACTGTCGAAGACGAGGCAGAGGAACAGCCAGAGATATTGGCCGTTGTTCAGCGTCGCCAACAGCCTGTTGAACAGCGCTATCCGCCTGTGTTCGGGAACGTCCATCATGGCGCCGACGAAAACGCGCAAAACGCCGACAACCCTCGACACTGTCGCGTCTTCGCCGTCGCCGTCGCCGTCGCCATATCCGCGCTGCAACAGCCGAAAAACAGTTTTTTTTTCATTCCTACTTCGACAAACTCCTCCAATCGTCCTCCTGATCCCACCCTGGTGGGGTTCTTCGGCCCACACACTCCAACGACCGGATCCGAACTTTAAAGTCGAAAAAATATTAAGGACGACGACGACAACAAGTGGAGCCCCCAACAATGTCTCCGGCACACAGATCTCAAATTGTGTCCGAGACTATCCCCTGTCGGTGCGCTCGAGCGGTGACTCTCTACAGGCACCACTGGACTCCAGCTTCAACAAGGCTTAAAAGATTTGAATTTGGTAACTTCCCGTCAGTTGCCGCCCACTGGTGGCGATTTTTGAAACTATTAGCGCCAGTATCGGCGCTTCCCGTGCAGTGCTGCCCCCTGGCGGCGATTTCTGGAACTACTAGCGCCAGTATCGACACTTCCCGTGCAGTGCTGCCCCCTGGTGGCGATTTCTGGAACTACTAGCGCCAGTATCGACACTTCCCGTGCACTACTGCCCCCTGGTGGCGATTTCAGGAACTACTAGCGCCAGTATCGACACTTCCCGTGCAGTGCTGCCCCCTGGCGGTGATTTCTGGAACTACTAGCGCCAGTATCGACACTTCCCGTGCACTACTGCCCCCTGGTGGTGATTTCTGAACTACTAGCGCCAGTATCGACACTTCCCGTGCAGTGCTGCCCCCTGGTGGCGATTTCTGGAACTACTAGCGCCAGTATCGACACTGCCGTGCCTACCGCCCCTAGTGGCAATTTCTGGAACTACTAGCGCCAGTATCGACACTTCCCGTGCAGTGCTGCCCCCTGGTGGTGATTTCTGAAACTACTAGCGCCAGTATCGACACTTGCCGTGCACTACTGCCCCCTGGTGGCGATTTCTGGAACTACTAGCGCCAGTATCGACACTTGCCGTGCAGTACCGCCCCCTGGTAGCGATTTCTGCAACTACTAGCGCCAGTATCAACACTTACCACGCAGTGCTGCCCCCTGGTAGTGATTTCCCAAACTACAACCTTTCTTTTTAGACCTTTCTTAACTCGTACAAAATAAATAAACAGCTATTCTATGAATCAATAATGAACCTATTCTTAATTATATACATTTATTAATCGTAAGCGTCCTCGTTTGAAATTTATTACGGTAATAAAGTGAAGAACGTAATAAAATCGAACCTGAACCAAAATCGGAATGATGGTGTCCACAATTTTCGATATAATCTGAAAACTGTACGCGTCGTCTTGCCTCAACACTGACGAACCGATAAACGTGAATATCGCCATGATGTTGTGCAGAACTTGCTCCTGGAAAAAAAAAGGAAAATAATTATTAATTATACAATAAGCTCGAAACTGTCGTTGACGAAAGTGTCCATACAAAACCTATCTCTAGAGCATGCCGTAAAATTGACGCGCGAAAAAACTTTCACGAAGAAAATTCGGTTCCTAGGCCCAAAACACCGTTTTAGCCGCTAATCGCTAAAAATGGGTTTCCAAAATTGGCCTCAGGTCCAAAAAGCTGTTTTCGGGCGGAAAATCGGCCCAAAACTGCGGTTTTTATGCCGACAATCGGCCATAAATGCGCTTTTTAGGCGCAAAATAGGCCTAAAATGCGGTTTTCGGGCCCAAATTCGGCCCAAAAATGCGGTTTTTGGGCGGAAAATCGACCCAAAAATGCGGTTTATCAGTCCCGAAAATGAGGCTTTTGGGCCAAAAATTTGCCAAAAAAAAAAAGTTTTTAACATAGCGCGGTAAACATAGCGTTAGCCGTACGGTATTGGAGAGCGGCATATCTAAGCGTGCGCTTTCAGTATAACTACTAGCTGTTTGTATACCGGGAGGAGGTGCGCCATGTGCGTCAGCGCGAGGAGCGCGTGATGGTGCGTCTGCGGATTGTGCGACGCCCTGACGCACTGCACGATCAGGTCGACCTGCAGCAGTTCGCCGTCGCCAGCGCCCAGATACTGACAACAGTGCAGCACGGCGCTCAGCACCAACTGTTTAGTGTACTCGACGGGCGCCTGCTGCTCGAACATCAAACACCTGCTCAAATCATCATCAGTATTAACGACTCCAGTAATAATTAACGCTCGATAGTCAAATCGGAACGGAGAAAACGTATATGTTGTTACTTGTTTAAAATTTCGAACAGCCTCGGCAAAAGGAGCTGTACGTTGGTGAGCTTCTTCTTGCCCTGTATCAATTCCAGGAGGCAGACGCCTCTCTTCCATTCGGACGTTTCCAGCAGTTCCAGCGACGGCGTAGTGCTCGACCTGAAAAAAAAAACCGCGAACAAATCCGCCGTTCAGAATATAAATATATAGACTCGACGCAAGACAAATTTAACTGGCGAATGGGGGGAGAATTTCTATGGAATACGGCTGCGGTCTCACAATTTTTTGACCGAAAGACATTTTTCTAAATTTAAACCATTCGAAAGTGCCCTGCAAATATTCCCTATTAGGGTACGATTATGTACATGTATATATAAATATATAAATATACATATATAGAAAATAAGGGGAGAATTTCTATGGAATACGGCTGCGGTCTCACAATTTTTTGACCGAAAGACATTTTTTAAATTTAAACCATTCGAAAGTGCCCTGCAAATATTCCCTATTAGGGTACGATTATGTACATGTATATATAAATATATAAATATACATATGTAGAAAATGGGGGAAGAATTTCTATGGAATACGACTCACAATTTTTGACCGAAAGACATTTTTTTAAATTTAAACCATTCGAAACTGCCCTGCAAATATTCCCTATTAGGGTACGATTATGTACATGTATATATAAATATATAAATATACATATATAGAAAATGGGGAGAATTTCTACGGAATACGGCTGCGGTCTCACAATTTTTTGACCGAAAGACATTTTTTTAAATTTAAACCATTCGAAACTGCCCTGCAAATATTCCCTATTAGGGTACGATTATGTACATGTATATATAAATATATAAATATACATATATAGAAAATGGGGAGAATTTCTACGGAATTCTCACAATTTTTTGACCGAAAGACATTTTTTTAAATTTAAACCATTCGAAACTGCCCTGCATATATTCCCTATTAGGGTACGATTATGTACATGTATATACAAATATATAAATATACATATATAGAAAATGGGGGGAGAATTTCTACAGAATACGACTGCGGTCTCACAATTTTTTGACCGAAAGACATTTTTTTAAATTTAAACCATTCGAAACTGCCCTGCAAATATTCCCTATTAGGGTACGATTATGTACATGTATATATAAATATATAAATATACATATATAGAAAATGGGGGAAGAATTTCTACGGAATACGGCTGCGGTCTCACAATTTTTTGACCGAAAGACATTTTTTAAATTTAAACCATTCGAAAGTGCCCTGCAAATACTTCCCTATTAGGTACGACTATGTACATGTATATATAAATATATAAATATACATATATAGAAAATAAGGGGAGAATTTCTATGGAATACGGCTGCGGTCTCACAATTTTTTGACCGAAAGACATTTTTTAAATTTAAACCATTCGAAACTGCCCTGCAAATATTCCCTATTAGGGTACGATTATGTACATGTATATATAAATATATAAATATACATATATAGAAAATAAGGGGAGAATTTCTATGGAATACGGCTGCGGTCTCACAATTTTTTGACCGAAAGACATTTTTTAAATTTAAACCATTCGAAAGTGCCCTGCAAATATTCCCTATTAGGGTACGATTATGTACATGTATATATAAATATATAAATATACATATATAGAAAATGGGGAGAATTTCTACGGAATACTGCGGTCTCACAATTTTTGACCGAAAGACATTTTTTAAATTTAAACCATTCGAAAGTGCCCTGCAAATATTCCCTATTAGGGTACGATTATGTACATGTATATATAAATATATAAATATACATATATAGAAAATAAGGGGAGAATTTCTATGGAATGACTGCGGTCTCACAATTTTTGACCGAAAGACATTTTTTAAATTTAAACCATTAAAAGAGATTGCCCTGCAAATATTCCCTATTAGGGTACGATTATGTACATGTATATATAAATATATAAATATACATATATAGAAAATGGGGAGAATTTCTACGGAATACTGCGGTCTCACAATTTTTTGACCGAAAGACATTTTTTAAATTTAAACCATTCGAAAGTGCCCTGCAAATATTCCCTATTAGGGTACGATTATGTACATGTATATATAAATATATAAATATACATATATAGAAAATGGGGGCAGAATTTCTACGGAATACGGCTGCGGTCTCACAATTTTTTGACCGAAAGACATTTTTTTAAATTTAAACCATTCGAAACTGCCCTGCAAATATTCCCTATTAGGGTACGATTATGTACATGCATATATAAATATATAAATATACATATATAGAAAATAGGGGGAGAATTTCTACGGAATACGGCTGCGGTCTCACAATTTTTTGACCGAAAGACATTTTTTAAATTTAAACCATTCGAAACTGCCCTGCAAATATTCCCTATTAGGGTACGATTATGTACATGTATATATAAATATATAAATATACATATATAGAAAATCGGGGCAGAATTTCTACAGAATACAGCTGCGGTCTCACAATTTTTTGACCGAAAGACATTTTTTTAAATTTAAACCTTTCGAAATGCCCTGCAAATATTTCCTATTGAGGGTATGATTATGTACATGTATATATAAATATATAAATATACATATATAGAAAATGGGGGCAGAATTTCTACGGAATACGGCTGGTCTCACAATTTTTTGACCGAAAGACATTTTTTTAAATTTAAACCATTCGAAAGTGCCCTGCAAATATTCCCTATTAGGGTACGATTATGTACATGTATATATAAATATATAAATATACATATATAGAAAATCGGGGGAGAATTTCTACAGAATACGGCTGCGGTCTCACAATTTTTTGACCGAAAGACATTTTTTTAAATTTAAACCATTCGAAACTGCCCTGCAAATATTCCCTATTAGGGTACGATTATGTACATGTATATATAAATATATAAATATACATATATAGAAAATGGGGGGAGAATTTCTACGGAATACGGCTGCGGTCTCACAATTTTTTGACCGAAAGACATTTTTAAATTTAAACCATTCGAAAGTGCCCTGCAAATATTCCCTATTAGGGTACGATTATGTACATGTATATATAAATATATAAATATACATATATAGAAAATGGGGGCAGAATTTCTACGGAATACGGCTGCTGTCTCACAATTTTTTGACCGAAAGACATTTTTTAAATTTAAACCATTCGAAACTGCCCTGCAAATATTCCCTATTAGGGTACGATTATGTACATGTATATATAAATATATAAATATACATATATAGAAAATGGGGGGAGAATTTCTACGGAATACGGCTGCGGTCTCACAATTTTTTGACCGAAAGACATTTTTCTAAATTTAAACCATTCGAAACTGCCCTGCAAATATTCCCTATTAGGGTACGATTATGTACATGTATATATAAATATATAAATATACATATATAGAAAATGGGGGCAGAATTTCTACGGAATACGGCTGCGGTCTCACAATTTTTTGACCGAAAGACATTTTTTAAATTTAAACCATTCGAAACTGCCCTGCAAATATTCCCTATTAGGGTACGATTATGTACATGTATATATAAATATATAAATATACATATATAGAAATGGGGGGGGGGAGAAATTTCCTACGGGAATCGGCTGCGGTCTCACAATTTTTGACCGAAAGACATTTTTTAAATTTAAACCATTCCAAAGAGGTGCCCTGCAAAATATTTCCCTATTAGGGTACGATTATGTACATGTATATATAAATATATAAATATACATATATAGAAAATGGGGAGAATTTCTACGGAATACACAATTTTTGACCGAAAGACATTTTTTAAATTTAAACCATTCAAAAAGTGCCCTACAAATATTCCCTATTAGGGTACGATTATGTACATGTATATATAAATATATAAATATACATATATAGAAAATAGGGGGAGAATTTCTACGGAATACGGCTGCGGTCTCACAATTTTTTGACCGAAAGACATTTTTTTAAATTTAAACCATTCGAAAGTGCACTGCAAATATTCCCTATTAGGGTACGATTATATACATGTATATATAAATATATAAATATACATATATAGAAAATAGGGGGAGAATTTCTATGGAATATGCGGTCACAATTTTTGACCGAAAGACATTTTTTAAATTTAAACCATTCAAACTGCCCTGCAAATATTCCCTATTAGGGTACGATTATGTACATGTATATATAAATATATAAATATACATATATAGAAAATGGGGAAAATTTCTCGGAATACTGGTCTCACAATTTTTGACCGAAAGACATTTTTTAAATTTAAACCATTCGAAACTGCCCTGCAAATATTCCCTATTAGGGTACGATTATGTACATGTAAATATAAATATATAAATATACATATATAGAAAATGGGGAGAATTTCTACGGAATACGGCCGGTCTCACAATTTTTGACGAAAGACATTTTTGACCGAAAGACATAAATTTAAACCATTCGAAACTGCCCTGCAAATATTCCCTATTAGGGTACGACTATGTGCATGTAAATATAAATATATAAATATACATATATAGAAAATGGGGAGAATTTCTACGAATTTCTCACAATTTTTGACCGAAAGACATTTTTTAAATTTAAACCATTCGAAAGTGCCCTGCAAATATTCCCTATTAGGGTACGATTATGTACATGTATATATAAATATATAAATATACATATATAGAAAATGGGGAGAATTTCTTTTTTGACCGAAAGACATTTTTGCCCTGCAAATATTCCTATTAGGGTACGATTATGTACATGTATATATAAATATATAAATATACATATATAGAAAATGGGGGAGAATTGACCGAAAGACATTTTTTAAATTTAAACCATTGAAATTCGGAAATAGGGTACGATTATGTACATGTATATATAAATATATAAATATACATATATAGAAAATGGGGAGAATTTCTATGGAATACGGCTGCTCTCACAATTTTTGACCGAAAGACATTTTTTAAATTTAAACCATTCAAAACTGCCCTGCAAATATTCCCTATTAGGGTACGATTATGTACATGTATATATAAATATATAAATATACATATATAGAAAATGGGGAGAATTTCTACGGAATATCTCACAATTTTTGACCGAAAGACATTTTTTAAATTTAAACCATTCAAACTGCCTGCAAATATTCCCTATTAGGGTACGATTATGTACATGTATATATAAATATATAAATATACATATACTTGAGAAATGGGGAAGAGAATTTCTACGGAATATGCGGTCTCACAATTTTTTGACCGAAAGACATTTTTCTAAATTTAAACCATTCGAAAATGCCCTGCAAATATTCCCTATTAGGGTACAATTATGTACATGTATATATAAATATATAAATATACATATATAGAAAATGGGGGCAGAATTTCTACAGAATACGGCTGCGGTCTCACAATTTTTTGACCGAAAGACATTTTACTAAATTTAAACCATTCGAAAATGCCCTGCAAATATTCCCTATTAGGCTACAATTATGTACATGTATATATAAATATACATATATAGAAAATGGGGGGAGAATTTCTACAAAAAAAAGCTGTAGCCACAACAATGTTTTGACCGAAAGACATTTTTCTAAATTTGATACCGAATGTTTCGGAAAGGACCGAATAATAACGTATCGAAGAATCTTATCCGTGCCGATGATGTTGCGACGTACTTAAAAATATGTACGACGCCGCAATTAATCAGTTGTCGAGCCGATATATTGTTTTTGAGCAGACGTGTTAAATAAAAAAATCCATTACCTTTTCCTTATAGTCGGTTTGGCCGGTTGGTGGGTGGCGACGTGGAGCATCGGAGTGAATAGGGCGACGACTAGGCTGCCGTCGAGGGATATCCTCTTGAAGAGGGCGGCGAGGGCGGTGGCGACCTCGGCCCGCTCGCAGTCGGCGCAGCCGGCCATCACCATCGCCAACAGCCGTTCCTGGCTGTCGCCGATCGGTGGCGGCAAGTTGTCGAACAGACGTCTCGATATCTGAAAAGTTTTAATCGAAATATATATAGTCACGGCCACTTTATTATAAAATCCCAGCCCCGGAGTGGCGGCAGGACGACAATCGGGAACAAGGATGGGACAGGAGGAGATGTAGGGCGACGGCGGTAGCCCTAAGGACCCTCTTTCGGTCCAGCACAATTAACGCTTTAACTGCGGAGGTAATTAAGAAAATATCCCCGATTAAAAATCGATCTAAAACAACTAGAAAAAGTTTCAATAACGAAGACACAATAATTAACACTTAGCACTGTGGAGGACTCCGGAGCGGAGCCATTTACAATTTTGTCTTCAAACCCGAGGAGGGCTCCGCTACGGAGACGATGCGAATAATTTTAATGTAAGGGCAAAAACAAATCGTAAAAACTATTTATATAGGATTATTACGCTCTCGATAACAGCGGAAAATCTCGCGGTTTCAGCGACATTCCGCATTCCGCACTCGTTGTTTTTATATTTCGAATTCATATTTATATCCCCCCCGATACGGCGAATAAAAGAAAAATTTGTGAAAATTATAGCGATATCGACACGGTAGTAGCGACGAATTAGAATTTGAAGTTTATAGCGAACATAATGTAAATAATATAGACGCTCTTAGCCGTGCGATAACGCAGACAATATCGAACTGAGCTACGAATCCGATTCTAACGATAGTGATATATTTCCCGTTATACGACGATACGTACAGCGAGAATTGAAAGTGATATCGAGGGATCTGTGAAAGTGATAGAGGAGAAAATGTAGAAGAGACAGAGCGGATTCGACTGAAAATGACGAACGGATAGAGATGTTTCGGAAGTGGATAATATTCCGATATTTCGCCTCGAAATGTGCCCGACTACAAATTTCCGACGATATAAAAGAACCGTTAGATTTTTTTTCGATTATACTTTACGGATACATCGATCGATTCCCATAATAAAAGAGAAAAAACCATAATATGTCCGGTACGAGTTGCTGGTAATGAAAAAAAAAAACTTCTAGTCCCTTTGAGTCTTTGACTGCGGAGTTAATTAAGAAAAACCCTCTCGTGTCGTACCTAATTAAAAATCGGCCGTCACTATTACAGTCGTCGATTGGTTCGGGTTTTTTCTATTAAATGAAGGTAAACCGTCGACTATACAATTTTCATCAGATAAAACGACTAGGAAAATAACGAAGAAACAATACACAAAGTGATACCCCCTCACAACAGTTCCAACCTACCGAATTAATTGCAATTTATTTTTGGTGCATAATAGAGCATTTTGTAATTTCAAACTCCAATGTTTAAGTCCATTTCGTGTCTTTTTATAAAATAAATAACGAATTTAAAATTTAAAAATACATTATTGCCGACGGATTACTTTATTTGAATCGTCGGTAGAATCTAATGAGTAGAGAATTTTTTACCTTATTAGATACACTAATTGAATAGGAAATTGATCCCGGAATATAGATACGGTTTGTGCTATGTCCAAATCTTGACCTAACGACCCGATATACTAGGTTTAGTCCAGCAATTATTTCACGACAGTACCAATCTGTCGAATTAATCGGAATTTATTTTAGGCGTATTACGCCCATCTAATCCAACTGTTATTACCGAAAGTTTAATTTTAGTTCGTGTCTCTCTATTCGTTCGTGTAATAGTAGATGAATTTAAAATTTAAAAAGATATTCGAAATATAAATTGCCGGACTGATTGATTGAACAGTGAGAAAAACGGATAAGACAAATAGTTTTTGCGTTAATGTGTCGGACGTTGTTTAATGTCGTAGTGAGTACGCCCGATGAATCTCGAGTTTGGATACTGTTTACCTGATTCATGAACATGACCGCCGGTACGGTGTATTTGCCGTCGGCGCTTTTCACCCTCGTCGACTGGTCCTTAACGACTCGGTTAGCGAAATCCCAGAATTGCGGCTGAGCGAAACACGACACAGTATTTTCGTTGAGTCTGGCGAGAATGTTGGCCGCCATCGCCGACTGTAGATTGGAGAGCGATGAAGACCGGCCGATCATATCGCCGACCAAAGGGAACAGCTCCAGGCACAGCTCCTGCAACACGTGTTCAATTAGCCCTTTGCGCTCGAGCGGCGCCTCTCTCTCTCGGGCGCCACCACTGGATGCGGTGCCTCAGAGAGAGAGAGAGGCACCAGACTGTAGAGGACGCCCTGAACGGGGAGGATGTCCCGGCGGAGGCCCGACAGAACCTCAGAGGCACAGAGTTCTCGCGTCGCCCATCGACCGGCCATAGTCAAAAAGCGATAAAAGGATTCGTTATAATTATTATTAAACCGTTTGCGCTCGAGCGGTGCCTCTCAGGCACCACCGGATGTGATGCGATAACTCAAGCCTGAGAGGCACCATTTGAATCGATGCGTTTATCTGTGTTCGACCTAAGGAATATCGCTCGAAAGGTCTACCCCGGCCTTTTGTAGATCGTATTACGCGGTCTCCAAACAGCTATAGGGGTGCGTTATCCGAAATAAAGGACCGCTTATGCGATAAAATGTCTTATCTCAAAAATACTAGCGGTCGGAACTCCGGCTTCGACATCGGTTCGAACTCGACCTTCTTGTCGATCGCATCATTTCTTTTTCAAAGTTACCGAGAGCCCGATAAGTATGGAATACGACGAAGAAATTACTTCTAGCGAAGACGAGTTCGATTTTTCGGCGGTAACGAACGAAATTACATCGCTACGTAGAGACGGCTCGCCCGTAAGAATGAAGATGACGATGACGTTAGAGGAGTGAGAAGACGAATAATCCGAATCCGGAAGCCGAAGTGACTGTACAGAAGAGACCGAACCTTCGGAATGGACAGTGTCCACGGAATCCGAAGAAATCCCCCGGAAGAATACCGTTTATATCCGGTGAAAGACAAGTAGGAGCGCACGTATTTCCACGCGTAAAAGAACCGATAGATTTTTTCAAATTATTTTTCACCGAGGAATTAGTTATTGAGATAGTGAAGGGAAACTAACGATAACGCTGCAAGGGAAAGTAGAAGGGAAGACGTTATCATCCCTATCTATATATGGCGATCGTGGTACGATGTAACGGTTGCAGTACGAGTTGCCGGTTCACCCGACAGAAAAGCGCCTCGAGGGCAAAGGGTTAATATACAATCGGGATCGGAAACTGACATCTTTCGTAAAGGTCAGAGCGTCGTGTGTTCACTATGTAAATAATTCAATTTACGTTCCTAAAATTAACAAGCGCTGGTACACTGCGCACTGTAGGCCTACTCAGGTTCTTAGCCGCAGTGAGAATCAAAATCGTACCGCAGCGGTTCGAAATGTACTTATACAGCCCGAGGCCGCATCTTAAATATCGTACTCTATTCAAATTTCTTCTCCTGTCCAACATCAAATAAGACTATGAATTTATGTAAGAAAATTTGCGGTCCTCGAAATGCTGTAGGCGACCCGACTATAAATTGTCTATACGGCCAAAATTAATTCTAAAGTTCGGCACAACGTAAGTAAAACTCCGTTTGAAACCGCTGCCCGAGGAAACTCTGCTAAAAGTGGGTTTCGCCCTTTCGTTCTGAGTTTTGTAAATGTCATGTTAAGCCTCAGGGGGGGGGGCGCAATAAGTAGTACAGACCCGTAATAAATAAAGTTGAATACTCACTTCGGAATTGACATTTTCCAAGATCTGCAACAGTCTCGCCTTGATGTGCAACGGCGTTCTGGCGCCGAGTACGATGGCCATCAGTTGGTCCAACGTCGAGCGCATCACTTGGTGCAGGCCCGCCGGCAACAGCGATTGCACCTCTTTGCTCGGCGACAGGCACATGTAAACGACGACGGCCACTTGGCTGAGAACGAATTGAAATAGAAAATCGTTATACTTACAACTGAAATTTAACGTCCCACGGCATACAGGCGGAATTGAACCGTCGACGTCTGACCCACCGAGGCTCTTTACAGTTACATATACGAGGGGCGAAAATGACTTATTGATAAGCGAAGGCTTTCTTCAACCGGAACTTGAATTAC
Organism: Lethocerus indicus; assembly: GCA_019843655.1. Lineage (NCBI taxonomy): Eukaryota > Metazoa > Arthropoda > Insecta > Hemiptera > Belostomatidae > Lethocerus > Lethocerus indicus. Next base: position 374,312 of record JACDQD010000009.1, on the reverse strand, counting down.
CACATCGAGATGAGAAATTGATGTCAATTTTTCAATTCGACATAATAAAAAAGAGAAAATCGTGACAACGGAAGTTAACCGGGAGTCGAATTCAGTTCTTTTTTTCCGTATAACTGTTATACGGCCCTAGATTTGAAATCGTTCATCTATTTGTCTACAGTTTGCGGAATAGATTTGTCCGATATAAGGAGTTTGGTACACGGCTCGTCTTCCGACCGGTCACAAATCCGTCGGAGTAATTAAATTTTAAATACCACAAATTCTGGAACGGTCGGTCTGACCAGAAAACCGAAAATGTACGTTACCGGTAGCATTACTTAGATATTTTTGCAAATATTAACTATACCTCCTTTAATATCTGATTTAGACTTATAGTTACTTCCGCTTTTCGCCATCTTAAATAGCGTTCCGTCAGTAGATTAAGGATATAAACAATGGTGGGGCATCCCGTGTGAACTATTACTCAAAATGTGGAGTGGAGACAGAGGAACCCATTTGGGTGGGTATTCCCGACCCTCGCGGACTACCAGACGGGTATTTTAAAAGACGATGTAATTGCACAAAATATTTTAACAGTTGCATTGAGTTATCTCCAGAAACTCATAACATCATAACATAACGCTAGTTTATTGTCTTGGGATTCGATTCAATTTATCGCCGCGGTATTCGTGTAAAACGGGATCGACGACGGGAAACGGATAACGGCGCGTACTCACTCGGGATCGACGAGTATTTCATCGCGGTGTTCGTAAAGCCGGCCGGCAAACGGTTTATAGAACGGCGTCGCGTCGGTTTTCAACAGGCACTTCAACAGTCCGACGGCCTCGTTCCTGATCTCGAAGTCGGGACAGTTCAACAGGAGCAGCAGGCCGGGAACGGTCGTCGAATCGCGTTCCAACAGTTTCGAACTCAGCGCTCCGTTCCTCTTCAATTTCCTGTACGCCAAGTGGAGGCAGTCGGAGCCGAGGCTCGCTTCGAACAGCACCGAATTTATCAGGAAGTGGATCAACGCTTCTTCGCTCGTGAAATAATTCTGCCGAAAAGAAAACACGAGGAGATTTTCAATTTGTTGTACACGAAACAGAATTTTTAACGATTTGAGAGGAAAAACGGGGATTTCATCTAATAAGGTAAACAATTCATTCGATATACCTGTGTGTGTGGTCTGCGAGGGTTGTGGAATATACTGTAGGTTCGTGATGTTTCTATCTCCTCTCGCTGCCGGTTTGGTCTTTTGCTAGACCGGGCGGTTTTTCGGCCGTTCGCCATCTTCAGTAGCGCCCTGTGTCGTCAGTCACTGTTAGCACTTTGGATGTTTTTCGGGGGGCATCCTCACTGCACTGCACTGTGTCACTTTCGCATGCACTGTCTAACAGTACAAAGTAAAGTACCAACAGTAAAGTGGCACAACAGTGACTACTGACACAGCGCTACTGAAGATGGCGAACGGCCGAAACCGCGGTCCAGCAAAAGACCAAACCGGCAGCGAGAGAGGAGACAGAAACATCACGAACCTACGGTAAACAATTAACTATTCGTCGTAAGAAGAAAATAAAGCCATTAGTCGTGAAATGATTGGACAGACAACTCAGATAGTGCAATCCGTTAACTATAATAAGAACGCTCGATTATTATGAAATATCATTAACATTTATAATTCGTATAGATATAATAAACCCGAAGGTAAATTGGTATTTAAAATTAATTAAAAAGTCGAGAATTGATGAATGCAGACATTATGAAATATATTTCGTAAATATTTTAACCCTTTGCTAGCATCGCACTGTATCGGTCAATTATATAAGTTCAACTGAAAACTAAAAACCTATCTCGTCCCAACTTGTATTTACGCATCGGCCGTTAGGTTCGATTAATTTATCAGTCGTGAAAACGCCATAATACCGATCGAAATGGTTTCGATCTTTCTTTCCGGAGGGTGCGACACTCTCGATTCTGTCACGGCTACAGTTTAAAAATATATGCGCGGTTGCGCAAGAAGTGAGACGTTGGAACGGACCTTGAAGAACGCTTCGGAGACGTGCACGAACGCCCGGTGGAGATCCTGATCCGCCGATGAGAGCCCCTTGATTATCACCCTGAAGCTGGCCAACAGCAGCGAGTTGTACTTCTCATGGAAGGAGAGCCATACGGGAGCGGTAGGCGGCGCCTGCTCCGTCTGGTCGGGCGGAGCGGGAGGAGGTGGCGTAGTCCGGCGCGCCAGAGTCACCAGACTGTAGAGGACGCCCTGAACGGGCAGGATGTCCTGGCAGAGGCTCGACAGAACGCACGGCTCCAGCATCATTTCGTTCAGAGGCACAGAGTTCTCGTCGCCCATCAACTGGCGATAGTCAAAAAGCGATAAAAGGATTCGTTATAATTATTATTAAACCGTTTGCGCTCGAGCGGTGCCTCTCAGCCACCACCGGATGTGATGCGATAACTCGAGCGGTGCCCGAGAGAGGCACCATTCGAATTGATGCGTTTATCTGTGTTCGACCTAAGGAATATCACTTGAAAGGTCACATTTGTAGGTCATATTACGCAGTCTCCAAACAGCTATAAGGGTGCGTTATCCGAAATAAAGGACCGCTTATGCGATAAAATGTCTTATCTCAAAAATACTAGCGGTTGGAACTCCGGCTTCGACATCGGTTCGAACTCGACCTTCTTGTCGATCGCACCATTTCTTTCAAAGTTACCGAGAGCCCGATAAGTATGGAATACGACGAAGAAATTACTTCTAGCGAAGACGAGTTCGATTTTTCGGCAGTAACGAACGAAATTACATCGCTACGTAGACGGCTCGCCCGTAAGAATGAAGATGACGAAGACGTTAGAGGAGTGAGAAGACGAATAATCCGAATCTGGAAGTGACTGTACAGAAGAGACTGAACCTTCGGAATGGACAGTGTCCACGGAATCCGAAGAAATCCCCGGAAGAATACCGTTTATATCCGGTGAAAGACAAGTAGGAGCGCACGTATTTCCACGCATAAAAGAACCGATAGATTTTTTCAAATTATTTTTCACCGAGGAATTAGTTATTGAGATAGTGAAGGGAAACTAACGATAACGCCGCAAGGGGAAAGTAGAAGGGAAGACGTTATCATCCTGTTCTATATATGGTGATCGCGGTACGATGTAACAGTTACAGAGTTGCCGGTTCACCCGACAGAAAAGCGCCTCGAGGGCAAAGGGTTAATATACAATCGGGATCGGAAACTGACATCCTTCGTAAAGGTCAGAGCGTCGTGTGTTCACTATGTAAATAATTCAATTTTCGTTCCTAAAATTCGTAACAAGCGCCGGTACACTGCGCACTGTAGGCCTACTCAGGTTGTGTTCTTAGCCGCGGCGAGAATCAAAATCGTACCGCAGCGGTTTGAAATGTACTTATACAGCCCGAGGCCGAATTTTAAACGTCGTAAAATTTCTTCTCCTGTACAACCTCAAATATGAATATGAATTTATGTAAGAAAACTTGCGGTAGAAAGTAGAAGGGAAGACGTTATCATCCCTATCTATATATGGCGATCGCGGTACGATGTAACAGTTACAGAGTTGCCGGTTCACCCGACAGAAAAGAGCCTCGAGGGCAAAGGGTTAATATACAATCGGGATCGGAAACTGACGTCCTTCGTAAAGGTCAGAGCGTCTTGTCCACTATGTAAATAATTTAATTTTTGTTCCTAAAAAAAAAATGCCTCGAGGGCAAAGGGTTAATAGGTCAAATTTGTAGTCGAATAAATTGATTTCTAATGTAAAAAATAGCTCGTGTCTCTGTCTAAGGTCGGTATATTAAGTAGGCGGTGCTCACCCCCGGCGATTGCATATATTCGATTATATAGCTGATTGCCGAATTAACGACGCTCGGATCTGGATCCTTGGGTATTCCCGCCGTCGTCAACAGCATCGCCACAAAACGGTAGACGTTGTGCACGCCGCCCATCTCTTCCAACGCTCCGACTATTTCTCTGCACGTCGGCACCATTTCAGGCATCTCTTCAATTATCTGCCAGACGGAATTGGCGAGGTCGACCCCCTCTTGGTAATCTGCAATCGGAACACTCGGAATAACATACCGAGAGAGGAGAGAGAGAGAGAGAGAGAGAGGGGGGAGAGAGAGAGGGGGAGAGGGAGAGAGAGAGAGAGAGAGAGAGAGAGAGAGAGAGAGAGAGAGAGAGAGAGAGAGAGAGAGAGAGAGAGAGAGAGAGAGAGAGAGAGAGAGAGAGAGGAGAGAGAGAGAGAGAGAGAGAGAGAGAGAGAGAGAGAATATTCTCATTCTGTTAAAAAAATGACCACCTCCTCAGATACGCATACGCAAATTATATACACAAGTTAAACTCGTCGGGAATGAAAATTGGTTTTTAAGAGAAATTTATTTTCATAGAAAAACCACAATAATCGGATCCAAATAGAAGACGATCCCAATATCAAAAATCAACAATCGGTGTGAACTCCAAGAATTGACTCGCTAACAATAATTACAGTTTAGAAAAGGGGCTTGTCGAATCTCCGCTTCTTTACTACGGGGACAAAACAATTTCTATTAATTATTTTAAATTTAATTACGTCGGTATACTGGACAACTGGACAGTACCGGGACGCTTCACAACCGGTGAAAGGGATGACGGAAGAATGAGAAAATCTACGATATTGGAGATGAAACCCAATTTTTTTTATCGATAAAAAGGTTAAATAACGAGACTAAAAAGGTGTTATAACTCACTGTCCCTGATATGCTTCAAGAAGGGCCAATTGTCGACCGATTTCAGTACGACCTTGTGAATGTTGCCGAGCGACGAATCCAATATGATCGGCAGTAGTACGAGCATGACCGACGGCCTGTGCTGTTTCTTCATGTGGCGCAGGAGGAGGCCGACGGCGAGCGCCGAGGTCTCTTCGCCGACTTGGGCGAAACCGCCCGTATGCCACCTGACGAGCATACTGACCAGCCTGCTCACCAGACTCTTCTCGGCTATGGAGGCGAGCAGCGAGTCGTTCAGCTTCAACATCGCGCCGACAACCCTCTGGTTGTCGTCGCTCAGCCGTTCTTCGAGGGTCTCGCGCAGCCACGCCAACTGGAACGGAAATTGTTTCGAGCCGATTATAACGAAATCCCTCGCTGAGGAAGACATGCGACAGTGACACAGTGCAGTGGAGATGCCCAAGCGTCATTCAAAGACCCAACCGGTGAGAGGAGACACGAAACACACAAAATCTACAGTAAAAAATATTTTTCTTGTGGGTAAAGGGGGAAAGAGATTCGGATGGCTGGAAAGATGAAAATTAAACCTTAATCACCCGAATAAATCCACAATACGCATTGTCAACAGGCGATACAACAGAATTTGAAAGGACATAAATCGTGTACAGGGAAAAGGAAATACTAAAAAAACCACTTCAATACGGACATAGGATTGAATATCGGCAGATATTGGTTTCCGGTAATACGGGAACAGAGAAGTATCGCGAGAGAATGGAGAATCATATAATGACCATTTCCGTCAGTCTTCTCGCCACGACATTACTTTCCGGTCCCGCTAATAACCGATTATATAAAGTATACGGCGGGGTTAAACGACAAACGCTTACCCTGGACGGTTTGAAATGCTGGCCGATATGTTCAATTGCCTCGATCCTGACGTCCGGATTGGGGTGTATCAATTTCTGGAATAGTTGGTTGCGCGACGTGTTCTCGCCCAACAGACGTTTGACGGCCACCGCCGTCCTCGTACCACGGCCGTTCAACGCCGCCGATATCACGTTGTCGTAAGCGGTCGGATATTTGTTCTCCAACGATTGGAGAGCGCGCACGAACCAGTTCTGCTTGTCGCGGCCGCAGTTGACGTCGTACGCTTCCAGTATGCACCTGAAAAATAGTATTTTGTCGGGAATTGAGTACGACAACAATTTCCCCTGTTTAAAAGCGGATGTGTACACATCTATACGTATAATCTAAAAACCCGAGGACAGAAAATATACATATGCATACGAAACATTACATTCCGGTCCCCATTATATATATGTAATCACATGTTCGGCGTGTACCGAACTAATTAAACCGGGCGAAAAATAAATTTATTTGTACGCTGTCCTCGAGTATCTCGAGTTAACACATACTCACTGTTATAGCCAGCGTAATCGGTTAGATGATAAAATAACCCACCCGAATATCTGTTCCGCATCTTGGCTCTCGTCGAAGCGTAAATCTTCGAGAATTCTGTTGACGAGCGTCTTTATCTCTTGGGCGTCGTTGTCCGCGTCGGCCCCTTTCGGCCGGCTGTCCCTCGGCTGTACACAGATGTCGAGAGCCGACGACAACAGAGCGGTGACTAGCGGCGCGACGTAGACGCCGCTATCGCACAGTTTGGCCAATTGGGCACGAACCAATCGGTGTCGGCCAACCGGCGTACGCACCTGTCCGGCACTTTGGAACGGTTCTTGTCGTTCTGCGCCAAGAGAACGAGTATCAACGTCGTTTCCGCTCTCAGCTTCGGGTGTTCAACCTGAATCGACAGACGATTCCGTCATTTAAACCTTCCATTTCAACAAAATTAACGAACGATTCTTTATTGTTAAGTCGCAACTACAATTTCTATGATGACATGATGTGCGAGATGTCGGAGAATCCACAGATTTCGGATATTGATGAAATCGCACAGCGGTTTGTGTGGCGCGTGAGCAAATCGCGCCTGAAATTCATTTTTACGAACCTTGGCGATTTTGTTGTAGAGGCCCTGCAGTAGCTTGTTGCCGAGTCCCGTTTTTGTCGCGAGCCTGGCTACGATCATGTAGGCGGAGGCCGTATAGTCGACAATGGACGACGCGAGGGCGGACATGAGCGACGGCAGCAGGTGGGAGACGTGCAGTTCGGTCACTGGATTAGCGTGTTCCAGCCCTCCGATCAGAGTCGTGCAGTAGAACGCATACAGCGTGCCAAGGCTCGACGCTTTGTCGCCGTGAACCTGAAATACAATAAATTATCGTTTTCGAATAGCGGAATCAAATGATGAAACGGTGTACTACATTTTTTTTTTTTAGGAGAGTATAAAAATAAACTCGCTTTAATGGCCTGCGCCGGCATATTGGCGACGAATTTCAAGAACGCCATATCCGTCGCCGCCCTGTTGAGTAGGGCCTGCTTCGAGAGCGGTACGCCCTTCTTCTGGCACGGCTTGAGCCATCCCCAGCGCGAGTCGTTCTCGTCGATGCGCAACACAGTCAACAGGCGGCCGAACATCGCCGTGTCGTGGTACGGAAGGCACAGGAACAGAACGTCGTCAACGTTGAAATCTTCTATGTGGTACCTGGCGACGGACGACAGAGTTCAAAAAAGAACAATACCTATATCGGGTACAATGTCGGTAGGGGGGGGGTGGTACCGGATAATACGGAAACGAACCCCGGCGAAACCGATGCGAGTTCCGGTATGTCGGAAGCAACGCCCTTGGGAGGTTTCCATACAAACAGAGAAACAATAAATAAAGATATAATCCGCTATTATTTGAAGGTAACGTAGAATCAGTTTGCGCTGATATTTTTATCCACCTCCCTCCAATATATAGTCTAATGTTTAATTACAAATTAGTTACTGTCGATTATTATTATTAGTGAAACGATGTTTGTAATTATTGGAATAAATCGCTCGATAAATAATGATCCCCCTCGACTTTCGAGAATAAAGAGGATTCCGAAGTCGATCCGCAGACCGATAAGAGGTCCGATAATTCCGACCGAGGGAATTATACTAGGGAAGAAATTTTATAGAATAATTTTAACCCGGTTAATTTATAAATTCGCTGGATTCAGTCGTCGGGAGTTCGAAAATCGCTGTCGGAAAATCGCGGAACGGCCCGACCAACGGCGACAGTACAATTACGCGATCCCACAATTTAGCGATAATTCGGGGGTGAAAAAAATCAATAATTTCACCTGTTGATAAGCCATTCCAAAGCTTTGTGCGACGGCTTCAGGAGGAAATAGGGCGATAGGAGCGTTAGAAAAGTGCGGATGTGGTGGTCCAATTTGCGATTGGAGTCGGGAGTCTCGACGCTGCGCTCGAACGATTTAGAACTGACGTCGAAAAGAGTGTTCTCGAAAGCGCTGAAGTGCGGATTCAATTTTTTCAATTCTTCGAGCCCGCTCAGACCTGACGGAAAACGCAAAAAAAAAAAATAAAGAAAATGATTAAAAGACGCAATAACGAAAGAGGATAAACATTGAATGAAATGAAAGGTTAGTCTCCCGGGGGCGAATGAAAATAAAAGTAACATTCTGCGACTTAATTCGTAGATTGAAATGGTTAACATCTGTTATACCCGTTATTATTATTATTATGTTATTTTGTTAGTATCCGATTATTATTTCGCTTATCGAAGCATGAGACGATAAATTCGGAATAACCGTTTCGTAAATTCCCAAAATTATTTCATATTCACCCTCTCAACGCAAAATCTATGTAATCGCGGAATCCACCGACGACAAGTGGCGCGTTGTACATATTTTTAAGTACGTCGCAACATCTTCGGCACGGATAAGATTCTTCGATACGTTATTATTCGGTCCTTTCCGAAACGTTCGGTATTTCGAAATTACACCGTCCTATGTTGAGAGGTCATTGTGGATTGTCCGGTTGGAAACCGCATTAAGGACGGTACTGGAAGGACTTTAGATCGGGAATCTCCGGATGGGTAGCGATGTCGGATGTCTCCCCGTGTCGGTTTCAGTATCGCTTCGTATATCGTCAATTTATCGCTTAACACGTTGAGTGCCACACAGTGTAAAGTACGATATAAAACTAAAAAAAATTTACATCGTTTCGTTATCTAAAATTTTTTTGAAGTCCGCTCAATTTTTATTCAATACCGGATGTTATATAAATTTTCCGTAAAAGTCGGATTTTATTAAAACAGGGTCACTTTCGCAAGTAACACAGATGTTACGACTTTCGTTTGGTAAAATTTCGCTTTTTTTCCGCCGCGCCGCATTTCTCCGTCGTTTGACGTCAGTACGCGATAACCAGCGTGCGGCCCGGCTATTTCCTTATAAAGCAGCAGCGGCTGCGCTTTAAGGTCAATTCGTGCCGTTCTAGTAGCGGCCTCGAGTCAAATTTTCTCTTCAAGTCGGTTCTTTCGAATTAAACCTTGCCTTCTGACGGACGTTTTTCACCGTGGGAAGACCGTGTTGGCAGCGAACGGTTAATTTAAAAGAAAAAAATTTTTCGGAAAAGTCGGATTTTATTAAAACAGGGTCACTCGCAAGTAACACCACAAGATGTTCGACTTCGTTTGGTAAAATTTCTCGCTTTTTTTCTTTCTCGTAGCGCGCGCATTTTCTCGTCACGTTTGAGCGCTCGCATCAGTGAATTTTAATCGTCAGTACCGCGATAACCAGCGTCGCCGCGGCTATTTCCTTATAAAGCGGTAGCGGCGCGCTCAAGCGCTTTAAGGTCAATTCGTGCCGTTCTAGTGACGGCCTCGAGTCAAATTTTCTCTTCAAGTCGGTTCTTTCGACTTAAACTTGCGCTTCTGACGGGCGTTTTTCGCCGGAAGACCGTGGTGGTAGCGAACGGTTTAATTTAGAAAAAAATGAACGGGTCCCGTTAAACGTACCCAATTCGTAGAACGTATCGCGATCGTAGTTGGCCGCCTCTTTCGGATCGAAGAGGAGCGAAGGCTTATATTTCCTGTGGCGGAGAAGCGACGTCTGCGGAGTCTCCAACTTCTTCAGTTGGGCGGCCAACGACGTCAACGGCATGTCGGCTCTGCAAAAAGAGAGAAAAAAAGAAAAACCAGCTCTGTGAAATCAGTCTCAGTGGGGGCCAAATGAAAATATCAATTTACCTGAAAATAACAGAAAGATCTGTAATGACAACACTGCAGTCGAGGACCCAACTAGACCCGGCCACTTTATATATATATTTAAATATATAAAAATAAAAAAAAATTAATAAACTAATACCTGTTTAAATTATAATCCTTGACAAAACTTAACCACCGCGTTCATCGACAAAGACCATGCTTTCGAAACTATTACCGGTCAGGCTTGCCAACCCTCCGTCAACGAATATTCCTGACGTCAGAACCCGGTTTTATTATTTTTTTTATTTTATTAATCCTCCCGGCTGTAATCGTCGCAATTAATAATAATGTCGGGAATTTAAAATGAAATTTTTTTTTCAATTTCTAAAATACGACCGAACGATTATCTGTCGGGAAAACTGTTTCGTGCCGGGGCCAGTATATTACAGCGAGCGCGCTTTATTTCTTTAGAATACCTAGTGAATAAAATTACACCCGAAAAAATAGTTGCTTGTCCGATAAATTCGGCTTATTCTTATTTATTATTATCATTTATATATACGGGCAGCGTGTTAGAAATAAGCCGAATTCGTTAAAGCGGAATTTGGGCGGTAATTGTCGGGGCGGTGGCGGGAAATTTGAAACGTGCACGCGTCTCATGTCCGGCCGGTTCGAGAAGTATCTTTCGAGGTCAAAGGTCACGGCCAAAGGTCAGCGGTGGCCTTTCGGCTCTAAATCGCGAACGGCCGCTTCGATTTCTCAAAAAATTTAGGCTTACGGGATGTCCACAGGACGTTTCGACGTGTTCCGAGGTCATGGGTCACGGCCAAAGGTCAGCGGTGACCTTTCACCTCTATATCATCAACGGCCGCTCCGATTTCTCGACAAATTTACAGGACGTCTACAGATAACAGACGGGGACGTTTCGCGACATGTTCCCAGGTCATGGGTCAATTCTGGACCAAGAAACGGTCGATTTCGCCAAAATAACGTATTATCGGCCCAATTAATTTTCGAATTTCGACCCGCCGTTTCAGGGACAAGTGTAACTCACTTTGAGTACACTTGTGGAAAAAACTCGATCTGGGAAAATTTTAGAAAAACTAAATTTTCGATTTCGAAACCCGCGGGCATTTTAACACACCGCATCCTAAAACCCGCATTTTTGGGCTTAAAACCGCATTTTGTTCCGATTTTGCGCCTAAAACCCTGCAATTTTGGGCCGAAACCGCATTTTTCCTAAAAACCTCATTTTGGGCCGATTTTGCGCCTAAAACCGCATTTTGCGCCGATAAAACCGCATTTTTGGGCCTAAAAAGCATTTGCACCTAAAACCGCTTTTGCGCCGAATTGCGCCTAAAGACCCATTTTTAAATCATTTTGGGCCAATTTTAAAACCGCATCATTTTTGGGCCTAAAAACCGCATTTACGCCTTAAAACCGTATTTGTGGCCGATTTTGCGCCTAAAACCGCATTTTGCGTCCGATATTGCGCCTAAAGACCCCGTCGAATTTTTTGGGCCAATTTTCTCCTAAAACCGCATTTTTAATCCTAAAAATGCATTTTTGGGCCTAAAACCGCATTTCGCCTTAAAACCGCATTTGTGGCCGATTTTGCGCCTTAAAACCGCACATTTTGGCCGATTTTCTCCTAAAACCTTATTTTTGGGCCTAAAATCCATTTTTGGGTCGATTTGCGCCGAAAACCGCATTTCTGGGCCTAAAACCGCAAATTTTCGAATTTTCAATCCGCATTTCAAAAAGTGCATTTGGTAATTTCAATACGCTTGAGGGTCGAGATATGGCATCGATCTGGAAAATTATATAAATAAATAAATAAATATATATATATATAGCGTGAGTTCAGTGCGGGACGGAGGAATTGGATGGAGTGTAAGTTTGGTTTAAAATGATACAATTTTTTTTTTTTTTAATTTATTTTTATTATGGACAATGATATAAATTAAAAATATCCGGGTACTCGACGTTTTCTCACTCAATTTCGCACAAAATTCGTATCTGTCCAACCGACACGTCGACGGATATTTGGGGAAATACACATAAAAAAAAAACACATTATTTTAGGTCCTAATTCTAAATTAACGTTATTATATTAGAGTCCGTATTGGAGAGGAAAGAAAAAGCGTGGAAAATCTTATTCAATATTTACAAAATGATTTTCTCAAAGTACAGAGAACGGAGACTGGAAAAGTGTTGAATCCGATGACCGGGTGAGACTTTTCCCACGGAAAATTTATATAAAATTTTTCCTAAAAAAATTTTTTTTTTTAACTCCGTCTGTCGACATTTTATTCTCGATATATTTAATGAATAATTTCGATAGAAAAACCCGCTTTTCCGTCTCACTCGGTCATCCCGGTGATAGACGCGCCTCGACGCAAGTCCAAGTTATAATAATAATAATAATAATAATAATAATAATTACAACGCGATTAAGAGGATTAAAACCGTTATAAAAAGGCGTTTTCGTTTTTTGTCTCTCGCATATTATTTTATATAATAATTGGCGTGTTCGTCCCATAAACCGCTTTGACGCCGGTACGGGCCCGAAACCCGAAAAAAAAACAACCCGTAATTTGAACCCTTTCATCTATAGTAGTGAATTTTTTCATTACGATGAAAAAATTGGCAGGTTTTTAAAAAAAATACGGCCGCCGTCCGTTTTTCGCTTTTCAAGTGGTGGAGGGAAAAGAGCGAAGGCGACCGACAAGCTTACTATTAAAATAATAGATTAATTGTAAAAAAGTGGAAAAAATTAGAGAATTGGGCCGAAGAATTTTTTTTATATATTTACACGCTGGGAGCAGTAGCGGCCGCGCGAGTTCAAAGATTTACCCCGAAAAAACGAAAAATATTCGTGAAAAGTGATATATTTCCCACCACCTCCGACCGGACAATTTTTTTTTTCAAATTGACGCAAAATTGCCGTGAAAAAATTTTCGAAAATTCGCCCAATTCGGTCGCCCCGCAAAGCCGCCTGCCTATTCCTCCCGGCCAACTAAAACTTGCCAAAGTCCCGCCAACTTTCAAGTTTATATTTTTAAGCTCTTTTGTGTGTGTGTGTGTGTGTGTGTGCAAGTGTTTTTGTGTGTGTGAAAGCAATCGCTAACAATAAATCTAATCACTTTCGTGTCGTTTCTCTAGTCCAGTAGTCGATCCTAGCGCCCGATACCGATGAATAAATTTTTTTTTTTTATTAAAAAATTCTCAAAAATCCATCAATACGAGGTCATCAAAAAGGTCTCGGATACGAATCAGGACGTTTCGGCGAGACCTTTTCGAAAGCCCCGAAAAAAAAAAATAATTCATTACCCGAAAGCTTCGAAATTCTGGAAGATTAAAAAGAGCCCGTTGCGAAAAAGAACAATTCGCATTTTTACCCCGCGTTCAAATCACTCCGAAGAGGAGACACTCGTCCATTAATTAAAACTAGATATAAATAAGTTAATATTTCAATAATAATAATAATAATAGATACTAAAATTTACTAAAATTAAGTAGGGGAACGAGTGGCTCGTCTTCAGAGCGGCGCACGGAGAAATTCGTCCAAGCCGCAGGATACGGATATCGCCGTAACGCTGGGGCCGAATACAATTTTTTTTTTTTTTTAAAAAATAAAATACAATTACTGATAGAGTACAATCTGATATCGGAGTTTTTATGATAATATGGGCGGAATTCTCCCAATCCCCGTGGTGCCTATATATATATATATATATATATCTCAGGCCATCAACTTCTTCGGCGTCATCCACTTCTTCATGTAGTAGCTGAAGACGGTGGCCGCGTATATCAGCAGGAGGAGGGCGCAGGTCACTCCGAGGGCGAAGACCGAAGTTTTCGTCGGGCACGGTTCCACTATCGTCACGGTTTTGTCTGGAAAACGCCGGGGAAAAAAAAAATTTACCAATCAGATTTTCATTTTCGTCTAAGAACAATTTTCCGACATTTTCGCCGGATCACTTCAGCGATACGGAATTCATTATTGTACGATTTGTGAACTGTTCCGTGGCCGATCTTCCAGTTCCTCCAGTAGCTTTCGTCGAAACCTTTCCGAAATTCCAAGAAAAAATTGCGAAAAAATGAAAAAATTTCGCATAAAATTAAAAGTACGGCGACTGTAGACACCGTTCACTTTCGTCAAAGTGAAATTTTAAAATGTACCAAATTTATTTTCTTTTCACCTTCATTTCTATCAACGCTTCAAATCCCCGACTCTGAATTTATCGAATTTTCCTGTCGTTTTTTAGGGAAATTCCCTAATAAATACACTAGATATATCCCAGTAATTCTATCGGAAATAATCTATTACTGTTTTCCCCAACCAGAAAATTTTTACTGTAGGTTCGTTATGTTTCTGTCTCCTCTCTCTCGGTGCCGGTTTGGTCTTTTGCTAGACCGGGCGGTTTGTCGGCCGCTCGCCATCTTCAGTAGCGCCCTGTGTCAGTAGTCACTGTTGTGGCACTTTGGATGTTTTTGGGGCATCCTCACTGCACTGCACTGTCACTGTGTCACCTGTACTGTCAAAGTGCTAACTGTGACTACTGACACAGCGCTACTGAAGATGGCGAACAGATCTAGCCCAAACCGGCCGCATCGATATTCAACCCCTCGCAGACCACAAAACAGGTATATTAAACAAATTTATTTTCTTTTTAGTGAAATACCCCTCCCACAATTCAATGAGTAATTCTCGCCCCGTCTTCAGTAGCGGTGTTACTGTCACCGTCGGCACTCTGGAGTAACTGTCACTGTACAGTGGTAGTGACACGGTGCAGTGAGGATACTCTGTCTCTACACCGGTTTGGTCTTTAGCTAGACCGGGTTTCGCCGCTCGCCATCTTCAGTAGCGCTGTGTGTCGGTCACTGTCGGCACTTCGGACGGCGTTTCGGCCATCCTCGCCGCATTCGCACCGCCGCTACTCTACTGTCAAAGTGACAGTGGCGCTACTGAAGACGGCGAAGAGCGGCAGAAACGCCGGTCCGGCAAAAAAAAAAACAGACCCCGGGCGCAATTAATGTTTCGCGTTTCCTTCGCTAAGCCCCAATTCACTGGACAGTGGACAATTTTTCTGTCCAGCTCTCGCAACAGATTCGGGCTCTATTTGAGCGATTTGAGGGATGATAAATTTCGTCCCGAATTCTCTGTATCCTTCTGTAGGGAGGACAAAACAGGGAGGATGCCCCACGGGGAAAAACATCCGAAGTGCCGCCAGCGACTACTGAAGATGGCGAGCGGCCGAAACGCCGGTCCGGCAAAAAAGAGACCGGGCGAAAAACCACTACGGAATTAATGTTTCGCATCCCTTTGCCGACAAACATCCAAGTGCCGACAGTGACTACTGAAGATGGCACCGGCCGTCTAGGCGAGACAGAAACACGCGAAATCTACGGTTTTAGATTCATCAGTCGGAGCCCGATGACCGAACTGCTGAAGAGATCGATGGCCAACAACACCCCCATCCTGGAGAGGGCCCCGTTGAAATTAAATTAAAATTCTACCTTTTCCGAATTCGGTGAACAGCGGCTCGTTGTTCGATTTCAAGAACTGTGACTGTTTCTCGTCGCCGAAGTCCAGGACGAGTATCTCCTGGCTGAGGGTCATGTCCTCGTCGTCCTCCTGTTCCTGGTGTCCTCCCGAAGAGCTGACCTGTTCGGCGGCTGCTGCGGCGGTTGTGCCGTTTCCCGTCAGGTCGATCTCTTCGCCGCCGCCGCCGCCGCCGACCGCGACCGACCTCCTCCTCCTCTTCTTGCCCCAGGATTCGACTGAATCTCGTCCCCACTCGCATACCGCCTTAAGTAGTACAACAACAACAGTGAGTAAATACCGCCAGAGGGGTTGGCCAATTTGACAATTTACGGCTTCGGACTGAGGAGATCTCTTCGGTGGGCCAGTGGCCTCGTCTGGGCCGAAGTGGGGATCAGGACGAGGAACAGAAAGGGAGGCGGGAGCGGAACTCGAGGAGACGGTCGACTGTCGGGGTATGTTTGAGGTCGTATTTGGGTCACAGGACACCGAAAATGAAACAATGTTGTAAATAATTTTTAAGGATAATTGTGCACACACACAAAACACTGACCGGTTCGCAGGGTCCCAGACAGTACTTGACGTTGCACTGGAATATGACGCCGTACGATTCGGTGAACCTGAACGCCTCGTAGACCGACTGGAGGGCGGTGCCGTCAGGAGTGAAACCGGGAAATATGCTCGGGTCTACGGGACAACTGGAAACCAAAAAAAAAAAAAAAAATCAGGTCCTATAATAAGCAATATTAGACACTTTTTTTCTCAAGTGCGAACGGAAAAAATGGTCCACTTCCGAGGTGCTGAAAAAAGGGAACTGTAGAATCTAACATCATCGATTAATTATCCTCTTTTTTCTGTACGCCCGTCTCCTGATCGAAGGATTTTAATCACTATTAAAAATATCGGTATCGATACTCAGCTTATTTCAAAGGAAATTTCAAAAAAATTTCCCCCAATTTCTCCTATACTCCATCAACGAGTGTCCCAAAGTGCCCTACGAACGAAAATTGAAAAATCGAAAATTTTGTTTTTTGTAAAATTGACCCCGATTTTGGCCATATTCGGTCCACAAGTGTCCCAAAGTGAGTTACACTTGCGCTACGGATGAAAATTGAAAAATGGAAAATTTTGTTTTTTTGAAAAATTTACACCGATTTTGCCCATATTCGGTCGACAAGTGTATCAACGTCAGTTACACTTGCCCTACGAATGAAAATTGAAAAATCGAAAATTTTGTTTTTTGTAAAATTTGCCCCGATTTGTCCCAATATTCGGTCGACAAGTGTCCCAAAGTGAGTTACACTTGCGAAAAATTAAAAAAATTGAAAAATCGAAAATTTTGAAAATTTGTCCCATATTCGGTCGACAAGTGTCCCAAAGTGAGTTACACTTGCGCTACGAATGAAAATTGAAAAATCGAAAATTTTGTTTTTTGTAAAATTTACCCCAATTTGTCCCAATATTCGGTCGACAAGTGTCCCAAAGTGAGTTACACTTGCGCTACGAATGAAAATTGAAAAATCGAAAATTTTGTTTCTTCAAAAATTTACCCCGATTTGTCCCATATTCGGTCGACAAGTGTCCCAAAGTGAGTTACACTTGCGCTACGGATGAAAATTGAAAAATCGAAAATTTTTTTTCTGTAAAATTGACCCCGATTTGTCCCATATTCGGTCGACAAGTGTCCCAAAGTGAGTTACACTTGCGCTACGGATGAAAATTGAAAAATCGAAAATTTTGTTTCTTCAAAAATTTACCCCGATTTGTCCCATATTCGGTCGACAAGTGTCCCAAAGTGAGTTACACTTGCGCTACGAATGAAAATTGAAAAATCGAAAATTTTTTTTGTAAAATTTGCCCCGATTTGTCCCATATTCGGTCGACAAGTGTCCCAAAGTGAGTTACACTTGCGCTACGGATGAAAATTGAAAAATCGAAAATTTTCTTTTCTGTAAAATTGACCCCGATTTGTCCCAATACTCGGTCCAGAAGTGTCCCAAAGTGAGTTACACTTGCGCTACGAATGAAAATTGAAAAATCGAAAATTTTTTTTTTTGTCCCAATAACAAGTGTCCCAAAGTGAGTTACACTTGCGACGAATGAAAATTTTCGAAAATTTTGTTTCTTCAAAATTTGATTTGTCCCATCATTCGGTCCACAAGTGTCCCAAAGTGAGTTACACTTGCGCTACGAATGAAAATTGAAAAATCGAAAATTTTTTTCTTCAAAATTTGATTTGTCCCATCATTCGGTCCACAAGTGTCCCAAAGTGAGTTACACTTGCGCTACGAATGAAAATTGAAAAATCGAAAATTTTTTTTTCCCCGATTTGTCCCATATTCGGTCGACAAGTGTCCCAAAGTGAGTTACACTTGCCGAATGAAAATTGAAAAATCGAAATTTTGTCACAAGCGTCCCAAAGTGAGTTACACTTGCGCTACGAATGAAAATTGAAAAATCGAAAATTTTTTTCTTTTTTGTAAAATTTGCCCCGATTTGTCCCAATATTCGGTCGACAAGTGTCCCAAAGTGAGTTACACTTGCGCTACGGATGAAAATTGAAAAATCGAAAATTTTCTTTTCTGTAAAATTGACCCCGATTTGTCCCATATTCGGTCGACAAGTGTCCCAAAGTGAGTTACACTTCCGGTACGGATGAAAATTGAAAAATCGAAAATTTTTTTTCTGTAAAATTGACCCCGATTTGTCCCAATATTCGGTCGACAATGTCCCAAAGTGTGTTACACTTGCCCTATGAATGAAAGTTGAAAAAACTAAAATTTTTTTTTTTTTGAAAACGTTTTCGAAAAAGTGTATTTTTCCGTACTCGGTCGAAAAGTGTCCCAAAGTGGCCCAGGATGGCCACCGTGTTGTGCTCCTAGTTGATGCTGGTGCAATCGAGTGCAAATTTCGTGTAAGACTATTTTGTTCGGCAATAAAAAAAAAAAAAAACTTTTTTCCTCTACAAAGCATTGTTATGGGCGGCCCCTACTCAAGCCCCGGAAAAATACCATCAGTAAAGTCGGAAAATTTCTCTCACCCCTCGTCGTCGATAATCTGGAAAGTGCTCTTCGAGTCCTTGGCCATGGCGACGCAGCTCCTGGCGAATATTCCGTACGGCGCTGGAACAGAATCAATTGAAATTCGTTTAGTCTTCCAGGGGCGGAGGAGGTGGAGGAGGAAGGATCAAGCTCAAGAAGTCTGTCAAGGACTTTGTACTTACTGTCTTCGGGTATCTCGATCCTGAACGTCAGCTTGTCGCCAATCCTGACCGTCTCCACTTCCCTGTTCCTCGTGTCCAGTATCCTGATCCTGGGCGCTGGCGCTTCAGGAGCCGAAGTGATGCTGATCATTTCGGGATCCCTGCCAGACACGAAATATAACAATAATAAATAGATGAGGACAATAAAAGGATATGTTATATTGTAGTTTTAGAAACGAAATTTTTTTACCTGATCGGCATCATTCCGAACGTGATATTCTTCGACGACATATCGTAGGTGCACTTGACTTTGTATATCTTATCGGCCTTGGTCATGACAACGCTGTGGTGTTGAAGGACGACCGTATTAGTGTAGACACCGGTCTTGTATAAAGAAAAACAAATATATAAGTACCAAATTATATATATATAATGGACAATCGAACCCTGACAACCCCGTTTAAATTGAGCCGGATATTTATAATTTTACGGTACAATAAATAGAGCTATTGATGATGGATATGTTCGTCTCCACTTACCACTGACTGTGTATTGCAATCCTGACCGCTCATGGTCAGGTCCAGTCTGAAGAGGTCGCTGTTGAGGACGTCGATGTTGCAGGTCTCCGATCGGCCCAGGGCGTATATCCTGCCGTTGAAGGGCTTGTTGGTCCTCACCTGCACAGAGATCCTCGTGTCCTTGCAGTGGACGGACACTGTGAAGGGCGGGAAATGGGAGAGAAAAAAAATTCTTCAGTTCGCTGTATAACGCCAGTTGTTGGGGGAGGGAGAGCGATTAGGGGTCAAATTAAATTTATTTTCTCGAAAATGTTCCTCATTCTATTCGCCCCCGTACTCGGTCGACAAGTGTCCCGAAGTGAGTTACACTTGCCCCTGAGAGGGGAGTTGAAAATTCGAAAATTTTCGAAATTTCAAAAATGTCCCCGATTTTGCCCGTATTCGGTCCACAAGTGTACAAAAGTGAGTTACACTTGCCCCTAAAAGGGGAGTTGAAAAATCGAAAATTTTG
The DNA here is from genome assembly GCA_019843655.1 of Lethocerus indicus. Lineage (NCBI taxonomy): Eukaryota > Metazoa > Arthropoda > Insecta > Hemiptera > Belostomatidae > Lethocerus > Lethocerus indicus. Next base: position 354,730 of record JACDQD010000009.1, on the reverse strand, counting down.
AAATTTCAAAAATGTCCCCGATCTTGCCCATATTCGGTCCACAAGTGTACAAAAGTGAGTTACACTTGCCCCTGAAAGAGGAGTTGAAAAATCGAAAATTTTCGAAATTTCAAAATGTCCCCGATCTTTACCCATATTCGGTCCACAAGTGTACAAAACTGAGTTACACTTGCCCCTGAAAGGAGAGTTGAAAATTCGAAAATTTTCGAAATTTCAAAAATGTCCCCCGATCTTGCCCGTATTCGGTCCACAAGTGTCCCAAATTGTTTTACACTTGCCCCGTGAAGGGAAGTCGTTAAATTCCACCTAAGTGTAAAATTTCGTACGTAGAGCAAAATAAGCTTCCGCATTAACAATTTATATATATATATATATATAATATCTTGTTCTAACTAATTAAAATTTGAATTACCGTCGTAACAGGTGCCGGTCTTATCGCAGTTGACGTCGGACCTCGTCAGGTTGTTGATGGTCGGATCGTCGGTCGTGTCGAAAACCACCGGCAACGGCTCGTTGCCGACGCTGGTCTCTGGAATAAGGGGAAATTATCAAAATTCAGCCTAAATATATATATATATATATATATATATATATATATATATATATATTGCTACAGTTTCTTGCAGTAAACTTTGAAACCGATACTTTAGGGTCAGTACAGAAAGGTTGGAGCGCTTTACACGTTGGGAAAAATTGCGTTTTCGTGAGATATTTAACTTCGTCTACTGCGTGAAGAGATTAATTGGGAAAAATTCACGGCAGACCCGATCAACAGTAGGCGATGCTGAAGACACCGGTCGTCCAAAACTTGTACTGACCCTAGAAACCCCTCAAGTGTCTACTGGAGTCCTAGAGTGGAGTCTAGAGTGGAGTCTAAAGTGGTGGAGTCTAGAGTGGAGTCTAGAGTGGAGTCTAGAGTGGAGTCTAGAGTGGAGTCTAGAGTGGAGTCTAGAGTGGAGTCTAGAGTGGAGTCTAGAGTGGAGTCTAGAGTGGAGTCTAGGTGGAGTCTAGAGTGGAGTCTAGAGTGGAGTCTAGAGTGGAGTCTAGAGTGGAGTCTAGAGTGGAGTCTAGAGTGGAGTCTAGAGTGGAGTCTAGAGTGCAGTCTAAAGTGGTGGAGTCTAGAGTGGAGTCTAGAGTGGAGTCTAGAGTGGAGTCTAGAGTGGAGTCTAGAGTGGAGTCTAGAGTGCAGTCTAAAGTGGTGGAGTCTAGAGTGGAGTCTAGAGTGGAGTCTAGAGTGGAGTCTAGAGTGGAGTCTAGAGTGGAGTCTAAGTGCAGTCTAAAGTGGTGGAGTCTAGAGTGGAGTCTAAAGTGGTGGAGTCTAGAGTGGAGTCTAGAGTGGAGTCTAAAGTGGTGGAGTCTAGAGTGTAGTCTAAAGTGGAGTCTAGAGTGCAGTCTAAAGTGGTGGAGTCTAGAGTGGAGTCTAAATTGGAGCCGGCTGCTTACTCTCGCAGTAGTTCTCGTAGTAGGTGCCCACCCTCTGACCGTCGTCGATGAGCGGCCTCTCCAGGTTGAGGTAGGTGGACGGCCCTTCGGGCAGTGTCTTGTGGTCGAGGTGGAAGAGCAGGCAGTTGTACGAGGTGCCGGAGGGCTGGCCCTTGTAGAGGAACGAACGGCAGAGGAATTCGTTCTCGATTTCGCACGCCAGACGGCACGCCGCTTCGCTGCTCACCTGAAGTGAAAAAGGTTCATCGAAAGGATTTCAAAAGGACGTCAAGATATCCTAGTGGTTCGGCAACTAATTCTCTTTTTTTTTATCACTTATCGGTATAGTCACAACTACAATTTTGTCAAGTACTTGACTCTCGAAGGAGAAGCCGCCCGACGATGGTACTGCCGCTCCTGATGACCTTAGTCTCTCTCTCTCTCTCGGGGTCTTAAGGAAATCGCGCGCGGCCGTCTCCTCTTTAGGACGGGGCTTTAGGGAAGGTGAAGGGGCGAGGAAAGATCTCCTCTCCCTCTCCCTCACCCTCACCCTCACCCTCACCCTCACCCTCTCCCTCTCTCCCTCTCCTCTCCCTCTCCTCTCCCTCTCCCTCTCCCTCACCCTCACCCTCACCCTCACCCTCACCCTCACCCTCTCTCCCTGTTTCTGGAACACAAAACAGGTACTCTTAACTTTGGACAAAATTTTAGAGAGACAACTCGCCTCGAACCCGTTATTGACGATGGGGTTTCTACCAGAATTATCGGATTTAACGAATTTTTTTTCACAAATTCTTCCTACACTCCTCCGCCTCCACAGTCTGACCGTTCTCTTGGAAGGACCTATTGGGCCACGGCGTACGTTCAACGCCACTTGTTGTCGGTGAAATTCCCCGCAATTACTTAGTTGTCGACCTAATAAATTCAATATACAGTTTATATATATATATATATATATATATATATATATATATATATATATATATCGGCAATTGGATTTACCTGGAGGTCCTTGTCGACGTAATAGTGTAGGGCGGCGTATTGGGCCACCTTGTCCTCGGAAACGCCGAATCTCGGCGTCTGGAAAACTCTGTTCGTCTTGCAAGCCTGATTGCCTGCCAACAGACACACACATATATATATATATATATATATATATATATATATATATACATATAAAAAATATTATAGACTTTAGGTTCGTGATGTTTCTCTCGCCGGTTCGGTCTTTTGCCTAGACCGGGGCGGTTTGTCGGCCGCTCGCCGAATCTTCAGTAGCGTAATTTGGGGCATCTTCACCGCCGCATTGTCACTTTCAAAACGTACCGTCCAAAAAATATAAACCGGCGAGAGGAGACAGAAACATCACGAACCTACTGGTGGGGGGGGAGGGGGGGAGCTATTCCAACCCCTCGCAGACCACAAAACGGGTATATTAAACTGATTGTAGATACCGTAGGTTCGTGATGTTTCTGTCTCCTCTCTCGCCACTGTTTGGTCTTTTGCTAGACCGGTTTGTCGGCCGCTCGCCATCTTCAGTAGCGCCCTGTGTCAGTAGTCACTGTTGTGGCACTTTGGATGTTTTTTGGGGGGCATCCTCACTGCTGCACTGCCCACTGTCACTTTCACATGTACTGTAGTCAGATTGTCAGTCATATATATATATATATATATATATATATATATATATATATATGTTCTGTTATTGTTATTGGGCAATTTTGTTAATCCGTTTTCTAAGTGTGAGTCAGATTGTCCGAAGGGGATGTTGTGGCGGTTGGGAGGGGGGTGGGGGTGATCCTTTAATAGTCATTATAGGGGCAAATATGGGGGATCACTCCGGGAATTAATTTTCTCATTTATAATTTTTTTTTTCTTCTGTTTGGAAGATTTCCCGGTTTTTCCTCTAATATTAACAAATAGTATTAACAAAATCCGAAGACAAACATAATAACCCAATAACAATAACAGAACATATATATATATATATATATATATATATATATATAAACGACTGACAAACACTACAGTACATGTTAAAGTGCCCAAAAAACATCCAAAGTGCTGACGGTGACTGACACAGAGCGCTACTGAAGATGGCGAGCGGCCGACAAACCGGTCTAGCAAAAGACCAAACCGGCGGCGAGAGAGAGGAGACAGAAACATCACGAACCTACACAGTATATTCCAAACCACTCGCAGACCGCACACACAGTGATATCAAATTTTAAAAAAAATCACTATTAATTAAAGTCGTCGTCGATTTCGGGTTTTCCGTCAAACGTGACGGTAGAATTTTACATCAGATAAAACAGAAATGGGAAAATGTTACTAATGGCGGAGAGACACCGATCGATATCGATACACAAAATTCGTGACTTTTTATGTACATTGTACATTTATCCATTTATGTACATGACTTCGTCGTGTCAACACTGTGTCCATCGTTAATTGTGCAAAGGGCAAAAAAAAAAAATTTTTGGACTACGCTCCAGGTCCCTCCAGGAGGGGATTCCTCCGACTCCGACAACTTATTGAGTTCGACCTCGATACACCTTTGAGCTCCCTTCGAGTTTCAATCAATTGGCGGCTGACCTTTGAGACAGAGATTTTCGAAATAGTCGACTCCTTGGGCGTCGATGAACTGGACGTATTGGCCGGTCGTCCTCCTGTCCGAATCGCTCAGGTGGCACTGGAGAGTCACGTAGTTGTATTCGGCGGAACGGCACGGGAACCTGTGCTGTTGTCGGACAGAAATTTTATTAAATAGATAAATTACAGGATATAGGTACGTCAGCGGTGACGTCTCTGAACGCGGATAAGCCGCAATAAGATACAATAATGTCCTTTATACGGGGTCGTCCGCAGGACCTCTTCCGCAGGACGTCCATTAACGCACAAGTCGATGGCAGTTTCGATACAGAATTTTTCACACAAAGGACCAAACAATGATCTTATCCGTGCCGAAGATGTTGAGGTACTTAAAACTATGTACAACGCCACCTGTTGTCGGCGGTGAATTTCCCCGATTACTCAATTCGTTTCTATTGAGCGTTAAAGTCTTTTTAGAAATGGCTGCGTTTCGATCATTTACAAAACTGTAAACTCGATGTAATATTTAAACGCTCAATACACAATAACTCTTTTTCAGACTGTCAAATCTGTCTCTGACAGATATAAAAATTTATCTTGCAAATACATTTCCGCAAGTCCGCTCATCGTAGTTATACGCGGAGTTCACAAAAAAAACTCGGAAGACGACTGAGTAATCGCGGAATTCACCGCGACAACAAGTGGCGTTGTACATAGTTTTAGGTGCGTCAGTAAATCTTTGTACTGTCGGTATAATTTCCATACCGAATTTTTCACAGAAAGGACCCAAAATAACGAGTATCGAAGAAGAATCTTATATCCTGTCGATTACTTAGTTGTCGACCGCGATATAAAATTTAGAAAAATTTTCTATTTTTTACAGGCAGACCGAAGGACGACGCTGGGCTACAATCGAAGAGGAGATGTGGAGGTTGATGAGACCACAAGAAATGAATTTTCTAAGCGCTTCGATGATTGGACAAGACATCGGCCCAAGCGTACTTGTTGAACAGGGCCTCGTAATTGATCAAAATTTTATTTATTTATAGTGTATGAGAGTTATATACCTCGTTTAGGCAGGCGGCAAGGCAGGCCTCCTTGGTCGACGTGTAGATCAGTGCGTTGTCAAGGCCTCTGATCATCTTGTTCGGGACACGTTCGAAAGACCACGGCCTCAGGCAGACGTTGTCTGAAATTGATGGAAAATGTCGGGTGAATAAAACTCTTTTCGATGTGGACTCGAGACCATTGGCTTTGGACGAGCCGATGACGGATGGGTAAAAGAGGAAACTGGATGAACAGTGAGTGGATTTGGATGTGCAGTCGACGTGCAGATTGTAGTCGAAGGATTTCGGTCGGAGGAGGAGGAGGAGGACTGTAGAAGAAGGATATGCAGGTATATCCTGTGTATAGGACCCAAGGACACTACCGTTGAGGGCTGTAGACGCTGCTGTCTAGCTCTCGGCGCCTTCCTCAACTCTGAAGAACCTGTCCTCGAGTTAGGGGGAAGGATGCTTTCAGGCCCTACAGAAAGTCTCTTCTGGGCCGGAGTGGCGTTTAACGGGAGGATGACGGATGGGTGTAAAAGAGGAAACTGGATGAACAGTGAGTGGATTTGGATGTGCAGTCGACAGTCGATGTGCAGAGTGTAGTCGAAGGATTTCGTTCGGAGGAGGAGGAGGAGGAGGAGGACTGTAGAAGAAGGATATGCAGGTATATCGGAGGTATATCCCGTGTATAGGAGTGGTCTGGACTCCACTGGATACCATTGAGGGCTACAGACGCAGCTGGATAGCTCTCGGCGCCTTCCTCAACTCTGAAGAACGTGTCCTCGAGGTAGGATCTGTGAGGACTCTTTTGACCTTAAATTAACGCAAGATTTGAATTCATTTCGTCAGTTCTTGTAGTCAATTGAACTTTGCAGTGCAGAGAGCTTGTTGAAATTTGCAATTTTTTTTTGGTCCACGACACCGAATTTTATGTTCCTCGACTTTCGGGAAACGCTCTCAGGCACCGCTCCGATATTGGCATTTGAACTTGTTTTTGGACGTCTTCAGTAGTTTTTTTTTCTTTAAATCGTTTATCTTTATCGAATCCTAAAGTACAGAGGATGATGGGGTCAGGTATGGACTAACGCGTCGGGCCATTTTGTCGAAATTTTCCCGCGAAAATTTTGCATAAATGTCGGCACGCGGCACGTGGTGGGCCCCCACCGGTGGCTTGTTGAGACCGGACACAGTCCTCAGTATCATCCAGTTTTTGGGGCACAAAGGACGTGTCGCGATATCGAGCGCCGTGCAACACGAACTGCGGTTGACGAAATTTAATAATTTTTTAAATATTTTTCAACGGCGAAAACGCCTTGTCCTACCGCATTTCTACTGACCCTAAACTGTCGGCCGTCGAACGGTATTTTTTCGACAGAGTTTTCACGACTTTAAAGCAAGAATTGTGGCCAGTTCAAAAATCGGGGGATACGAAAGGTATACGTGGATATCTCCAATATGACTGATTGTAATAAATTGAGATAAAAAGCTTAGTTGAAACGACAAAAAATATAGTAAATAGGCCCGGCGGCCGTAGCCTAATCGCTGGCCGTGGTCCTACTGGAATTGTGGCCAATTCAAATCTCGCGTCAATTTCGGGGGACACCCGCCGTATACGAAAGGTATACGTGGATATCTCCAATATGACTGATTGTAATAAATTGAGATAAAAAGCTTAGTTGAAACGACAAAAAATATAGTAAATAGGCCCGGCGGCCGTAGCCTAATCGCTGGCCGTGGTCCTACTGGAATTGTGGCCAATTCAAATCTCGCGTCAATTTCGGAGGACAGCCCCTATGGAAAAATGATTTCTGTCGAACCCCCGGGTAGGAAACAAAGCAGGAGATAAGTGTTATTGTTATTTCTGATATCGACTAACCGGATCTGATCTGCAGTTTGACCATATAGTAGAGATTGACCGATCTCTGTGGCGTCGATCCTGGATTCGAGGCTGTCGTCTCGTTCTGGAGATGGCAGACCGTCTCCTGGACAGGGATGAGAGGGTTGACGACGAAACTGGAACAGGAATCGCCCTTTCAATTAAAAAGGTAATGGCAGAGAGAGTCCAGAAACTAAATCTGAAAGGGTAAAAATCCCTTCCAAAATCCTGGAATAACAGCGCTTCGACCCCCGATGTCGAAGAAGAGGTCCTTATTATCCACAAGGAACATGAAGTTAAAATTTCGGCTTAAAATGTACATTATTTAGACAGAATTCATGTCTTCCCAAACCCCAACACTTAATTGTATAAAGCTAAAAAAAAAATAATTTCAACGTCCGAATCGAAAAAAATTTTTTAATTCAAAAATTCGTAACTATTGTACAAAATTGCTATAGAAAAAAAAATTTGGGGTTCAAAAGCGGCCTTTAAATGTATTAAAATATAAAATTATACACTATATTTTTGTTGATTGATACGCTGATATCGATAAACTGACCAAAAACGACAATTTAATAGTGACAGTAATTATTTATTCGTAACGTGTAATAAACGTGCGATTCTCTACCGCATAATTGAGACTTTATCTGTAGATTTTTGGTCGGTTCTCAGAACGGACTATAGTTCCTATAGCCTACTGAAATTATATTATTTCCGAAGGGCAGAAAAAAAAAATTTTATTTGAATATTTCAATTTTTTTTTTTTTTTTTAATAAATTTGGGATTTTCCAAAATTACGAGGCCAAAAATCTTTTATCTATTATACTGTTAAGGATATACTTATCTGTTACACTTATACAAAGGACTGTTAGTATTGTAATTTCATTGTAATTGGACTAGAAAAGTGATTTCTGAAATTTTCAAGGGAATAATGAAAATCCGTCCATTTTACATTAACGGTTGGTAAAAAAAAAAATTTTTTTATTTTGTCAATATCCAGACTGTAATCGTCAGTAGTTATTTCAGCGTTACATTTAAAGCCTGAGGACGGGAAAAAAAAATTTATTTGAATATTTCGAAGAATATCATCCAAAAAAAAATGACCAAAAAAATAAAATTGCCAATAAAATTTTGGCAGCTTCTAAATTACTGGGCTAAATTTTCTATCGGTTAAACTTAAACAGGACTGTTATAAAAAGTGAAAATAATTTTTTTTTCGTTATATATTATAATGTCCTCCTTCCCTGGAAATGGAAGTTTTCGAAAGTCCTCGCTATCCCCGCAAGTGTTGTCGGGCCTGTAGAAAGGATAATTATAAATTTTTTTTTTTTTAATTTTTTTTCCTAGATAACGAATTTGTTTACAACCTGAAGGAGGCCGCTTGGCAGTCGGGTTCCTCTCGGCACCATCCCTGGCATTCGTACAGCGAGAGGTTCTTGATCGTGTAGTAGGTGTTGCCTCTGTAGTCGAGTTCGGTCAGCTTTTCGAAAGCCACTCGTCCTGCCCAACAGACCATGAAAAAGGACACGTTTCAGGAGTCTATTCTCCGAGTGGAGAAAAATTCCAAAAAAAATTGTTGGAATTCGGAAAAAATCTATTTCACACGAAACCCGCTGGAACAGCCGAGATAAGACTGGAAAAAAGGTAAGTTGAAAATTTTTCCCCCTTTTAAAATTTTCATCGCGTAATCCGTCAACGAGGTACCAAAGGTGAGATACACTTGCCCCAGAAAAAGGAAAGTGGAAAAATCGAAAATTTTATTTTTTCGAAAATCTCCCCCCGATTTGTCCCATACTCCGTCCACAGGAAAAATCGAAAAATTTTTTTTCAAAAATGGTACCGTATCAGTCCCAAAGTGAGATACACTTGCCCCGGAAAGGAAAGTCGAAAAATCGAAAATTTTATTTTTTCGAAAATCTCCCCCCGATTTGTCCCATACTCCGTCCACAAGAAAATTTGAAAATTTTTTTTTTCAAAAATGGTACCCGATTAGTCCCATAATCCGTCAACAGTACCAAGGTGAGATACACTTGCCCCATTGAGGAAAGTCGAAAAATCGAAAATTTTATTTTTTCGAAAATTTCCCATCGATTTGTCTTGTACTCACTCCGTCCACACGAAAAATCGAAATTTTTTTTTTTCAAAAATGGTACCCGATCAGTCCCAAAGTGAGATACACTTGCCCCAGAAAGGAATGTCGAAAAATCGAAAATTTTATTTTTTCGAAAATCTCCCCCGATTTGTCCCATACTCCGTCCACATGAAAAATCGAAAATTTTTTTCAAAAATGGTACCCGATTAGTCCCATAATCCGTCAACAGTCCCAAGGTGAGATACACTTGCCCTAGAAAAGGAAAGTCGGAAAATCGAAAATTTTATTTTTTCGAAAATCTCCCCCCGATTTGTCCCATACTCCGTCCACAAGAAAAATTGAAATTTTTTTTTTTCAAAAATGGTACCCCATTAGTCCCATAATCCGTCAACAGTAGCAAGGTGAGATACACTTGCCCTAGAAATAAAAGTGGAAAAATCGAAAATTTTATTTTTTCGAAAATCTCCCCCCGATTTGTCCCGTACTCCGTCCGTACGAAAAATCGAAAATTTTTTTTTTTTTCAATAATTTCTTTGGCAGCGGTCCCCAAATTTCTCTATGGACGGCTCTTAAGGACGCAGCCTAATGTTTTAAAAGTAGTGGGATTACACAAAAAAAAAACCTTTATTTTATATTATACGCCCCCCGTTATTGACCGGCCGGCAGGATCGAAGTTCGAACTCGGGTAAAAGAGAATTCCTCCGGAGATCCTGAAATTCCTGAAATTCAGGAAACAGTTATATTACAAGGATACAGTCAGTAGCCTCAGCCTGAGAGAATACTCTCACGAAATACGAATTGTTCGCTTCGTAAACGCGAATAACGACAATAAAAATTAACGGTCCAACCGTTTGTCCTTTCTTCCAGCCGTTGTTACGTCCGGAAGGATAACGTTTTTATAGACAATCTGGGTATATATTTTAAGGAGATATCGGTCTTTTTTTCGATACCTTTATCGGCCTCCAGCGCCGTTCCTATCGGTCGTCGGGACTTCCGAATAGGATATTCCTTTTGCGCTCTTCGGGACCGAGAATTCGTTATATTATAAGGTCAGGGACAGGACTCTTGGAAGTTCTTGAGGAGGAGGGCGATGTACCACGGAGTCACGATATCCTTCCCCCCGCCCCCCCCCCAACCCCTCCCTCTTTATAGCTCTCGAAAGCGTGTGTCACGAAACGACGGCCGGGTCAGTAACACCGAACGTGTTACTGACATTCTGTCTGCAGTAGGCCCCGTCTCAAGAGCACATAGAGTACGTAACACAGTGATGCTACTGGCAACGGCGAAAAACCGTACACAACCCTTCCCCGGGTCACACTTGCCCCTGAAAGGGGAGGTGAAAAAACGAAAATTTTCGAAATTTCAAAAATCTCCCCCGATTTTGACCATATTCGGTCCACAAGTGTACAGAAAGAGTTACACTTGCCCCTAAAAGGGGAGGTGAAATATCGAAAATTTTCGAATTTTCAAAAATGTGTCCCGATTTTGCCCATATTCGGTCCACAAGTGTACAAAAGTGAGTTACACTTGCCCCTGAAAGGAGAGGTGAAAAATCGAAAATTTTCAAAATTTCAAAAATGTGCCCCGATTTTGCCCATATTCGGTCCACAAGTGTACAAAAGTGAGTTACAGTTGCCCCTAAAAGGGGAGGTGAAAAATCGAAAATTTTCGAAATTTCAAAAATGTGCCCCGATTTTGCCCATATTCGGTCCACAAGTGTACAAAAGTGAGTTACACTTGCCCCTAAAGGGAGGTGAAAAACGAAAATTTTGGAAAATTTCAAAATGTGCCCGATTTTGCCCATATTCGGTCCACAAGTGTACAAAAGTGAGTTACACTTGCCCCTGAAAGGAGAGGTGAAAAATCGAAAATTTTCGAAATTTCAAAAATCTCCCCCGATTTTGCCCATATTCGGTCCACAAGTGTACAAAAGTGAGTTACACTTGCCCCTAAAAGGGGAGGTGAAATATCGAAAATTTTCGAATTTTCAAAATGTGCCCCGATTTTGCCCATATTCGGTCCCACAAGTGTACAAAAGTGAGTTACACTTGCCCTGAAAGGAGAGCTGATTTTCGAAATTTCAAAAATTTTGCCCATATTCGCCCATATTCGTCCACAAGTGTACAAAAGTGAGTTACACTTGCCCCTAAAGGGAGGTTAAAATCGAAAATTTAAAATTTCAAAAATGTCCCCGATTTTGCCCATATTCGGTCCACAAGTGTACAAAAGTGAGTTACACTTGCCCCTAAAAGGGGAGGTGAAATATCGACAATTTTCGAAAATTTTTTTTATTCGCTACCGAAGACGGCGAACGGCCGAAACCGAAACAAAGTTAAATATTAACAATTTATGCTTCCCCCTGGGAGGAATTCCACGCCCTCCCTCCTCCCTCCCCAACCCCTACGGAGGCTACCGTAGATAGTATCTCTTCAGGAGGAGGAGGAGGAGGAGGAGGAGGAGGAGGAACACCGTGGGAAAGAAAGAACGGTATCCTCTTCCATCCCCGAGGATGAGGTCCGTCGACCCCACTTAATTAGTCCAACAATTAGAGGTCGTCTTCCTGAAGATTGTTGTTGCCCGTACACGCTTTTCCGGCCCAACAGAAATTCTTTTAACGGTAATATTTAATATACCTTCCTCCTCCTCCTCCTCCTCCTTCGTCTTCTTCTTCTTCTTCTTATTCTTCTTCTACACCCCCCCCTCCTTTTCCAGAAATTATAGGATAATAGACGCCCAATTAGGGTTTAACGCTTCAGATCCTGGTTCTACATCACGTAGATTAGAAGACCGTTTTTTACCTCCTCCAGGGGAGGTCCTCCACTTCTTCGTTTATCCATCACTGGTAGGACCACGCCCAGCGATTAGGCTACGGCCGGGCCTATTATCTATTTTTTTTTCGTTTTAACTAAGCTTTTTATCACAGTTTATTACAATCGAGTTATATTGGAGATTTCCACGTATACCTTTCGTATACGGAGGGTGTCCCCCGAAATTGACGCAGGATTTGAATTGGCCACAATTCTCGCAGTAAAATCGTGAAAACTGTCAAAAAAATACCGTTCGACGGCCGACAGTTTGGGGTCGGTAGAAATGCGGTAGGACGAGGCGTTTTGGTTGTCGAAAAAAAATTTAAAAAATTATTAAAGTTCTACAGCCACAGTTCATCGACTGTCGATATCGCGACACGATAACACACAGTTCTTTATGCCCCGAAAACTGGACGATATTGAGATGTGGATGACCTGTGTGCCACGTGCCACGTGCCACGTGCCCGTGTAACGATTATTCAATTGCCGGACGAGAAATTTCTGCAAAATTTCGTGGAAATTTTCGACGAAATGTCGTCGACGTGTTATGATACCACACGTGACCCTATCCTCTCTGTACTTTGGGATTCGTTAAAAGAAAATTTTTAAAAAACAGGTTTCTTATTCAATTCAAATCTGGCGTCAGTTTTGGGACAACCCCCGTGTGTGAGCGGTTAAACGGGTTGGAAAAAAAAAAACAGTAACAACAATACAGAAAAAACAGAAATACTGTCGAGAAAAAATTACTGTTACTACAGGAGTGTAGAGCAGAAGAAGGATAACTGCGTTAACGGGAGGAAAGATTTGAAATTGAGCTTCAATTTTAGGTTCAAACACGGTCGAAATTGGTCCCCGGTGAGAGTTACACTTGCCCCTGAAAGGGGAGGTGAAAATTTGAAAATTTTTGAAATTTTAAAAATTTTCCCCGATTTTACCCGTATTCGGTCCACGAGTGTACAAAAGTGAGTTACACTTGCCCCTGAAAGGGAGGTGAAAATTCGAAAATTTTTGAAATTTTAAAAATTTTCCCCGATTTTACCCGTATTCGGTCCACAAGTGTACAAAAGTGAGTTACACTTGCCCCTGAAAGTGGAGGTGAAAATTCGAAAATTTTTGAAATTTTAAAAATTTTCCCCGATTTTGCCCGTATTCGGTCCACAAGTGTACAAAAGTGAGTTACACTTGCCCCTGAAAGTGGAGGTGAAAATTCGAAAATTTTCGAAATTTCAAAATATCCCCAAGTGTACAAAAGATTACACTTGCCCATAGGTGATCAGTCTACAGGTTGTCCCAAAGTGAGATATACTTGTCCAATAAAAGAATCGGAAATTTTTTAAAAATCCGAAAATTTTATTATTCAAAAATTTTCGCGGATTCGCTTCAAACTCCTTCAGGTTCTCCAGGTGAGATACACTAAAAAATTGAAACATTATTTTTCTCAGTAATTTTCGCCTATTTGTCTCTTACTTATATATTGGGAAAAGTTCTACTTTTCGATATTTTCATTCTGTCTTACGAAGATCATCCATAATATAGGGATGCGTCGATTATGTATTCTATTTAAATGGCCACCTCTAATATAATAATTTGAAGAAATATAATTTTAATTGTTTACCTCGTAATAAGCCCTAATTGGAACCTTGTATTCGACTCACGCTAATATTATTTCGTCTAAACTCCTCCAAGTACAATGTACAACAGATTGTAACTGTTTGTAATTGTGTTGTATGTACGAGTTGGTGGGTCCCGGATGAACGCATGAATAATTCATTCGGCCCGTCGTCCCTTCTTCCGATACGGTCACCGATTATCTATAACTCGGCCTAACGCCTTGACCGTACTTAAAGCGCTCGTTTAACCGGTACTTTACGGTACTTAGCGTACTTAAAAAAAAAAAATTGTTTACGCCGCTCTCTCTCTCTCTTACCATAGCTGAGGGCCGAAGTCGACAGTACGACGACGACGAGGACGTTCCAACCGATCAGGCCGATCCTCATCTGAAAAAAAATGAAAAAAACTATTTAAAAAAAAGGAAAATATAACAAGAACTGTAGAGACAAAGTGGGGTGAAAATTACATAACATTACTAACAGTTTTTAACCCCGGTTACATTCTGTATTTTCGAGTCTTAAGTTCTAAGCCCGGGGGGGGGGAAACCTCACCGGAGTTGAGGAAGAAAAAAGGTCCTCGGCGGTACCCTGAGAACCACTGAGAAGAAGAGTTCGTGACGGGGACCGCAAGAAACTTGACAGCGAATTGTCAGAGACTACTGAAGACGAGTAACGGTACTGGGGGAGGACGGCGCTGAAGCCAAAATTCTCCTCGCTCCTTCCGCTCTTTTTGTCCTTTTTTTTTTCTTTGGCTCGGACTTAACGGTGACCCACCGTTAAAGTGTATATAGGGCCCGGACCGACATTCAAACAACCGCGTTAAACCGCTTCCTCGAACGCTTACACGCAGTATCGTGTGCCACATTTGTCACAGACTGTGGGGAGGGTTTTTCGCGTTCCGGCAGGGGCCGACATTCAAACGACTCCGTCAAACCGCATCCTCGGACGCCTAAACAGTATCGTGTGCCACATTTGTCACAGACTGTGGGGAGGGTTTTTCGCGTTCCGGCAGGGGCCGACATTCAAACGACTCCGTCAAACCGCTTCCTCGATCGCGTACACACAGTGTCGTGTGCCATATTTGTCACAAACTGTGGGGAGGGTTTTCGCGTCCTTCGGACGTCAAACAAAACAGTGTCGTGTGCCACATTTGTCACAAACTGTGGGGAGGGTTTTTCGCGTTCCTGCCGGGGGCCGACATTCAAACCGCTTCCTCGGACGCCTAAACAGTATCGTGTGCCACATTTGTCACAGACTGTGGGGAGGGTTTTCGCGTTCAAACCGCTTCACGCCTAAACAGTATCGTGTGCCACATTTGTCACAGACTGTGGGGAGGGGGTTTTTCGCGTTCCTGCCGGGGGCCGACATTCAAACCGCTTCCTCGGACGCCTAAACAGTATCGTGTGCCACATTTGTCACAGACTGTGGGGAGGGTTTTTCGCGTTCCTGCCGGGGGCCGACATTCAAACCGCTTCCTCGGACGCCTAAACAGTATCGTGTGCCACATTTGTCACAGACTGTGGGAGGGTTTTTCGCGTTCCTGCCGGGGGCCGACATTCAAACCGCTTCCTCGGACGCCTAAACAGTATCGTGTGCCACATTTGTCACATACTGTGGGTAGGGTTTTACGCGTTCTGCCGGGGGCCGACATTCAAACCGCTTCCTCGGACGCCTAAACAGTACCGTGTTCCCACATTTGTCACAGACTGTAGGTAGGGCTTTTCAACGTTCCTGATTTGTCACAAATACGAATTCAATTCGTAATAATTCGCAAAACTCCCCTTCGGAATCGGCGTAAGACGAGAGATGGCGGTAGAATGTCTCGCTACTGACAAACGTAATTGGAGGCCAGATGGAAGCGCGTACACTGTACAGGAGTGTACAGTTATGTCAGAGGCGCGTGTCCTGTCGCTGTAACGGGCCTTCACTGTCAAGCAATCGCTGGACGGGGGCCTTTCTCCATTGTCCGCCTACTTAATAAGGCCCCACTAAGTAAGTAACGAAAACCTCTTCAGACGCGCCGATCGCCTGCACTCCGATGTTGCACGGAACGGAAGGACGTCTTCGTTGGCCGTCGGCGGGAAACGACGATGTTGAGGAATTATCAACACTCGAAGGACTGCGAAGGAGCCGAATGAATGGATGGGCGGGAAACGGACGGAGCGAAAGAAGAATTCCCGGAAGGACACTTTCGCAGTCGTATCCTTGGAGAGATTTGAAACAGTTTCGTCGGCCATTTCCAGAGGTTGTTCTTCCTAGGCCGGTGAAAATTCGGCTTCTCCACACTTCGCGGCCGGCCTTCTTCAGCAGGATTCTCTCTTCCGCGCGTCCTTTCCCGTCGGGCTGAAGACGAACGGGCCCCGTTATATATAAAGGATAGCCACAAAATCCGGATACAGATCTTAAAATCCCGTTTCGCCCCGACATCCCGAAACTCCCTTAGGGACGCCCGACAACTCTCTAAATCTGTCAGGAAACTATTGGATTGGAATAATTGCGGATTCCTCTCTCATCCGGCAGGTTGTAATACACATTTCAGTATACTAATTGTAATAAATATAATTAACGCAGAGAAATACGTCACGGGGCCACCAGAGCGCTAGACGAATTCTTGTAAATATCGCGCGGTATTCGAAGAATTTCGGGATGGTGAGGGTTCGACGCCCGCTCTCTAATCCGCGATTTAAAGTGACAATAAATAATATTTCTCAATACCGGTTCATCATCGGCCTTCGGGTTCATTCGTCAGAAAAATATGTCTCGAAGACGTATTTAATGTCCTGTTGAAGGAACTTCCTCAAGAGGGGAATCGAAAATTTGCCGGAAAAATTGGAATTCCAAAGTCGAAATGTCGATTGACTTTTCGGCGGTACCCTCATATATATATATATATATATATATATATATATATATATATATATATGGTGCACGAAGATCGGTGTACCGCGTACCGTGACCGCCGAAGTACGTGCGGAATAAATCGGCGGGCCGTCGATGAAGAAACAAACTGCGAAACGTCCCCACTGAACGGCCCGAAGGACACGTTCTGTACGCGATGACGTGCCCGGGGCCTTCTTCTCCTTCTTCTTCTTCTTCATCATGTTCCGGCCCGCATAATATCTCAACTGGGCGCCGTTAACGCGGAAACGATGTTCTACCGGTATAGGTGAATTTCAAAGGAGAAAAATCGGTTCCTGCAGGAGAATTTCGACTGAAATATCCTAGAATTATTGCAGTCAAAAAAAAAAAAAATTCACCGACGACACTTTGAAAATTTAATTCCTGTTCGAATATTTAAGTGGGACAACTTGAAATTCGAACACAGTCGAAAACTGCGGATTGGATATATATATATATATATATACATGTATATATTGGGATTGTGACATCATCGCTGTTGGCCCGTTCTAGTTTCGTAGGCCCGTTGGGAGGCAAATAAAAAGGAAGAAGGAACGGCTACGCGCCTATCCCACCGTCGAGGTCACCGGCCGCCCAACCCGCCCCCCCCCGTCCCACCTCCTTCTTCGGTAACGGGATGGTTTAAAAAGTAGTCGAACTGTTGTGTGTGTGGGTTTTTTTTTTTTCTTTGTAAAGAACAGGCCTCCGCCCAGATTTATTATGCCTCGCGCATAATACACGATGACTCGTGCCAGCTTCTGGCGTCACCCCGGGGAGGGGGGGTCTTTAAATTGTCCCGCGTCATCCTCCTTCAGAGTCACCGCCCTCGACTTCTAAAGAGGGAAAAAAAAAAAAAAATGCCGGCCGTGAAAAATTATTATTTCACAAACCGACTTCATCCTTCCACAGGATAAGAGAGACACAGAAGAGAAACAACAACGCGGATTTTCGCGACCGGAATTCCAATTCCGTAAGATGGCCAGATTTTTGTCGCGTTTCGGAATTTTTCCCACACAAAGGGTCGGAGGACTTCTGTCCGGTTCCAGGCGTAAAATACGCGTATACGTTCATATACCGATATAACAATAATAGAGAATCCGGTACAATTATGTCATCAGGAGTTGGGTGTTTATTGGGCCGGCGACTAAGTGTCACTGCGGACGCCACGATCCGTTCGATGGAAAGGACCGTTTCCTAAGAAAGTCCCGAATAAGTGTACATTAACGGGGAGACAGCTAAGTGTATGCCCGCTACTTTTGAACACTTGTCCGAATCAAAATGGCGGCCAGATAGAACGAATTGGAAAAACTAAAAAAAAAAAAAAATGTTCATTCTTGATCGAGATTTTTAAACCGAAATTACGTGTTCCGGTCAACGGCCCAGTTGAGAAGTTTCACGCCCCTCAATAATAATAATAATACAGTTATACGTTTGTCGAAATTAACATATCGTCGATTAGTCACGGCGTTTGAACACACCGTTCTGAGAGTCAGTCGGTCGTAATAACTAACGGAGTTCTCCGGGGAACACGTTAGAACCTAGTTTCGGTCGTTCGCCACCTTCAGTAACCGCCGTTAAGAGTGTACAATTCCGGTGGTGCTCCCGGGTCATCGGCGGTTTCAAAAACTGGAAAATTCCAGTGACATGAACAATCCCTGCCGACCGAGAGTCTTCCGGAATTTAGTGCAGCATCCTTTCGCTTTATTGCGGACTGCGTCCTCTCCTCCCCCGAATAATATGACGTCGGGGTAGTTATTTTCCCGTTGAAATGATTCGCAGACAACTTCTTTGGTGGAGGGCCGTCAGAGGAGTCGGAAACGTCGGTACGGCGAAACCGGTAGGCGAATCCGTGTTCCCGAATCGGGGTCTAGGATGATGTGTAGGATGTTGTTGTTGTAGTAGTAGTAGTAGTAGGAAGGAACGGGGTCACGTTTAAAGACAGGATTGTCGGCGTTGTGGACGGGCGGGAGACTTTAACGGTGGTTGAGAAAAGGTGGCGGACGGCCGGAGATTAATCTTTTGCGCCATGAAAAGAAAGAGAGAGAGAGTAGAGAGGGAGAGAGAGAGAGAGGAGGAGGAGGAGGCCAGAAGTGAGACGCCCACATCTCCGGCTCGATACAACGGTTCTCTTCCGACCCAGAGGCCCCATTCCGCTTTAACCCATCGAAGGTGTTTAAAATAGACATCGCTCATTCGCCCATAAACCGTCGCACCGATCGTCCAGGGTCTAATACCGTATCGTTCTCACTATTCTGGGGATCGTCGATACTCTTACGCGGATCCCAACGGTGTCCCGAAATTAACGCGAGATTTGAATTCGCCACCGTTCCTGCGGAAAATTCTTGAAACCTCTCTTCTGGCCTCCTCCTCCTCCTCCTCTCTCTCTCTCTTTTAATGGCGCAAAAAGATTAATCTCCGGCCGCCCTCCACCTTTTCTCAACCACCGTTAAAGTCTCCCTCCCCCCCTCCCCTCAATAAAGTTGCCAATAAAGTTGGCATCGCTATAGAAAAAAAAAATCGTTCGACAGCCGACAGTTTGGGGTCAGTAGAAAGGGGGCTCTACGCGATAGAACAACGCGTTTTCATAATTTCAAAAATAATGAAAGTTGCGTCAATTTCGGTACACTTTAAGAAGTGACGGTGGACTTGTTGGCGTTATAGAGAGCAGCAGAAGTATATATATATATATATATATATATATATATATATAAGTGGGACGCACACATACTCTTGTTGGGCAAGGGGTCAACGGGTCAACGGTTTAGAGTGGGGCCATCGTCATCGCGCACTCGACCTGTGACCTATGCATTTCAAGTGCAAAAGTAAACCGGGACAACGGGCCCGCCGTTAATCGGCGTATTATAAAAGAAATACCGACCGAATGTATACCGTCGTATACATCGCTAAAATCGCTAAAAAGACATCGCTAAAATTTATTAGCGATTACGGGGAATTGAGTTATTTCCGCGCGACTTTTCGAGAGGCGCGCATATTTTCTCTTGAAATGTGGCGCAAGACATCAAAATACAGTCGAATCACTAAGATATATCAAGATACATCATCTTGAAAACGTCCAAAAAACGCGCCTTAGAGTGCAGATAAATTCGAAAAAAAAAAGAACCGGCGCGAACGGGTCATTAAGACCGGTTCAGTACGACGACCGATTGGGCCACTTTCGTTACTTCGCTATTGAAAACGACAATAACTGAATTATCAGTCATTTGCCAATAACAAAAACACAGTTTGGAATTGTTAAAATTTTCACCGCAACAAGCAATTAAATAACCCGAATTGAACGGATCATTTAAAAAAAAAATGATCGATTGAGCCGCTCGAATGCACTAGATATTCGCATACAATAAATCTATAGGATATCCTTTATGTTGATATCGCATTTTAATCACTTTTACCGCAATTATCTGCACCGACTCTGCAGCCGAAATCAACTATTCCGACGAGCAGTTTATGGAAAACTATCATCGAAATTTCGCGAAGAGAAAAACAGTTTTTTTTTCTGTTTTTTTCGGCTTTTTTCCCATATTTACCGGTGATATAAATTCGGTCTACAAATAGACCTTGTGTCCGTCTCAAGTACCGTAATTGTAACGACGCCGAGAGACGTGTAACGGTACGCGTAGAATTTCAATATTATAACCGCCTGATGGGACGAGGAGGAGGAGGAGGAAGGAGGAGGAGGAAGGAGGATGGAGGAAGGAGGAGGAAGGAGGAGGAAGGAGGAGGAAGGAGGAGGAAGGAGGAGGACGAAGGAGGAGGAAGGAGGAGGAGGAGTAATCGAATTATGGCCTGTAATTATCGATGAAGGATAACATTGTCTTATACAGCGCCTTCAGTGTATAATAATGTCGGATGCTCACGACCTAAGTCCCCCGGTTAATTGAATACCAAGGGCCGTATATTTCAAATACCGCCCCCAGGTATTATCGTCTTCAGTACATTCATCACGCCCCGATTATCGTAAAAAGAAAAATCGTAGAATATCGTTAACCGACGCAGCTTGAAACCGTAAGAAGAGTAGAACGGTATATATTGGGTTTGGCAACTAAGTAATTGCGGATTGTACACTGTCAACATCTTCGGCACAGATAAGCCGCTTCTCTGCAATGTCCCAGTGTTGAACTACGGCCTCAATAACGGCCTTTATTCGGGAGTCATCGTCGTCGGCCTCCACCGCCGGAAGTCCTCAGGAGCGCTCCTCGTCTTTTAACGGATTGTATACTGTATCAACTACGTCAACATCTTCGGCACAGATAAGCCGCTTCTCTGCAATGTCCCAGTGTTGAACTACGGCCTCAATAACGGCCTTTATTCGGGGGTCATCGTCGTCGACCTCCTCCACCACCGGACGTCCTCAGGAGCGCTCCTCGTCCTTTAACGAAAAATGCCCCCAGGACCGGAATTTCGCCGTCCTTTTAAGTCCTTCATCACCGTACAACTTTTTATGGGGCTTGACGCGCTTAAAAATGTGTACAACGCCACTTGTCGCGGCGAAATCCGCAATCGCACTTAGTCGCCGGCCCGGAATGAGTCGGCCAAATACCCAAATAGTAGATTATCGTCTGTATTGTAAATTCCGGGATATTTGGGAATAACTCTGGGGGCCCAATAACGGCAGATCGGTCGTGATTAGTTTCGGAGGACAAACCGTTAATAAATTAACACTTTCCTAGCGTTGCCGCTCTCTGTCTGACCCAGTTTTGTGGTCAGACTTCGCTAGAGAACTGACTCTAACGGTAAACAGACAACGCACCACGGAGAGAGAGAGAGAGAGAGAGAGAGAGAGAGAGAGAGAGAGAGAGAGAGAGAGAGAGAGAGAGAGAGAGAGAGAGAGAGAGAGAGAGAGAGAGAGAGACGGAAGAACGCTAAATCTACGGCGGTAGGAACAATAGTGATTTCAACGATGGATCAAGAGCGTATGTGCGAAGAGAAAGAGAGTGAGTGAGGAGAGAGAGAGAGAGAGAGAGAGAGAGACCTAAAAAAAACTCTAAAACGGTCAATTATCACCGTTTCGGAATAGAAAAATTAGGGGAAAATTTTCGGTCATTGCGGGTCTTCGTCGCCGGACGTAGAGACGGCGTTCCAGTTGTATTTTTACGCATATTTACGCATCTTCAAACCTATAATAGAGCGGTATTATGAAAACTACGAGCCTAAACTATTCGTTGCGCGTACCAAAATAGATGAGAGAGGAATCCGCAATTATTTAGTTGCCAACCCGATATATCACAGTGAGATCGCGAATTGATTGAAAACTCAGTAATTCTAAAAGGAGTTTTGCATTCTAAGGAGTTAATAAATATTCTAAAATTTCGTTCGTCCACATCGGACCTACTTCTTCCGCTCTTGTTCCATCCCCCGTTCTACGCCCTTTTTGTATATAATTTCGTTTTGTAATTTGTAGTATTCCGTTCGAGTAATAGTGTTACTACTCGGTTCGTTGTAGTATTCGTCGTCAGTACCAAAAATAAATGCACACACACCCGGAGACGAGAATCCGCAATTACTTAGTTCCTCCGTTATTCTTCGGTACGGAGAATATAAATTTTCCGCTCAAGACTCCTGCGTACCGCGCACCGCCGTCCGTCCGAATACAAATAAGGTACCAGTCGTAACTATTCCTCGAGATTCTTCTCCTTGACGTGGATTTTTGGCGAGATTTGTGCATGAGATGAGATTCCACGCGGAATTTCCTTCCTCGGTTTATAAAATTAAAAAAAAAATCCTTGTTCGTCCCCCCCAAAGTTCCCTTTTCCTCTCGGACCGAGGGGGTGGGGATTTTTTTAAAAAATAATCATAAAATAGGCGAAAATTAAAACAAAACGAAGCCAAAGGATTGGTTCGGTTCTGTGTATTCAATCTTGTTTCGGACGGGAGAAAGGTTGAGGATTTTTCGAAAACCGAAACTGGAACGGCGTTCCGTTATAAGGAGGGGTAGGGGGAATGGAAGTTGAGGTTGAGGTTGAGCTTGAGCTCGAGAGAGAGAGAGAACCACTGGCTGGGTGGGGGTGGGGGTGGGGAAATTTCATCGACGATATTCAGCCGAATTTCGGCGAAATTGTGCGCCGAAAATTTCGACGAAAGAGCGAGGCCATTTGACCGATACCGTCTACTTTAGGATACGATAAGAAAAAAAAGTGAAAATTAAAAAAAATAAAAAATTCAATCGCGAATCCGGCGTCAATTTTGCGACACCCCAAAAAAATTGGGGGGTGGGGGATGGAACGAGTAGCTGCGATAGGGATGAACGAAAAAAATCGGAGAATATTCATTACTATTACTGAGTTTTCAATCAATTCCTTCGTCTTATGACGACTTGGAGCGGCTGTCGGACATCAACAACGAATTTTCAACAATATTACTGTAATAATCGGCAAAAATCTACAATAAAAACTCCGAAAAGGCCACTTTTCCGGCAAATTTTCGAATTTCTCCCTCTCCTGCGAAAAGAGCTCCTGATGACCGAAATAGATCTTATATCAGATATCGGCAATTGCGGATCTCTGGGCGTCCGCACTTTTTTGGCACCGACGACGAATACTTGGGGCACTTCAGAATACCCTATATATATATATAGGTTCGAAGATGCGTAAATATGCGTAAAAATACGAATAAAACTCAACGACTTAGTTGGCGGCCCGATATTGCGCGTCTTCTTCAGGGGGGCGGCTCTCGATGGACCCATCTTCAGCAATTAGGTTGCAGAGAGAGAGAGAGAGAGAGAGAGAGAGAGAGAGAGAGAGAGAGAGAAGAGGAGGAATCCGCAATTACTTAGTTGCCGAACCGATAGTTCAAATCTTCCCCACAAGAGGAGTTCCTCACAAGAGAAGGGGGAAAATCAGAAAATTTGCCCGTAAAAGTGGCGGCGGAGAATTGTCGGTGAATATACAGTAGATTAATAATTAAAGTGTTTTTCCCCGGCCAAATAAAATGAATTCCAAAGTCAAAATGTTGCGATGACTTTCTCATATTGAGACCGACTTGGACATCCCAAATCTGTTCCACCGATCGAAAGTCCTCTTCTTACGAATCCCGAACGCTTTCCCGGTCTATGTTTCAAAATGAAATTTTCCCGAATTTCATCCCTCCCCCAGGAAGGTCCAGGACCTCTCTTATCCGGGATAACGTCTCGGGAAAGCGACACGACGATTGATGATTTCCTCATCCTGTGCCTACATTTACAGTAGGATTTACTGTAGCTAGGCCTAGTTGTGTACTGAGCGTTGAACCTCCGACGTTAAGTTATCTGTCGGCGGCCCGCATACACTTCTTCGGCGAGGACTGCGGGTCGCAACACCTCGGACAGGTATTACTGGTGTAATAATATCGTCCGTCGGTTCAATAATAGTCATCGATGGCGGCTGCCGAAGAAACTCGGAATTTCCGAGCTCCGTCTTCAGATTGAGGTATTGTGTAAGCCGGATATCTATCGTGTATTATTCGAGGGACGTCATGATATGTATTATATGGTACCCCCAAAAGTAATCGATATTTTGCCAAAAAAAGAAACTTTAATCTACTGTATATATTCATCAATTTTGGGTACATCTAATATATTGATTGTAGTAGGATTTGAACTGTCGGGTCGGCAACTAAATAATTGCGGATTCCTCTTTCACCTTCCAGTGTTTTGGACGCGTAGACAATAAACATTTCGGAATACTGCTCTATAGACGTTTGTAGGTGGGTGAACGTGCGCAAAAATACGATTAGCGGCCAGCCATATATCCGTCCCCGGCGACGGGACCGAGCGCAACGACCCTCGAAGGACCTGCCGAAGACCGTTCTGCTGAAGAGTGGGGTCCTGTTTTGCGCCGGCGAAGATTCGCCGATCGGCCGAAACTACAAGAGTAACGCCGGATCTACGGAGCTTTTCCGACGAAAACAGGTATTCTATGTACGCTTTTCTATTGCGTCAACTGCGCCCCCAAGGACCCTTCTTCAACCGTAGATCTTGACCGATCTCACTGAGACGGGTGGACGAAAATTGATTGCCGGATTTTGAATTTTCCCCATCAATTCCTGCAGTAAAGTAGGCGGCGACCCTATCCAAAAAAAAAAAACCCCCATTTGACGGCCCATAGTTTAGGGCCAATTTTTCGGAGCGTTTCTGAAAGTCGAGGAACGTCGATTGGGCGCCGTTGAAAAAGATTCCACTACACAGCGTATACTCACTGAATATTTCCGTTTCCGGCTAATAACTTAAGCCTAATGACAGCGAAGAGACGTTCGTCGGACGGATTATTGGACGTCCGTCAACAAGTGGATGGCCTCGTTTCTAGGGACGAAGAGGAATTTTCCCTACGGGAGGACGGATTATTAATGGTTAATTTTGTGAAAATCGTCTCGTTCTGGTTTCACAGAACAACAACAAATTGTGATTAACGAAAAACGTGTCACTGTTCGGATTTCGGATTTCGGGCCGGAGGCGCATCATCATCAAATTGGATTGCGAAAATGAAATCGTTCCCAGGATTTATCCTAATAGAAATATCCTGATAAAAAAAAAATGTTTTGAAATCACCGTTTTGTGGTCTACGAGGGGTTGTGGAATATACTGTGTAGGTTCGCGATGTTTCCGTCTCCTCTCTCGGTGCCAGTTTGGTCTTTTGCTGAAGACCGCTACTGAAGACGGCGAGCGGCCGAAACCCCCCGGTCCAAAAAAAAAAATGTTATTTAATTCAAATCCGGCGCCAATTTTGGGACACTATTCAATTGTTGTACACTTTCGGCTGCGGTGGCGGATTTCGCGTTTCAGTTGGCACCTCCGCTTCCGCTCGCCAGGCGTAATTTCCGGTTGGCCGACGGGTCGGAAAAAAACCCAGTTACCCAGTTGTATATTGACGAGGGTTTTCAAGGTTGGTCGCCGCTCCTGAGGACCCTCCAGAAACTTTTTCTCCTTCCAGCTCAGCGGCTCAGGATCAGAAGGAGGCCGAAAGTGGATGCGTCCTCCACTCCAGAAATCGACAATTTATTGTACAGAACTGCCCAATTTTGTCTTTCTCCCGATGAATAATAAAACACATATTAGAGGGAATCGGGGCTACTGAGGTAATGAAACTGATGACGGAGGAAGTTCGAGGCCGGAGACTCGAACGAACTGTTCGCAGGATTGGATCAATTAAGGACAATATTTTAAGGACTATTAAGGACTCAAAGTAACAGTTTCACACTCCACGACTTGGCCAGAAATACATAAATATCGAACTGTCAGCACCGAAAACCAAAAACGCGCCGCCGAAAAACCACAAAAAGGACATCGCGAAAATAATTGAAGACAAACATCACGAACAGAGAGAGAGAGAGACGGCTAGGACAAGAAGGAGAACAAGATTAATATCGCTGGACATAAAAAACCGCCGCTACTGAAGACGGGGCGGGCGGCCGAAACCGGCCCGGCGAAAGACCAAACCGATCGAACGAAATCTAAATCCTGACATCCTGAATGTTCCCCGAAGACGACTATGAGAAAAGGACGCGGCCGCTTGATCTGTGTAAAAATCTGTGAAAAAAAGAAAAAAATCCTGAAGAAATCGGTCCGGTCGGCCGTCGAGAGAGTTTCAGAAATTCCGCCATTAAGGAAAGTCGGTAAGGATTGAAAAGAAATATATATATATATATATATATATATATATATATATATATATATATATATCAGCAGTACAGAAAAGGGCTTTTCCTCTGGTCGTACCAAACAACCAGAAGAATTTTTTAAGACCTTCAACACGTTGTATATCTCGTTCGGCAACTAAGTAATTGCGTATTTCACCGATACATATTTTTAAGTCTTTGCCCCAGATATAAGCCCCGTAGACGGTTTCGAATGCGCCTATAACAAGGAACCCTATTGGGGCTTCTCCGCAACGTCCTTCGACGGCCTTTATTCGGTCATCGTCCACGTCCGATTAACAAAAAAACTATAAAATACCCGAAAATTTCACAGAAAGGACCAAATAATATCGCATCGAAGGATCTTATCCGGGCAAAGACGTTGTACTTGAAAATTTGTCGCGGTGAATTCCCCAATTACTCAGTTGGGACAAGGCCAATAAAATCTAGAAAAACGGTCTTATGTAAACAGGTTTACAGGGGAGAAAATTACATTGAAATTGATTGAATTGAGAAGGAGAGGAGTGCACTTGGGGGGGAGGAGGGGCGCTACCTTGCGCAGGTAGGAACGTCAATTTCCTCATTTTCCTTTTTCCAGGACCCGACTGGATTTCCTTTTTTTCTCTCCATTTTCTCGTAAAGTTGACCGCAAAAAATTGATCTCGCCAATCGATGATTAGTCCGAGACGGTCGCCATTAAATCTTTCCCCACCCCCACCCCTTATAGACCTTATTACAGTCATTAGTCCTTCCCCGCCCCCGCCGACTACAACAACTCTACAACAACTCTACGACTACAACAACCGGCGATGTAAATTGTTATTGGCGAAAGAGCCGTGGCCCGGGTCATTATCGGAGGTCCTCAACCTCTTTATTGCCGAAGAGAGATTTCGTCCGACAACTCCTGATGAACCGCCACCACCACCACCCCCATCCTCCCCCACCACAGCCACATCTCCTGAAGTCACCGACGTTCAATACAAGTAGGAGAAAAAAATATATCTTACGTTCTCCAAATAAACATGAAGATTTGTCCGGCTGAGCGCAGCTACAATTTGGCGTCCAAAATTTATTTTCCTGCGGCCAAAAATTGTAAAGCGAATTCTTCTAACGAGAAATTGTATGTACAAAAAATATCCAGGAAGGTTTATCCTTCGAATTGTTGCATTTTCACCGCTGAATTTTATACATTAAAATAACGCTGTTTTGTGACTCCAAAATTGTTTCATGGGGTCCGGCGAAATGTAATAGAATTTATTAAATTTTATTTATTAGCTGTACCACCAAAATTCATTTTATTTTGCCAGAAAAAGAAACTTTAATTATCGATCTACTCTGTATATTCTCATTGATTACACGAGGAATCAAAGTGATCTCTCTATTGATTTATTGCGCCTCTTCTTAATTTTGACCGAAAAAATGAATAAAAACGCTTTTTCACATGCTCTATTATCCTTCTGATATGTAAAATATTGTACATACGATAAAATATATATTGTAAGTTCCCGATTCAGAGTTAACAATCTGTATATGAAAGTGATACCGGAAAGTGACATTTATGACTTTGGAATTAATTTTATTTTGCCGGAAAAAGTAACTTTAATTATTAATATATTGACCAGTGATTAGCCAGTTTTCCGGCAAATTTTCGCGATTTCCCTCTTCTCTCTTGAGGGACTCCTGAAGAGCAAACTGTACATCCTATCAAATTGTACATTATGGGCTTAGAAGAACTCCTGAAGAACTCCGCTGTACGCGAAGATGCAATGCTCAATGGAAAGGTCCTTGAGCCAAGGACGCCTGAAACTGTTTCCTATTTTAAGTTATAGTTGGTTTTTTTTTCGGCAGGAATTATCCGAAGAATAGTGTGTGTGTGCGGGAGAAGTGGATGAGGATCAGGACCAACTATAGTAGTAGTGACCTTTGGAGATCTAGCTCGAGGCCAAGAGTGAACGACCTCTCTCTCTCTCTCTCCTCCTCTCTCTCTCTCTCTCTCTCTCTCTCTGAAGAACATCATGTACCGTTCCTGGGACGTGTCCTGCGCTCCTCCAGGGAGTTGTACAACACCCATTGTTATAAATCGCGTCAGCGATTTTTCCCAACAGTTTTCTCTTTCTTTCGCCAACCCAAAAAACTGCCCGAATCCTCGAGGTCTCTGAAGACACCTGCCGAGAAAGAAGTTGTAGGGCGCGAAATTTCATAGGAAAATTAAGGAAAGGTACGATATCGTATTGGATTGTATTGTATTGTAATTTCACGATTATTGTACCGACAACAACATTGTATCGTCCACAAGACACCGGAGTACGCCTGTACGAGTGATTTCAACGCCGTTTATCCGCCCATCAACCGACATTTATATATTATTTTCAACGATATTCTCCAATTTATCGTCAACAAGGTTTATACCTATATATATATAAAGGTTCCGTAGAGTATGAAAATACGAAACATTAAAATATTATAAATCCTAAATTATCTGAGATAGACCCTGTATAAAGTACGACGCTCTCTACATATTAGGGCTTTGGAATTCATTTTTTTGACCAAATAAAAGAAAATTTTCGATTATTGAGGAAGTCCTCGAGACCGAATCAAGTTTTATCAAACTGCCGTCACGGACTGTCGAAACTATCGTACGATGTAAAAATCGAAAAAAAAATCGTTGACTTAAAGATTGAAAATTAAAAATTTGAGAATTGCCGGACCGGCGTTTCGGCCGCTCGCCGTCTTCAGTAGCGTCCGAATGTTTTACCGGCCATCCCCACCGCGATGAGTACAGGTGAGACACACAGTGGTGACAGCGCAGTGAGGATGCGCCCAGTGCAGTGATTGACACAGCGCTACTGAAGACGGCGAGCGGCCGAAACGCCGGTCCGGCAAAAGACCAAACGGGGCGGCGAGAGGCGGGGAGACTCGATAATCGCTTATTATTAAAAATATATTTGTAGGGATTGTTGGTTCGGTATTTTCCCGAAAATTTTTGTAATATTTCGAAACAGTAGTTAGGGTTGCGGCACTTTCAAAAACTTGAATTCCGTTCGAAAATTAAACCGCGTACCGAATTCTCTCGGGTTTAAATCTCGGCCTAAAATCTGTAAAATTATTCAATAACGATTCTGTTGTCGGAGAACATCCGTCGGATATACGAATAATTATGAAAAAATTGGAACCGTGGAAATTTTCTTCACTGGATAGTAGAGGACGATCGGACGGGATGATGAAGAAGAAGAAGAAGAAGAAGAAGAAGTTGATGGACCCGAGGGGTATATTTTTAGACGCCCCAAGAACTAGTTTTTCTTCTCCTGAGGGGGTGGGGGGGGGGGGCATTCGGAAGAAAAATACCGGCTCTGATTATACGAAATATCATTAGGATGAGTTGCCCCCCCACCACCCCCCCCGGTCTTGACCAATCGGCGGGCTCGATTTCCCACAGTCATCGCTCGGGTCCTTCAACCGGCGCTACCACCCTCCCGCCCAACCCCCTCTATCCCTGCCAACGTTCATTTTGCCGCCCGTTCAGTCATTTTGAGGATAATTGCGGGCCACGCGAGAGCCTCGACCCCGACACAACAGTTGCCAACTCGTTGTTGCCGTTTTTTTTCAATTTTTCCCCCGAAGGAAAAATTCACCCCGGACAATTTTCATCGTAGCGACAAACTTCCGCAACGACTTAGTTGCCGGCCCGATATTTCATCGGTTCGAACAATAATTTTATATTTTCACTTCGGGGACTTTAAAATTGACTTAATACTCTTTATACGTATATGAAGTAAGCCCCCCCCCGCAGCCCCGTGTTACGGGCAAAGCGATGGGGGCCTTCTTCAGCGCGCTAATTGTCGAAAATAGTTTCTCTTCGTTATAAACAAAAAAAGGAATAAATATATGTGAAAGTTCTCAGGGGCGGTCGCGCCTCAAGTTCAAGTGCCTCGGTATGGGAACAGTCGCACGGTCAAAGGAGAAGAGAACCCCCCCCCCACCACCACTTTATATAGCTTATTATTGGCCTTAGTTATAATCAAAATTACTGTAGGTTTCTCGGCAATAACTGCTACAGCAATTGCTGTAGAAGCGGAACTTTTCGCAGATTTTTAACCACAAACTACTGGTAACAGAACCCGATCCTGGAGGATGAGGTAAAATAACTGCGCGTAAAGGTACAATCCGCCCAGCGTCCTTATCCTTGAGGACGCCTGAAAGGAAAAAATCTTCCATTTCTGTCAGCCAGCGCTGCTTGGACAACAGTCTCGCCTCTTGTATATTGTGTCCTTTTTTCCGATAAACTATCTATTTATTTACGAATATCTGTTTTTCTCCCCTTCGAAGAATCGAAGGGTTTTTTTCCAAACCTCGAAGCGGTTCGAAAATTCACACTTTTCCGAACCCGTTGAGCTCAGTCTTCCGGGATGCCGTTTTTATCTCAACCTTTCGTCTGGCTTTCTTTCAGTTTTTGGTAGGAAAAAAATGAGGCCAAAAATTCGACGTTTTCGGAACGGGTGAAAATCAAAAAAAACGTGCCGGAGAATTGTGCGGCTTTGAAAGATTCGCGACGGCTGAAGAATCGCCGGCATGACACGTGTACGGAGACACGTGGCTGCCAAAAACCGTAGATAGAAATATACCTAATTGGGGAAATCTGAAATTCCCGATAATTTTTTTTTTCGACAGACTTCAAGAAATTGACGACCGGGGTACAATTTCATGGGGAGGAGCTTGAACTCCGCTCGGTCTCTTTCCGGGCCCCCTATCTTCGGATAGTGAAGAATGGGGCACGTCCTCCGGTGTCTTCGGGACGGACCCGGAACTGGACGCCATTACAGTGGCCGGACAATACCCGGGCGACTGTTCAGGGTTTTTTTTTTGGTTTTTTTGTTGTACCCACAGTCTCAGGATAGAGAGGGTATTCGCCCCACCCCCACCACCAACCGAGAGGTCGCCAACCACCCAGCGGATTCCTCCACGTCCTGGAGGATGTTTCCCAGATGAAGACAAGAAGAGGGTTTTGCTTCTTGAATCCTGAAGGGAGAAAACATTCACAAAAACCAACGCTCTTGTCGACAATTTGATAAGATGTATTTCGGTCTTCAGGAGTTCTTCGAGAGAGAGAGAGGGGTAACCGAACAATTTGCCGGAAAAGTGGCGGCGAAAAAGTTTATTTTTTAACAAAATAAAATGAATTCCAAAGTCAAAAAATTTCGATTACTTTCAGGTACCCCTAATATATTAAATAGGCCTCACTATCGGCTTTCATATACAGATATACAGTCGATTCTCTGTTAAGGGCGTTTAATATACAATATTATATATTAGAGAAGGACGATAATAAGTCGCTGACTGGCTGCGAAAATTAGCGTTTCGTTCGTCAAAAGTTAATCACGTAAAAGGTCGAAGACGTAATTTTTTTTCTGTACAAAACGTCGGCATTTTATGGCGATAAATTGGCGCCGATAATTGAGCCATAAACGAATAGAGAGTTTTTAAAAAATGGCGTTTAAATAGTGGATTCGATGTTTTTAGGGAAAAATTCATTTAAGACGAGAACTTAAGAACAAGTTATAAATTCCTGAAGATCTCTTCAGTCGTCCGCCGAACCGGTAGTCGAGCAATAACTATTGATGACGTTACAGAGAGAGATAGAGAGATATATAATAGAGATTTAACTCAAAAAGGTTTCAGATAATTTCAGGTATTATATACGGAATCTCGGATCACGAGCCAAAGCCGGAGTATAACTTTTTTTAAATGATTATTAATTGATTCCATTGAATAAATGGAAGTTATCTCTCGTGAAACTGTACGGTCGAGAGTAGTCCCAAAAAAATAAAGAGACAAGGATATTAAGTAGAAGTATTCAGACTTGAAAAGTGTGGTACCACGGTCATCAGGCTAAGGCCAACTATCCCATAAATTCGTCGGTATCGCGAACCGATCCCGGTGAAATTGTTAACCGGTGCTGGAGAAAATATTTATGGCAAAAACCTATTTAATCCGACGGATTGGTCGGCGACCTGTATATCGGATGGACTGTAGGCGATCGGGTGACTTTAACGGTGGTGCAGGTGATGCGATTGGGGCAGGAGGAAATCCGATAGTGGACGTTGGGAATCCTGAGACCGTTTTTCATCAGAAGTTCGTTCTAGCGGAAACTCGACGTAGGGCGTAGGAGTCAACGCCCTGAGGAGCGGGGGCGTGTGGGGGGGGGGCGACTATTCCCGTACCGTATTACCGGGCCTCGTTACGGTATCCATTATATGGTGGGATGTCGGAGAGAGGAAGGAAGAGACATAAGACCATTATGACGGCTTCATTCTTCTCGTTTCGCGTGAAGATCGTGCCTCCATTGTGGCGACAGAAATAGCAGGAAGAGTGAAGCGGCCGCTTAATCTTCATCTTCTCGCGCCCCCTGCGAAACCCTCCCCCACCCCCACCGCGGTTTCGCGAAGAAAAAATTGGCTTTGTTGCCACGCTGCGCCTTCTCAAAGCCTCAATTTAATTTGTCACTGCCGCCGGCCACGATTTCAGGAAAATTACCCCGATTATCTGTCCCGTAATCGGTCGACAGCGGTCCCAAAGTGAGGTACACTTGCCCTATTGAAGGATGGTTGAAAAATTGAAAATTTTATTTTTTCGAAAATCTTCACCGATTTGTCCCGTATTCGGGGTCAAAAGTGGTCCCAAAGTGAGATACACTTGCCCTATAAGGTAAAGTTGAAAAATCGAAAATTTTATTTTTTCGAAAATCTCCTCCGATTTGTCTCATACTCGGGGTCAAAAGTGGTCCCAAAGTGAGATACTCTTGCCCTATAAGGTAAAGTTGAAAAATCGAAAATTTTATTTTTTCGAAAATCTCCTCCGATTTGTCCCATACTCGGGGTCGAAAGTGGTCCCAAAGAGATACACTTGCCCTATAGTAAAGTTGAAAAATCGAAAATTTTATTTTTCGAAAATCTTCCCGATTTGTCCCATACTCGGGGTCAAAAGTGATCCCAAAGTGAGATTACACTTGCCCTATAAAGTTGAAAAATCGAAAATTTTATTTTTCGAAAATCTTCCGATTTGTCCCATACTCGGGGTCAAAAGTGGTCCCAAAGTGAGATACACTTGCCCTATAAAGTAAAGTTGGAAAAATCGAAAATTTTATTTTTTCGAAAATCTCCTCCGATTTGCCCTATAATCGGTCGAAAGTTGTCCTAAAGTGAGATACACTTGCCCTATAAAGTAAAGTTGAAAAATCGAAAATTTTATTTTTCGAAGCCCCTAAAAGGAAAGTTGAAAAATCGAAAATTAATATTTTTGGAAAATCTCCTCCGATTTGTCCGGAAACGATACCGAAAATGAATTTTTCGTACATGACTCAAAACATTGTAACGGTTTTCTCCGTTAATATCGATATAAGCCGTGAACTTTATTATCGGTCCATTATCAGAATCGATTGTTGGAAATTCCGCATATATAAATAAGACGTGATTTTCGTTTTATTCGTTCCAACGAGGAGAACGAATGTACAGTGAATTTTCTCTGCCGTGTCATGTTATGCTGTGTGAGATATGCGGCTCGATCGGCCAAAAAAAAGGATAACCGCATGACTCACTGAATATAGGGGCTTGTTGCGCCGTGGCCAACTTTCCTTCCTGAAGAAGTCCTGAAACGGCGTACAACGTCTTCGGACGCTTCCACTTCAGCCCGTACAATGGTCTCGGCCGTTTTCGAAGAATATCCCTTTTTCCTCTCGCTTGTGGTACACATTTTCCGCCTGCCTCCCGCCGTCTTCAGTAGCTCATGTACACATCGCCGATTTATGGTCTCATTACGCCAATAATTAGTTTGACAGAGTGAAAGTTTCGCTTTCGTACAGGCGACTGTTGTATGTATATACCAATTAACGTCCACCAATTTAACTTTCTCTTTCGGTGATACTTTTCCAATTTTCCGACCTCTGACGTCCACGAGCTACGCCGTCGTGTCCTCCGATTCTTCGGCTGGGGAGCTTCTGAGGAATGCTTTTCCTTCCACGGCCGCCGGAAGGATCGTGTCGCGTCGTCCTTCTTCTTCCCCAGGACGATGAAAGGATAAAAGGAGTCTGGAGGATGCCGCCAGAGTGGACTGGAGGGGTTGATGACCTCTCTCTCTCTCCCGTGGGAACTCCTCTCCCATCGGGACCGAGCGCCGCCTCTCCTCATAGCCGGTCACGCTCGGATGGACGCCCCGATAAGCCCCATATCGATTTTATTGACTAATTAAAAGCCGTTGGGGACCCGCCGAAATCGGGTACGTTTGACAACAAAAGACAAAACTTTAGGTTTCGGCCGCTCGCCATCTTCAGTAGCGCGGTGTCAGCCACTGTCGCCACTCTGGACGTTTTTCCCTTTTGGCATCCTTACTGCCCACTGAGTCACTTGTACTACACTTGTAAATAGATATAAGGTTTGCGTATTTTGGTCCATTTCGGGTTCTAAACACGTGTGAGGGGCGTTTTAAGGCCCGAAAATTGGGGTTTTTTAGGCCCAAAAATGTAATTTTTAGGCTCAAAAATGCGGTTTTAGGCAAAAAAATGGGGTTTTTCTGTGCAAAATCGGTCCAAAATGTGGTTTCCGGGGCCAAAATGAGGTATTCAGGATCGGAATCGGTCAGAAAATGCGGTTTTTAGGCGCAAAAACGGCTCAAAAAAGCTGTTTTAGGCCAAAAATGGGGTTTTTCAGTGCATAATCGGTCATAAATGTGGTTTTTAGGGCCACAAAAAAAAGGGTTTTTAGGCCCAAAAATGTATTGTTTAGGCGCAAAATCGGCTCAAAAATGCGGTTTTAGGCAAAAAAATGGGGGTTTATCTGTGGAAAATCGGTCGAAAATGTGGTTTTTAGGGCCGAAAATGAGGTTTTTAGGAACGAAATCTGTCGGAAAATGCGGTTTTTAGGCCCAGAAATGGGGTTTTCAGACGCACAATCGGCCAGAAATGGGGTATTCCGTCCCGAAAAAGGGGGTTTTTGTAACGAAAAATGCGCTTTTCGGGCCCCAAAAATGCGGTTTTTTGGCCCACAATTGGCCCTGAAGTGCGGTGACGACAGTGGCGGTAACACAGCGCTACTGAAGACGGGGCGAGCGGCCGAAACCGGTCTAGCAAAGACCAAACTATTCGGTCCCCAACTGAGTTACACTTGCAAACTGAGAAAATTTTCGAAATTTCAAAAATGTCGCCCGATTTTGCCCATATTCGGCCCACAAGTGTACAAAAGTGAGTTACACTTGCCCCTGAAAGGAGAGCTGAAAAATCGAAAATTTTCGAAATTTCAAAAATGTCCCCCGATTTTACCCATATTCGGCCCACAAGTGTACAAAAGACGAAGATTAGACCGTCCTTTTTAAAATTTTATACATCGTCTCATTGGACGAAGAAGAAATTCGACCCTGATGAGCTTTTCACGTGTTATCTCCGGAGGCCGGTGGAGTTTAAACTTTGGATGCGGGGAATGAAACACAATTTGTGGATTAGAAGCTGAGAACTCCATTTTCTGCGTTTTTGTTTATGCCCTCGTCGCGGCCGAGCGGAGGTCGAAGAACGCGGCCGAAGAAAGAAAACGGGAGGAATTTAATTGGCCAAGAAGAAGGAGGATGAGGAGGAGGAGGAGGAGGACGGTGGTGGTGTCTAAAAAGCGTCTTTCGGTAGTTTTTACCTTCCGGAGCTCGCGGAGTCGGTGGCCCGTGACCGTCGCCTAATCGAGCGAGAACTCCCACAGTCTCTTTGTCCGTCGGACGCCCACGCGGTCATCCGCAGGACGAAAAACTCCCTTTCGTTAGACGGATACGAAAGAGACGAAATCTTCGAGTCTTCAGTCGCCTGTCCCGAAGCGAAAGGCTTCAATTTTCATGAAGTTACTCCTCGTTCGTGAAATTTAAGGAAAAACCCGTGGTAGTGTCCCCGCGCGCCGACAAAGCATCCTCTCAGCACTGTCCCCAATTCCGTCCCAATATATATATATATATGGGGTGCCCCAAAATTATAATAATGTTTTTACGGAAACGTATCTATCGACGAAATGACGAATATTTCGTAAAATAAAACGAATTTCGGTATTTATATTTTTTTTCGTCCTATAATCAATTTCTTGACACGTGGGCTACAGCGTTCGGTTTTTTATCTCTATAGGTTTAAAAGCAATATTTATTTCACTCTTTTCGACTGTTCTAAATGCAGACGGGCGTAAAACTCAATTGACAATTGATTTCGTGATAATGGCGAAAAAATCCACGGCGGTGGATTTTTTTCTCTCCAGAAGACCCCGCTGGTAGCGAACCGGTCCTTAAGTCCTCAAATAATCAATCAATTGGACCGCATACGACATTTCCCGGCCGTTTAGTCTCCCCCCGTTTCGGTGATTAGGAATTCCTGTGATTTGACACCGTTTAAATTTTTTTTTTGGGGGGGTGGGGGGAATTTCGACGACCGAATCGACCAAATTCTTCGGCCGTATTTTTGAGCGAAAATTTCGACAAAAGGGATTCAATTGGGAAATTTCTTCGTGAATTTCGAACTGCCTGTTAAGTAGAGGCGGAAACGATACCTTCTCTCGGGTGAAGCCGTACGAGAGATCTCTTATGTGGATGGAGGAGGGACGGTGGACCGTGAAAATACAAAGGGAGCGTTAGTCGAGAGGCCTCATCCGATGAATCATCGGGACTTGGGCTTTTTCTTTTGAGAATATCCTCTCTCTCTCTCTCTCCTCCTTGAGAGCAGGAAGGAAGGAAGGAAGGAAGGAGCGAGGATTTATATTTAAAGTGGTCTGCGCATGCAGAACCGGTGCCCGGTGCAGCCACATAGGAGGGAGGGATGGAATGAGGGAGGGAGGGAAGGGGGTTAGTAGCCTCGGCCAAGGTCATTCATCCCTCCTACAGACCGGTCAGCCTGTTCCCGGCGCACACAGAGAGAGAGTAACACTTAAAAAAAACACTTAAAATATGCGACCGGCACAAATAATACAATGGCGGTTTTACAATTCCGACCCGGTGATTTTAACGCACTGTAGCACAGACTGCGGGCAACCGATTTACAAGATTTTTAGGGCTTCCGCCGCCCCTTCCACAGGAGGAGTGTTATTTTGAACGAAATTGATTGAATTTTCCCATAACATACAAATTTACAACAGTTTACAACCCTGAGGGCGTGAAAAAAGGAGTCGCATTAGAGAGATTTTAACGACATAGAAATTGAATCGAGATTTCGACACTTTCAGCATACCCGAGCCAGATGAGGAACGGAATTATTTCAATTTAATGATAATATTATTATCAGATCAATAGGCTGAAAATACGGCAGGTTTGCGCTGTTTCTGTCTCCCGTCTCCCGCCGTCTTGTCGGCCTTCCGCCAGAACCGGTTTCGGCCCCGTCTTCAGTAGTCACGTCCGGCGAAAGGCCGACGGCCCAATATACAAAGCCGGAGTGAGACGTAACTGATATTGCCGTAGATTTTTCCTCCACTTGTACAGTCAAAGTGACAGTGGGGCGCTACCGAAGACGGGGCGAGCGGCCGAAACAGGTCTGGCGAAACACCGCAAACCTACAATAGACTAAATGTTCGATTTGACGTATTTAAACGGTCGGACTTTTCGGAACAAATTCGACTTTCGCCGTTTCCATTCGAAAACGTTAATTTCGGCACGTTTCTACCGTTTCGAAGGATTTCCGTTAAAAGGATACTCTGGAACTGAAAACGTTTCCGAAATGTTGATTCTGTCCGGGAAAACTCCGATCTGTACGGGCGAAAAGAAAAAGCGAAAACGGCCCCTCCCCATGAAAAACCGAACTAATCTAGAGGAAACTATTCGGGGGACTATCGACGACACGCCTCGATAAACTGCAAGAAAATCTTTTTTTTTTCTTTTATACCCTTGGAATCGAATTTCACGTCCTGAAGACGTCTCTCGTTTCTATACGACCGTTAAAGTCTTTTCTACAGAAATTTCCAAAAAAAAATAAAATAACGCCACACAACCTCCGGTACTACTCCCGGAGAGAGCCCGGAATTCCAGCAGAATTTTCGGCGATATACAAACTGGGTTGTGGAGGTCCGAACATTTTCTCCGTTATAAAGAGCCCTGTAACTGTACCCGGTTAGTATTCAATATACGAATCAATTAATTTAATTGAAAGAAACTAAAATTTAATAATTTCAATCGAGGACCTACCGAGGGCCAAAAAACCACATTTTTGACCCATTTTGCACAGAAAAACCCCATTTTTCCCCCCCTAAAACCGCATTTTTGAGCCGATTTTGTGCCTAAAAATCTCATTTTTGGGCCGATTTTGTGCCTAGAAACCCCATTTTTGGGCTTAAAAACCCCGATTTCGGCCGATTTGTTTTCCAAAAAACTTAATTTTCGGGCCAAAAAACACCCGCGAGGGGTGTTATTGCATAGTGAGACACACAGTGAGTCTGAAGACGGGGCGAGCGGCCGAAACGCCGGTCTGGCAAAAGACCAAACATGGAACTACTGGCATACTTTTACTAAACCTCATTTTGGGCCCTAAATACCACATTTTTGACCCATTTTGCACAGAAAAAAACCCCTTTTTTTCCCCTAAATCCGCCGATTTTGCGCCAAAAAATGTCATTTTTGGGCCGATTCCGTGCCATTTTTGGGCCTAAAAACCCCGATTTCGGCCGTTTTGTTTTCCAAAAAACGCAATTTTCGGGCCAAAAAACCACATTTATGACCAATTTTGCACAGAAAAACCCCATTTTTTCCCCCCTAAAACCGCATTTATGAGTCGATTTTGCGCCTAAAAATTTCACTTTTGGGCCGATTTTGTGCCTAGAAACCCCATTTTTGGACCTTAAAACCCTGATTTCGGCCGATTCGTTTTCCAAAAAACTCAATTTTCGGGCCAAAAAACCATATTTTTGACCCATTTTGCACAGAAAAACCCCATTTTTTTGTTCCCCCTAAAACCGCATTTTTGAGCCGATTTTGCGCCTAAAATTGGAATACCGGTTGAATAGACCGGTTTCGGCCGCTCGCCCCGTCTTCAGTAGCGTTGTTTGGACGTTCTTCGGCCACTGTAGAGTGGCGGTGACACAGCGCTACTGAAGACGGCTACTGATCCGCGTCATATCAGTTCTGTCCCACTGTAGCTTAGTGAGTTTTCGAGTCCAAATTTGCGATTTAAGCCCGCGTGTCTTCCGCGGTACTTAGCCTGGTACTAAATAACGGTTCTCTCTCTCTCTCTCTCTCACTGTGTCTATTCTATATATGGTAAGAGGCCGAGTTGACACAGTCCCAAACAGCCTTGTTGTTGGCACAAGGACACTGAAGACGCTCGGCGCGCATTTTAAGCAACGGTCTTAAGTGTGCCGACGACCCCGACCTTTCCGCGGGCTTAGCAGGACTTAACCGTCGCCGTGTAGAAATCGGGCTTAGAAATGGTACTGGGGGGTGGGCGGGGGGGGGGGGGGCCGGGAAAGTGCTGTAGCGTTGCCCAGTGCGATATCGATTTCGCCCGCATACAGTTTCAACTTACCGCCATCCGTTGAACCCAATTGCTATAGAAAGTCATTTAAAATTCACGTCCCGCATCCGAACGGGGGCGTATATCGTACTGGAAAAATAACGTTCCTGTTTTTAAAAACCGTAACATAACATGGTAGACCCAATATAAAGGGGTAACTATTGTAAATATAGCGGGGTGTCCCGAAATTGACGCAAAATTTTAATTGCCCAAAATTTTTGCAATAAAGTCGCGAACCCCATCAAAAAAACCCATTCGACAGCCGACAGTCCAGGGTTTGTAGAAATGGAGTTTTTTACACGATAGAACAACTCGTTTTATTGTCAAAAAATATTTAAAAAATAATGTCGAAAGTACACGGCGGCCACGTGTACCATTCGTACTGCATAAAATTTATTGGTCCCTAATCGGCCCCGGGGTTATAGTTGTAGCTTTAGGTACACGCAAAAGTAATCGACAATTTTTTTCTTTTATACCCTTGGAATCGAATTTCACGTCCTGAAGACGTCTCTCGTTTCTATACGACCGTTAAAGTCTTTTCTACAGAAATTTCCAAAAAAAAACAAAAAAAAACATAAAATGACGCCACACAACCTCCGGTACTACTCCCGGAGAGAGCCCGGAATTCCGGCAGAATTTTCGGCGATACACAAACTGGGTTGTGGAGGTCCGAACATTTTCCCCGTTATAAAGAGCCCTGTAACTGTACCCGGTTAGTAGTGTATTCAATATACGAATCAATTAATCTAATTGAAAGAAATTAAAATTTAATAATTTCAACCGAGGACCTACCGAGGGCCGAAAAACCACATTTTTGACCCATTTTGCACTGAATTTTTTTCCCTAAAAAAAACCCATTCCCGATAGTCCAAGGTTAGTAGAAATGGAGTTTTTTACACGATAGAACAACTCGTTTTATTGTCAAAAAAATATTTAAAAAAATAATGTCGAAAGTACACGGCGGCCACGTGTACCATTCGTACTGCATAAAATTTATTGGTCCCTAATCGGCCCCGGGGTTATAGTTGTAGTTTTAGGTACACGCAAAAGTAATCGACAATTTGACAAGATGTATTTCGGTCTTGAGGAGTTCTTCAGGGGAGAGAGGGAGAGAGAGAAATCGAAAATTTGCCCGGAAAATTGGCAAATTGTCGATAATATCGGTCGATATATTGAAGTAGATTGAAAGTTT
The DNA here is from genome assembly GCA_019843655.1 of Lethocerus indicus. NCBI lineage: Eukaryota > Metazoa > Arthropoda > Insecta > Hemiptera > Belostomatidae > Lethocerus > Lethocerus indicus. The sequence continues at coordinate 314,070 of JACDQD010000009.1, read as the reverse complement.
ATTTGTTGAGCATTGAAAATGAATTCCGAAGTCAAAATGTCGATTAATTTCGGGCACGCCACAATACGCTCCGAATATTTTTCTGTACAAAACTTTTGCCACTGTAAACGCTAATCGAATTTTCAAATTCGGTTAACGAAAAATCGCCATAAATAGCGTAGAATTCGGCCGAATTTCTTACAATTCTTAGGGGGGAATTCTCCATTCTCTGAATTGATTCGAAACAGAGATCGTTTTCCTTTTTTTTCCTTCTTCGATCTTAATTGTTGTAAAAAAAAAAAAATTTCGTCGGCGAAAATTTCGTATTCTGAACTGAAAAAAAAAAGGCGCAATCTCTTTTTCTTTCAAGAGAAAAATATATACAGACAAAGAATGTACAGAAAATCAGAATCGTGAAATTAAAATTTCCGTAAAAACACGTTGGCGGTGCAATTTTTTTTCTCCGACAAGAATTTTCTCAACTAAATCGTTGAAAATTTTATATTTGAAAAATCCTTCTTTTCGGGTAAAACTCTTTGCTGATAGTGTATAGAGTGGAGTGATAATTAAAAAAGTTTCTTTTTCAGCGAAATAAAACGAATTCCATTGAGTCAAAATGTCGAGGAAAAAATAATAAAATTCAGCGAATACCGTATTGATTGATGACCTTCGCGGACGGGGGATGATGACTGAAGACGAATTCTGTCTTTTTTCGTCGGAGAAAAGAGAAAAAAAACACAAGAAAGAACCACCCGGTCTGCGACCGCAAAATGTCCTCAGGAACGGGACTCGAAAGGGATAAAAAGAAGGCGGACGAAAATACCCGTCAGGAGGGCCGAAGAAGTGAAGTACCGGTACTGTAATTGGCCCATGTCGAGGTATATACTGTCTTCGGCACGTCCACGTTCATCGGCGGTACAATAGGGGTTTCTGAGGGCCGGGAAAGACGTGCCCGAACGACGAAAGGGACGTCAAAAAGGGACAACAAAAAATGTCGACGAAATCATTATCGGCCGATCGCCGAATCGCCGTCAGAGAAGTTGCTGAGGACTTCGATTTTTTTCCTTTTGCCGAAGAACAAAAATCGGCCTTCGGACAACGAGAGACGACGGCGCCGCTGCCGCTCGCAGATCGCTTCTTTCGCGCGAATTTTCGGCCAAAAACAACCCATTTTGATGACGATAACGCCTCTGAGACTTCTTCTCGTTCCCGAAACTGAAAGGCCTGAAGGAAAGGACGAAGGAAAATGAATTTTCGAAGAGGTTCCACAGGATCGGGCGAAAAACGTCGGCCCAACTGTACAATAATTTTGAATGGGACAAAACAGATATTGGTGAGTGGATGAACCCGAAATTGGCGATCCGGTCCGGCGCACGCGTTCCACATTTGTCACGCACAATTTCCGTGCGGCCGGCCGTTGTTGCTGTCCGGGAAACGTTTTCCCGTTCCAGATTTGTCACAGGGCTCTAAATCCCGACAATTAGCATCCTTAATAATATTCTGTAATGTGCCGCCCTAGCGCTTTAAATTAACGTTAATTTTTTAACGCTATTAAACGAAAGTATTTCGCCGCCCCAATTCATGAATTTGAAGTACGGATTTGTTATATATCAGCTTTGTAGACGAAACCTTTACAAAATCCTTATTCTCTCAAAAAAAGGACAAATAAGTTTGATAGTTTTAGATGCGGAATTCCGGTCAGTAGTGTGGACCACAGTCGGAAAACTATTTCGGCCGTTCGCCATCTTCAGTAGCGCGCTGCGTGTTATTGCACTGTTTTTTGGACGATTTTTTTCTCCCCCAAAGCGCCACGAGCGGCCCGCAGAAAAACCTTCCGAAGTGGGTGACGCGCACGCTGGGCGCTACTGAAGACGGCGAGCGGCCGAAACCTCGGTCCGCCAGACGGCCAAACCGGCGAGACAGGAGACCTACGCTGTATTCCAACCATTGTACTACTTGTTAGGTACTGAAGATGTGCGGAAACGGGGGGGGGCGAAAACTAGATTTTTTTTTGAGAAAACTATTTTGACCTTGCCGTTCGGTTTGGCCGCTCGCCATCTTCAGTAGCGCGCCGCGTGTCAGTGCACTGTTTTCGGACGTTTTTTTCTCCCCCAAAGTGCCACGAGCGGCCCGCAGAAAACCTTCCAAAGTGACGGCAGTGGGTGACGCGCACGCTGGGCGCTACTGAAGACGGCGAGCGGCCGAAACCTCGGTCCGCCAGACGGCCAAACCGGCGAGACAGGAGACCTACGCTGTATTCCAACCATTGTAGCACTTGTTAGGTACTGAAGATGTGCGGAAACGGGGCCGAAAACTAGATTTTTTTTTCTACTTTGTAATTGAACATACCGCTCCGCGGAATGGTATTCCGAGCGCAGAGCTTGTACCGTTGGGTACGAACCGGGGATAGGGGAAGAACGGGCCCGTTAGGATTCGGGTCACAGACTTGTAAATTACACTAACGTCGTTGTCGGCCGTACAAAAAAAAACCGCCGACGTTAAACGCTTCTAACTGGGGCCAAACCGGGGAGCTTATACTCCCCGCCGCGAAGGGGTTTGTCCGCGTCCCTTTCACAGTTCTTATCGGGACTCTTATCGGCGACAAATCTGCGCCGAATTGGCGATACTTTTTCGACAGACTTCGTATAATGGATGTGCTGAAGAGGCCGCTGAAGACTCTACTTCTTGGCGGTCCTCCAGCCGACTATTATTCTGTTCGTCCTTCTTTCTACTATCCTTCCGCAATCATCATCAGTTGAACGACGGCCCGAAAAAAAAGATTCAACTTCGTCTTCAGCTGTCCCCACGTCCGCGAAGGCCATCGACTACGGTATTCGGGAATTTCAGCATTTTTTTTTTTTTTGCTCCCCATCTCTTATTAGGGATAATCCCCGAAAGTAATCGACATTTACCGGCTATATATATATATATATATATATATATATATATATATATATATATATATATATATATTCACCGATATTATCGACAACTCTTTTCCGGCGAAAACTCCTCAAGACCCGAAATGCGTCTTATCAAAATTCCTGATAAGCGATTCGGTCTCCGCCGAAATCGGTCTTTAAAAAAACCGGGTTCGAAGGGCGAAAAATCGGTCCCGAAACGAGGTTTCACGCGAAATCGGAGCTAAAAAAAAAAACAAGAATACCCAAACGGTAATGAAAATTTTTTGACTTTCGAATTCATTTTATTACGCTGAAAAAGAAATTTTCCCAATTCTTCTTGGGGGGAGGAACTCCCCAAGACCGAAATACATCTTATCGAATTTTCGCTGTATACCTTTGGCTACAACCCAATATTACGACTCTTCGTTTCAACCTCTTCGATAACAAGGAGGAAACGGATAAAAAAAACTCCGTCCTTTGTACACTTAATTGATATGATACTGAGGCTGCTTGAACCGTTCTACGGTTAATGAAAAAGCCTTGGACTTAAGCTGCATGGTACCGGTCCGTTGTACCGGACAGTTCTCGCTGTTATCGCCGAAGAACTGACGTCGGACATTTTGTTTTTACCGCCATTTCGTCCTCGAGTTTTCGGGAAAAATTTATATATTTATACGGAGAGAGAGTCCTTCTCGTCGTCCCCGCAATCCCCGTTTTCCCCCCGAACACACATCCAGAGGGTGGAAAAAGAGAGATATTTCAGAGAGATCTTCCGTGTCCCGAGTCCAGTGTCGGTGTCGTGATTTCTTCACCGTCTCGCAGTTATGTGTCGTCGAAAACATAAAAGCCAGTTGGCTTTATGTTATACACTTTACGGTACGGGGGGCCGAATCTCGTCCCTTTTCCCGAGAGAGGCGATACTCCGCGGTAATTTCGGTAAAGCGCGGTGGCCGAGCCACGGTCTTGGGCCGGCGGTACGCCGGGACCGTTATACTCGGGTCGGTACAGGAGTCGGTTCTCGGGTACATAACGGAACCGCTTATAAGCCCCCGCACTAACGGCATATCTCTCTCGGGGGGCGGGGGCTCCGCGGAGTACATCTCTTATCGCGGAGACTTTAACGCCGACCTCCCAACCCTGAGGAGGATCTTCTTCAGCGTCCCTGGACGTTGAGCGAAAAAATTACAAAAAAATTACAAAAAAAAAACCCCGCAATAAAATGAAACTGTTTTCTCGACAATCCACGCGATATCGTTAACTGGCCTATCTGTCGCCGATTTAAAACGGTACAAAGGTATACGTGAAACGGAAATGAGACTGCCTGAAATGACGCGATATACTGAAGGTGCCGAGCGCTCACTAATACCAAATCCTGACAACGAAGAACATGGATGTACAGTAGACGACGTGCACGCAAGGATAGATGAGATTGCGTACGGATGTACAGATGTGTACAGACTCGAACGGAAAAAACCGGTCTCGCGGGTATAGGCGAAGAAGTTGAAGACGGCCGGAAGACCAACGCGTCTAAAACCTAGTTTAGAATACGTGTGTTTCTCTCTCCGTCTTTCGCTAGACCGGTTTCGGCCCGTCTTCAGTAGCGCTGTGTGTCAGCCACTCACTGTCACTACCGTCGAGTACAGGAGACCGGTCTGGCGAAAGACCGAAATCTACGATATTCTCTGGTCTGGCTGAAGACAATGGCCGAGGAGGACGTTACAGAAGAAGATGAAGATGAATATTTTCAAGATGGACAGTGAATTTTTTCCTGTTCGAATTGACACAATTGGTGGAAATTGAACTGTGGGCGATTCAACAGAAGATGGTCTAAATCTTCTACAGAAGAATTCAACGGCCACGCGATTTCTTTCCGACAAAAAAGCACATGGCCCATCGCTCTGCCGCTGGATATAATTACAAATTTGTAGTTGTAGTACAAACACACGAAATCTACAATAATATATCCCCAATATCTCACAAATGCAGAACTATTTGCAGTTATGCGACCGGAAAACAGAAGTTTCGTATGCACTTGAAGCTCGTACTACGTAGATACTTCTTTTCGCAAAGGGAGGAAATGAACGTACAGATCAATTAACAAGAAATAGTATTAACCAAACAACAACCTGGATATTATAGTCCCAGAAACTCCGATATAGACGAAGAACGGATGGAACAACGACGTAAAACCCCAAACAGGACACACCGTTGAGGACTTCCTAGCCCGGACATGATGTCTTCAGCGACGCACACGCACTTTACACACTCAGAGGACAACAACCTGCTGGAACACTTTTAAGCTGCTAACAACGTCGGACAACTCGATCCGTACAGTTTGACCACTTTTCACAGTAGAACAATTGTAGTCAACGCGGCTGAAGAGAACCACCGGGCCGGCTTATGGATGGTTTAGGGGAGGAAACCGGATGAGGAACTTCAGGAAACCGGGATTTCGTGACATCGTCGGTATGTCGGAGGTCGCGGTCGATGTCCGGTCGGAAACCTACCGGGGAGGATTAAGGACGTTAAGAAGGACTTTTGACTGAAATCTCTCGATTGGAGTTGGATGTCTTGTGCGGCGGAACCATTTTGGGTCCAAAAACCGTATTTTAGAGCCGATTTCGGGCCTAAAACAGCATTTTAGAACCGCATTTCGGGCCCAAAAACCATTTTAGAGCCGATTCTCCGACTTCTTTCGGCCGATATTGTGCCTAAGAACAACCTTTTGGGCCGATATTGTGCCTAAAAGCAACATTTTTGGGCCGATTTTGCGCCTAAAAATCACATTTCTGGGTCGATATTGTTCCTAAAAACAACCTTTTCGGGCCGATATTGTCTTTAAAAACAACCTTTCTGGGCCGATATTGTGCCTAAAAACCCCTTTTTTGGGCCGATTATGCGCCTGAAAAGCCATTTTGGGCCTAAAAACCGTATTTTAGAACCGATTTTCGGCCTAAAAGCCTTTTTTGGGCCTAAAGCCGCATTTTAGAACCAATTTCGGGACTAAAAACACCATTTTAGAGCCGATTTTGCGCCAAAAATCGACTTCTTTCGGCCGATATTGCGCCTAAAACAAACTTTTTTGGCCGATATTCTGCCTAAAAACAACCTTTTTGGGCCGATTATGCGCCTAATAAGCCATTTTTGGGCCTAAAAACCGTATTTAAGAGCCGATTTTCGGTCTAAAATCCCCTTTTTTTTTGGGCCTAAAAACCGCATTTTAGAACAGATTTCGGGCCTAAAAACACCATTTTAGAGCCGATTTTATATGGAAAATAAAATCAAAATCCCGTCCTCGGAACGAACACTTATGGAATAATAGATTTTTTAACGTGAAATGAGTTGTCTTCGCGACAGAGGCGACGATAATTGAAATTCCTCACATTCCAATTATTCCCCTTCATCATACACCGTTATTCTCCTGCCTGAACACTGATTTTATTCCCTTTATTTTTATCATAGAGTTGCGGGAAAGAAAGTTGAAAAAATATACAATATTTCACCCCTTGCATAGACTCATATAGCGGTCTGTACCCAGAGGAGTTCCAGTCTATAAAATGGTCATGAAACGAACTTTCGACCGAGAAACTGTTGACCCTACTTCAATTATATTCAATTTTAAGGGAAATTTATGGACATAAATCGATAGATAGCGACCAAGGAGGTCCGAGCCGAAGGTGGAGGTCATGAGCCGAACTTGACCCGATAAAAATTAAAGGTCGAAACTATACATTCCATAGGTGGGTATACGTTCACATAACTCACTGTTACATAACGGAGTTTTACAATTCGGACGCTTAAGCTCGTGACGGGAAGGCCGAGGGAAGAATTCCGAGTCTGAATGGCGGAGGTCATGAACCGAACTTGACCCCGATAAAAATTAAGGTCGGCGGTGGAATTGTGCGCAATTGTGGACACATACCGCAGTATATACGCGCATGACTCGATAAACGGTGGGAGTTTTACGATTACGAGGAATGGGAGTTGAAGGATGGATAAAGGTGAGCATGACCGCGAAGAATAACGGAATTATTCAATTGGGAGCGCCGAACTTTAAGCGAGAAATATTCGAAAGTACTCACGGCTGTATTGTCCAGTTTGAATCCGGAGACGGGCAGAAGAAGGATGGAGAAGAAGGTGGTGTAGGACGATGTCGTCGTGATGAGTCTTCCGGGGGGTTATAATCCGATGTATTGCGGTTGAATGGAGTATATATATATATACCGCCGTTGTGGAGTAAGCCGAGCGGTCGAATGGTGGACGACTGTGGGGCCGGCCTCGGTTTTATAACTTCGACGTGGTGGTGGGGGGGGAGGAAGAAGAAGTGGAGGAGGAGGAAGAGGGAGAACTCACGGCCGAATCCCCTCCAACTCCCGGCCGGGAGTAACGCCCCCACCACTATTATCTCTTCTTATTCCAGTTAATTCCGTCTTCCGGAGCGACCTACACCACCCCCGCCCCGCCCACCATCAGCCAAACTTCATTTGGAACTTGCAATTGGCGGCTAATTAAATAGACCACCAGCCTATCTCTCTCTCTCTCTCCCTCTCTCCCATCTCTCTCTCTCTCTCTCTCTCTCTCCCATCTCTCTCTCTCTCCGCACATACGCTCTTGATCCATCGTTAAAATCACTAAAGAATGACGGGGTTTATTGTTCCTACCGCCGCAGTTAGAGCATCGTGTGCGCACTGTCCCCGGGCCTATATCGCGTTGTGCGTACACCCTATTATAATATCCACTGAATATATTTTACGTATATAATTTTTTTTTTTTTTATTGCAGTCATCGATCCCCGAGCCGGAACACGACAATGTCCTCTAGTGTGTTATTTTTTTGAACTTTCGTGCCTAAAAATCACATTTTGGGGCCGATTATGCGCCTGAAAAGCCATTTTTGGGCCTAAAAACCGTATATTCAGAGCCGATTTTCGGCCTAAAATCCCCTTTTTTGGGGCCTACAGACCGCCTTTTAGAACCGATTTCGGGCCTAAAAACACCATTTTAGAGCCGATTTTGCGCCGAAAATCGCACGTTTACTCAAAACCTCTATAGATTATATTCTGAAATGTGTTCTGATTACTCCGAGAGAAGGACGGGAGGAGGAGGAGTAGTTGGTTTCGACCGAGGGAGGCGGTAAAAAACCTAATCCTGGAAGTGGATGACCGAAACCGAAGGAGGACGATGGAAGCTCAAGTAAAAGTTTGAATTTTTGTTATATACAGAGGTGGTCCAAAAAAATGTATCCACCGTTTGACAGTCCATAACTCGAAAACTGATTGGCGGAGTTGTGTCTAATTTTTGGTGAAAATGTAGCTTAAAGTCCAACTTGAAGATATATCACACACTGTAGGTGTTCGAAATGGTTACCATTAACATCCGCGCGGACAGAAACGATGCCGCAGAAAATCATGAATTCCTACAGCTCTCCTTCCTTCCTGTCGCCAGCTTCCCGAAAAGTCCAAACGAGAGAGAGAGAGAGAGAGAGTCCAAAGTCCGAGAAGTCCAAATTCTCCGGGCAAAAATCTGCCATAAAGAAAAAAAAAAGATTCCGCGGCTTTTGCCTCCCGATGAAGCACAGTTAGTCGCCGGGCCTCCGCCGAACCCGCCGATTGGACAGGAGAAAAAAAGGGTATTTGACCGCACAACCGGTACTGAAACCGTCGCAGGACTCCTCCCTCGATGACCGCCAATAATCTTCCCATTTGGATCCGCGAATATTTCCGAGAGATCTCCGGAAGATTTCCGGAGGATTTTTCCCCGTATTCGGAAGCCCCGAAACGACCGAAGAAGCCGGTCAACCTTCGGATGACCGAAGAAGGATGATCAAGGAAGGAGAGGATTGGGGCCACTGAAGAAGAAGAAGAAGAAGACAGGAGGAGCCGGGAGAACCGATTGATTGGTCCGGGGGGGGGAATATTTATTTAGGATATATAAAATGGTTTCCCCCCCCCCTTGAAGAACTGCTCAAGACCGAAATACATATCGAAATTGTTGGATTACATTTCGGTACTTGAAGTATGGTTATGGGACTGTACGGTATTGGGGCGGAAGCGGCTGAAGAGACCCAATTAGAAGATGGTTTCCTCTAATTTTGGACGCGTCCTCAAGGGGACACATATTGTCGAGATTAAAATCTCCTCATCCGGGTCGGAGGAGGAGGCGGTGGAGGCGGTGGAGGAGGAGGAGGAGGAGGAGGCGGGTTCACTGACACTCTCTGTACTCTCTGCTACCGAAGCACCGTTGGCCGGAGTATTCTCGTCTAGCAGAAGGTATACGCGATAATGGTATTGGGACGAGGACGAGGAGGAGGATGAGGCATAACGGAGGATGTAACACGGAGGAGTCCAACCGATCGAGTCCCCGTATCGGGTATTCATCAGTTACCGCTCTTCAGTTTCTATCTGTTTTGTGGCCTGCGAGGGGTTGGAATACCGGCGGTTTGGTCTTTTCCAGATCTTTTTCGGCCGCTCGCCATCTTCAGTAGCGCTGTATTAGTCGCTGTTTTTAAGGCATCCTCTCCACTGCCCACTGTGTGTCACTTGTAACTATGCGGATTTTTCGGGTCTATTTCGGGTTCTAAACACCCGTCAGGGGTGTTTTAAGGCCCGAAAATTGGGGTTTTCAGGCCCAAAAATGGGGATTTCAGGCACAAAATCGGCCCAGAAATGCGATTTTCAGGCGCGAAATCGGCTCAAAATGCGGTTTTAGGCAAAAAATAATGGGGTTTTTCTGTGCATTCGCCAAAATGTGGTTCTTAGGACCAAAAATAGGGACGCCAAAACTGGCTTTTAGCCCAAAATCGGCTCAAAAATGTGGTTTCCGGGGACCAAAAATGAGGTATTTAGGATCGGAATCGGTCAGAAAATGCGGTTTTTAGGCGCAAAAACGGCTCAAAAAAACTGTTTTAGGCAAAAAAAATGGGGTGTTTCTGTGCAAAATCGGTCCAAAATGTGGTTTCCGGGGGCCAAAAATGAGGTATTTAGGATCGGAATCGGTCAGATAATGCGGTTTTTAGGCGCAAAATCAGCTCAAAAATGCGGTTTTAGGCCAAAAATGGGGATTTTTCTGTGCAAAATCGGTCAAAAATGTGGTTTTAGGGCCGAAAATAGGGGGTTTGCGCGCCGAAAAACTGGCTTTTAGGCCCAAAAAAGAGATTTTTAGGCGCGAAATCAGCTCAAAAATGCGGTTTTAGGCAAAAAATGGGGTTTTTCTGTGCAAAATCGGTCCAAAATGTGGTTTCCAAAATGAGGTATTTAGGATCGGAATGGGTCGGAAAAGGCGCAACAACGGCTCAAAAAATCTGTTTTTTGGCCCAAAATTAGGGGTTTTCAGGGCGAAAAACGGGCATTTAGGCCCCCAAAAATGCGCTCTTTAGGCCCAGAAATGGGGTTTTTTTCTGTCCCCAAAAGAAAGGGGTTTTTATGCCGAAAAAACATCCAAACAGTGCCCCGTGCCAGTGACAGTGACGCAGCGCTACTGAAGACGGCGAGCGGCCGAAAAACCGGTCTAGACAGAGACACGACCATATTTTCCGTCTCACACCGCCTAAATCCTTTATTTTTAGATATTTCTCAATTGGACTCAATTGGGCCTAGAATTTCATTATTTTTTCCTCCCCATCGTAGAAGGGGGGGAGGTAGGGGGTATATTTTGACATTTTATTTGGCTAAAAAAGGGATTTTATTCCCTCGTCGTGGAACTCCTGAAGACCGAAATTAACAAGGACGCCCGAAAAGGAATCGGCCGATTAATTGTATCCTGAAAGTTGTGTGTGTGTGTGTGTGTGTGTGACAAAATTGAGAACAGTAAAACTAATACAATATAAAGTTCTTTGGGGAACTTATTCTCGTTATAGGGCCCCCCCTCCGTTAAAGAAATCCTGAAAAATCCTTCTTAAAATTTCACGCTACTGAATATTACTAACGCCCCGGGTGGGGGGGGGGCTAATTTCGAGCCGTGTACCGTTCGGACAAGTCCGCAGGGCGCTAATTACACGCAACTGTTAACTGTAATGCTGCGAAATGTTAACTGTTTACTGTAATTTCAACTATAACTAACTGTGTTCACAGCGGTTCTTCTCTCTCTCTCTCTCTCTCTGTCTCTCTCTTCGCTTCGGAGCGCGTCGACACAAGGACCTTGAGGACGAAAAAAAGATTTGCGCTAAAAAAAAAAGAAAATTTATAACAAATTTCGGTTAAAATTCAAAACCGTGATTTTACGGACCGCTCTGTGGAGAGTCTGATTGGGGAAACGCAGGAGTCCCCCCACATGGAGGACGGCCAAGAAGGACCTCTAGATTGGAATTCAGGATTTCTCCGGGTCAATGTCAATTCTTCGGCTGTAGTAATTTTTTTTTTCATCAACAACTTTTCAGTTCTTAGAATCGACTTCGAGTACCGATTTTTCACGTAAATGCGGACAAAATTCCTACACCGGCCGGTTTGATCTTCACCAACTTCTTGAAGTCGTCTTGAATTCCGATGATCTTCATTCATAATATTGTTCGTATCACAAGTCGTTGCGGATTTCGCGGCGTCTTTTATTCTATATTTTTACGCGCGTTTTACGCATCCTCTAAACCACTATAGTATAGATTATATTCTGAAATGTGTTCGTCCGATTACTCCGAAAGCCGAAGGACGGCAGGAGGAGGAGGAGGAGGAGGAGGTTTAGACCGATGAAGGCGTTAAAAGACCTAAAATCCTGGAAGTGGATGAACGAAAGCGAAAGTGGAAGCTCGAGTGAAGGCCGATAAATTGAGAGGATTGGGGCCACTGAAGAAGGAAGGAAGATGAAGAAGAGAGGAGCAGAGAACCGGAGGGGATATTTATTTGTGTCAATTTAGATATATAAAATGTCCCCGGCAATGATTATTAATCTACTATATATATACTATATATATATATATATATATATATATATATATATATATATATATATATATACACATGACAGTACCAACAGTGAGTAACACAAACACTACACAGTACATGTGAAAGTGACAATGCAGTGCAGTGAGGATGCCCCAGAAAACATCCAAAGTGCTAACAGTGACTGACACAGCGCTACTGAAGATGGCGAGCGGCCGAAACCCCGCAGTCTAGCGACATCACGAACCTATAGTATTCCAACCCCTCGCAGGCCACACACACACACACAGGTATATTAAACTATATACGATTTATATTTTCCGAACAGGACCGTCCCGCGTACATTTTTCCGGGCGTGCGGGCGGAAAAACCCGCTACGGGACAAGAGGAGGAATTTTGAGGGGAAAAAAAAATGGCTTCGTAGTGGAAACGGATGGCGGAGTCCAATTTTGACGGGACGAGAGAGAGAGAGAGAGAGAGAGAGAGAGAGAGAGAGAGAGAGAGAGAGAGAGCAGACGCCTCACCTCTCTGAAGGCTCAATCTCTCTCTCTCTCTCAGTCTCTCTCCCTAGAGAGCACCAGTCAAGACACTACTGAAGACACAAAGGAATGTTCGCAACGTCTGTTTTTTCCTGCCACAGGCTGTTGGAATAACAGTATTTAGCCTTCTCTCCCACTCTCTCTCTCTCTCTCTCTCTCTCTCTCTCTCTCTCTCTCTCTCTCTCTCTCTCTCTCTCTCTCTCTCTCTCTCTCTCTCTCTCTCTCTCTCTCTCTCTCTCTCTCTCTCTCTCTCTCTCTCTCTCTCTCTCTCTCTCTCTCTCTCTCTCTCTCTCTCTCTCTCTCTCTCTCTCTCTCTCTCTCTCTCTCTCTCTCTCTCTCTCTCTCTCTCTCTCTCTCTCTCTCTCTCTCCCTCTCTCTCTCTCTCGTGTTATTGATATTTTCGTGTCAGAATCCTCGTCTAGAAGACAATGGTCGTCCTTACGTTGAGTATTTCAGTCACGGAATGTTCGTACACACGTCGCGACATCGCCTCCTCCCATAAGCGGTAGAACAATTGTCTGATGAATCCAACACTCGTTTAATCTCTCTCTCTCTCTCTCTCTCTCTCTCTCTACGTGTTTTCGACGTCTCTCGGTACGGAAAGTGCCGTAAACTTTGTGCGTACCAATTGTGACGGCTTATGGGGGGGGGGGGGGGCGATCATCGCCCGAGTATCGCGGAAGGCCGCTGGACCGGTTTTGGGGCCGCTCGCCCCGTCTTCAGTAGCGCTGTGTGTCCGTCAGTCGCCGTCGCTGGTTTGCGTGACAGTGGCAGTGGTGAGAGGATGACCCCCAGGAAAGACATCCAAAGCGCTACTGAAGACGGCGAACGGCGGAAACCACTGGCGACCAAACCACCGGCGAGTATTGCGATCGTACTCCCTCGGACTCTGATGACTGTAATCACTGTAATATTTCAGTTCCATAGTGATGACTGCGATGATTTTGTACGGACCGGTATTTGGGTACAAATCTCTTCGGTTTCAGGAGGCGATATCTCGGTTTTGGCGACCGTTATTCCTCCTACGAGATATAACGGTCGGATCCATCCACTTCTTCTTCAAGTTGTAGTTGTTGTTGTAGCTTCAGTTGTTGTTGTTGTTGAAGATTTTGTCGGACAACAACACGGAGAAAAGCAACAGCTCTCAATGTCGTTGATCGACAGCCGCGAAATCGCGTATTTGCTATGGGAAGAGTCAGACGTTCACCTTCGGGGCCATCCGGGGTTTTTAACCTTTTTATCTACTCTATATATATAGATATAGATATAATTTTTTTTCTGTATTTATATATCAATTTACGTAGCAGTACGCTCTAGCCGTTCGCCGGCTAACGTTTCATTTTGTAGCGAAATTCCAATCCTGAGGATTTTTCGTTAAAGGACGAGGAGCGCACCTGAGGACGTCCTCCGGAGGTCGACGATGACCCCCGAATAAAGGCCGTCATTGAGGTCATAGTTCAACACTGGGACATTGCCAGGAAGCCGAATGTATCTTATACCCGCATTCGAAACCGTCTACGGCTTATCTGTACCGGAGATTTTAAAGCACTTGAAAATATGTACAAAGTGCCACTTGTCGGTGAATTCCGCACAATTACTTAGTTGGTAAAAAACCTTATTTTTTGGCCTTAAAACCCCTTTTTTTTCTCTCGAAAAACCGCTTCTCCTGGCCGATTTTGCGTCTAAAAACCCCATTTTTGAGCTTAAAAGACCGCATTTTCTACTGATTTTCCGCCGAAAAATCCCATTTATGGGCCTAAAAACGCCATTTTGGGCCAAAAAACCCTATTTTTTGGCCTTAAAACCCCCTTTTTATTTCTCTCGAAAAACCGCTTCTCCTGGCCGATTTTGCATCTAAAAACCCCATTTTTGAGCTCAAAAGACCGCATTTTCTACTGATTTTCCGCCGAAAAATCCCATTTATGGGCCTAAAAACGCCATTTTGGGCCAAAAAACCCTATTTTTTGGCCTTAAAACTCCTTTTTCTGGCCGATTTTGCGCGTAAAAAGCCCCAATTTCGAGCAAATTTTGCGCCTAAAAACCCCATATTTTCGGGCCAATTTCGCGTCTAAAAACCCGATTTTTGAGCCTTAAAACCGCATTTTCGACTGATTTCCCACCGAAAAACCCCGTTTATGGGCCTAAAACCCCATTTTGGGCCAAAACCTTTTTTAGGCCATTTTGCGTCTAAAACCCATTTTGACCTAAAAACCTCATTTTTGGGCCATTTTTGAGCCTGAAAATCGCATTTTTGGGCCAATTTTGCGTCTAAAAACCCAATTTTTGAGCCTAAAAACCGCATTTTCGACTGATTTTCCACCGAAAAACCCCGTTTATAGGCCTAAAATCCCCATTTTTGGGCCAATTTCGCGTCTAAAAACCCCAATTTCGAGACTAAAAACCGCATTTCTGGTCCGCCTGTGGGCCTAAAAACCGCATTTTTGGGGTAAAAAGTCCTTTTTTGGGCCGATTGTGGGCCTAAAAACCGCGTCTGTGGGCCTAAAAACCGCTTTTTCTGTTCGATTTTGCCCGTAAAAACCCCATTTTCGGGCTAATTTTGCACCTAAAAACGTCTAAAATACCCGACCTGTATTTATACATCAATTTACGTAGCAGTTCTCCATTTTCTCCGTCGCGAAATTCCGGTCCTGGGGATTTTTCGTTAAAGGTCCTCGTCCTCTGGAGGTCGACGATGACCCCGAATAAAGGCCATTGTTGAAGGGACATTGCAGAGACGCCGAATGTATCTTATACAGGCATTCGAAACCGTCTACAGGGGCTTATCCGTGCAAAACTTGTGTCGGGTTGAATTCCGCAATTACTTAGTTGCCGGCCCAATATTTCGGTCTTATTACATCGTATTAAAATAAAAAAATAAAAAAAATGTACCCGGACCGCGACCGCCAAACGGTAAAGTACAGGTTCTCGGAGTTCTCATTGTTTTTACCGGGCCAATTAATTGTCATCAAGGGCCAATTAGATGTAGAAAAGTGGCTGTGCGATTGCATCGTGTCCGCACTGACCGACTAGCGGTCGCAAGAACAATAAACTTCCGGGAGGTAAAGAACTTAACCCATCACCGTTAGCGGGTTGAAAACCCGGTTATTTCGCGGGTTTTCCGGCCGAGAATTTTCGACAAATTGCGCAAGTAATTGCGGAATTCAACCCCTACACAAGTTTTGCACGGATAAGCCCCTGTAGACGATTTCGAATAAGATCTGCAATGTCCCAGTGTTGAACTACGGTCTCGATAACGGCCTTTATTCGGGGGGTTCATCGTCGTCAACCTCCAGACCGGAAGTCCTCAGGAGCGCTCCTCGTCCTTTAACGAAAACCCCCCAGGACCGGAATTTCGGCCCCATTCAGGGGCCTCATCCCACCGTTTGAGGCGACCGGATGAGGACGTAGACAACAACAACAACAACAGAGGAGGAAGAGGAAGAGTAAGAGGAAGGAGGAAGGTTGGAGGCTGCGTGTCCGACGTTGGTATGACTAACGGTCCATTTGAGTACACGGAGCACGGTCCGCCGTGTACACTTGTCGCCGTGTACCGTACCGCCGCCGCCGGGTGGGTACACGCGGCCCGGTGGGCCCCGTAATTGGATTTATTATTATTTAGAAATTAGACGGGACAGCCCGCTCGGGGTTGGCAACACTGGCGGAAGGCGATTAAGACGTTGTTGAACGGTACCTACAAGTGTAATGTTGTTATAGGTCTTCAGAAAAATTAGACAGAAAAAACCGCACTTTCTGACCGATTTTGAACCTACACACCCCATTTATGGGCCTAAAACCATTTTGGGCTTTTTTTGGCCTTGAACCCCCTATATTTTTTTTCCCGAAAAACCGCTTTTATCTGGCCGATTTTGCGCGTAAAACCCCATTTTCGGGCCGATTTTGCACCTAAAACGATTTTGCAGCTAAAATAGTCATTTTTCGGCCAACCTTCTTTTCGGCCTTAAAACCCTATTCTGCGCCGAAAACCTCATTTATTTATCCGATTTTGCGCCTAAAAATCGCGCCTTTTAGGGCCGATTTGTGCCTAGAAACCTCATTTTGGGCCAATTTTGCGTCTGAAAACCCCATTTTGAGCCTAAAACTCATTTTGGACCATTTTTGAGCCTGAAAATCGCATTTTGGGCCAATTTTGCGTCTAAAACCCAATTTTTGAGCCTAAAACCGCATTTGTGGGCCTAAAACCGCAATTTTTGGTAGATTATTGGCCTAAAACCCGCATTTTTGGGCCGATATTGCGCCTAAAACCTCATTTTTGGGGTAAAACCCTTTTGGGCCATTTTGGGCCTGAAAACCGCATTTTGGGGTATAATCCACATTTTTGGGCCGATTTTGGGGCCGCTTTTGTGCCTAAAACCCCACTGTTGGGCCAATTTTGCGTCTAAAACCCCATTTTTGAGCCTAAAACAACATTTCTAGTGCGATTTTGGGTCTAAAAGCCGAACTTTGGGCCCATTTTCGCCTAAAACCGCATTTTGGGCCTAAAACCGCAATTTCGGGCAGGTTTTGACCTAAAACCGCACTTTTGGGTCGATTTTGGCCCTAAAAACCGCATTTTTGGCGTAAAGACCCCATTTATGGGCCGATTTCGGGCCTGAAAACCGCCTTTTCTGCCCGATTTCGCTCCTGAAAACCGCATTTTTGGGCCCAACAAAAAGAGAACTATTTAATTTCCCGTCCAACAGTGCTGGGCGTCGCTGAGGGCCGAACTCGGCCCTAAACCCGCCTCGAGTCCGACTAACGGCTAAACAGTTTTATTATTTACCGTTAGAATTTTCGAAGGGGGAGGGGGAGGGAGGGATTTTGAGCGGGGTTTCTAGTGAATTACCATATTCAAACAACCCATTTAGTGACCGGGGAACTGATTTAGGATTTTAGATTTAGATTTAGACCCACGAGAGGGCGACGTCTTGGGGGGGGAGGGATTAGACAAATGATAAGTTATGATCTAACACTGGCGGTTAGAAATAGGTACCGTTATGCGGTACTCGTACAAGAGGAATATCAAATGGCTTTCCTGGACCGAATAGGCCGGATTTAGGGGAAGGCTGGAAAATCGGTTTTTTCTTGTTGACTTCGATTCTACAAGATCTACAGAAACCGTTCCTGTGTCAAGACGAGATCTTTCATTGACGACGTCTACTTGACGTAATGGAAAATGCCGTTTTAGGCACAAAAATGCGGTGTCTACATGAAAAATCGGCCCAGAAATGAGGTTTTCGGGCGCTAAATCGGCCCAGAAATGTAGGTTTTAGGCACGAAAATCGGCACAAAAATGTGGTTTTCACACAATAAATGAGGTTTTTCGGCCAAAAAAAAATATGTTTTAAGACCAAAAAATGCGATTTTTAGGCCAAAAAAGGGGGTTGTAAGGCCAAAAAAAGAGGCTTTTTGGCCCAAAAATGAGGTTTTTAGAGACAAAAATAAATTCTTCAGGCGAAAAATCGGCCCAGAAATGCGGTTTTAGAGGCCCGGAAATGAGGTTTTTAGGCGCAAAAACGTCCGAAAAGTGCGGTTTTAAGGCCCAAAATCGGCCCAGAAATGTAGTTTTAACACAATAAATGAGGTTTTTCGGCAAAAAAAATGTTTTAAGACCAAAAAATGCGATTTTTAGACCAAAATTTTAAGACCAGGGGCTTTTAAGGCCCACAAAAGAGGTTTTTGGCCCAAAAATGGCGTTCCCCAAAATGAGTTTATAGGATCAAAATATTCTTCTTAGGCGCAAAATCGGCCCAAAATGCGGTTTTAGGGGTGAGGTTTTAGGCCCAAAACGTCCGAAAAGTGCGGTTTTAGCACAAAATTAAAATGAGGTTTTTAGGCCCAGAAATGGGGCCAAAATTTTTTCCCCAAAATGCGGTTTTTAGGCCCAAAATCAGCCAAGAAATACGGTTTTTAGGCCAAAAAATGCGGTTTTTAGGCCAAAAAATTTGGCTTTTAGGCGCAAAATCAGCCCAAAAATGCGGTTTTTAGGCCCAAAATCGGCCAAAAAATTGGGTTTTTACCCAAAAAATGCGGATTTTTGGCCCAAAATCGATTTAAAAAGGCGGTTTATAGGCCAAAAAATGAGGTTTTTGGGCGCAAAACCAGCCCAAAACTACTGTTTTTAGGCCCAAAATCGACCGTAAAGTGCTGTTTTTACCCGAAAAATGCCGTATTTGGTCAAAAATAAACCCAAAAGTGCAATACTTAGGCCCATTTAATAAGGTTATTTGATATAAAATCGGCCCAAAAATGGGGTTTTTAGGTAGAAAATCGGCCAAAAAATGAGGTTTTTACACCAAAAATTAGGTTTTTTGCCCAAAATCGGCTTAAAAATGCGGTTTTTAGGGCAAAAAATGACGCTTTAGGCCCAAAATCGGCCAAAAATGAGGTTTTACACCAAAAATTAGGTTTTTTGCCCAAAATCGGCTTAAAAATGCGGTTTTTAGGGCAAAAAATGACGCTTTAGGCCCAAAATCAGCCAAAAATGGGGTTTAACCAAAAATGCGGATTTTGGCCCAAAAATCGGCTTAAAATGGGGTTTTAGGCCAAAATGAGGCTTTTAGGCACAAAATCAGCCCAAAATGGTTTTTAGGCCCAAAATCAGCCAAAAATGGGTTTTATTCCCCAAAATGCGGATTTTGGCCCAAAATCAGCTTCTGTTAAAAAATGCGGTTTCAGGCCAAAAAATAATGCTTTTAGGCCCCAAATCAGCCCATAAATAACGGTTTTTAGGGCAAAAAATGAGGTTTTAGGGCGCAAAAGAGCCCCCAAAATACGGTTTTTATGCCCAAAATTGAACTAAAGGGCGGTTATTAGGCACAAAATAGGCCCATAAATGCGAATTATAGGCCAAAAATCATTCCACAAGTGTACAAAAGTGAGTTACAGTTGCCCCTAAAAGGGGAGGTGAAAAATCGAAAATTTTCGAATTTTCAAAAATGTCGCCCGATTTTGCTCATATTTGGTCCACAAGTGTACAAAAGTGAGTTACACTTGCCCCTAAAAGGAGAGCTGAAAAATCGAAAATTTTTGAATTTTTAAAAAAAGTGGCCCGATTTTGCCCATATTTGGTCCACAAGTGTACAAAAGTGAGTTACACTTGCCCCTAAAAGGAGAGCTGAAAAATCGAAAATTTTTGAATTTTAAAAAAGTGGCCCGATTTTGCCCATATTTGGCCCACAAGTGTACAAAAGTGAGTTACACTTGCCCCTAAAAGGGGAGGTGAAAAATCGAAAATTTTCGAATTTTCAAAAATGTCGCCCGATTTTGCTCATATTTGGCCCACAAGTGTACAAAAGTGAGTTACACTTGCCCCTAAAAGGGGAGGTGAAAAATCGAAAATTTTCGAATTTTCAAAAATGTCGCCCGATTTTGCCCATATTCGGTCCACAAGTGTACAAAAGTGAGTTACACTTGCCCCTAAAGGAGGTGAAAAATCGAAAATTTTCGAATTTTTCAAAAATGTCGCCCGATTTTGCCCATATTTGGTCCACAAGTGTACAAAAGTGAGTTACACTTGCCCCTAAAGGAGAAAAATCGAAAATTTTCGAATTTTCAAAATGTCGCCCGATTTTGCCCATATTCGGCCCACAAGTGTACAAAAGTGAGTTACACTTGCCCCTAAAAGGAGAGGTAAAAAATCGAAAATTTTCGAATTTTCAAAAATGTCGCCCGATTTTGCCCATATTCGGCCCACAAGTGTACAAAAGTGAGTTACACTTGCCCCTAAAAGGAGAGGTAAAAAATCGAAAATTTTCGAATTTTCAAAAATGTCGCCCGATTTTGCCCATATTCGGCCCACAAGTGTACAAAAGTGAGTTACACTTGCCCCTAAAGGGAGGTGAAAAAAAAATCGAAAATTTTCGAATTTTCAAAAATGTCGCCCGGACTCTGCTCCATATTCTTGGGTCCACAAGTGTACAAAAGTGAGTTACACTTGCCCCTAAAAGGAGAGTGAAAAATCGAAAATTTTCGAATTTTCAAAAATGTCGCCCAATTTTGCCCATATTCCTGGTCCACAAGTGTACAAAAGTGAGTTACACTTGCCCCGTAAAAGAGAGGTGAAAAATCGAAAATTTTCGAATTTTCAAAATGTCGCCCGATTTGCCCATATTTGGTCCACAAGTGTACAAAAGTGAGTTACACTTGCCCCTAAAGGAGAGGTAAAAATCGAAAATTTTCGAATTTTCAGAAAAAGTCGCCTCGAATTCTGCCCATATCTCAGTCCACAAGTGTACAAAAGTGAGTTACACTGGCCCCTCTCTCTCTCTCTCTCCCCCAAAAGGAGAGGTGAAAAATCGAAAATTTTCGAATTTTCAAAATGTCGCCCGATTTTGCTCCATATTTGGTCCACAAGTGTACAAAAGTGAGTTACACTTGCCCCTAAAGGAGAAAAATCGAAAATTTTCGAATTTTCAAAAATGTCGCCCGATTTTGCCCAGAGTGTACAAAAGTGAGTTACACTTGCCCCTAAAAGGAGGTAAAAATCGAAAATTTTCGAATTTTCAAAAATGTCGCCCGATTTTGCCCATATTTGTACAAAAGTGAGTTACACTTGCCCCTATTTTTCGAATTTTCAAAAAATGTCGCCCGATTTTGCCCATATTCGGTCCACAAGTGTACAAAAGTGAGTTACAGTTGCCCCTAAAAGGGGAGGTGAAAAATCGAAAATTTTCGAATTTTCAAAAATGTCGCCCGATTTTGCCCATATTCGGTCCACAAGTGTACAAAAGTGAGTTACACTTGCCCCTAAAAGGGGAGGTGAAAAATCGAAAATTTTCGAATTTTCAAAAATGCCGCCGAATTTTTTGCCCTATATCTGGTCCACAAGTGTACAAAAGTGAGTTACACTTGCCCCTAAAAGGAGAGGTAAAAAATCGAAAATTTTCGAATTTTCAAAAATGTCGCCCGATTTTGCCCATATTTGGTCCACAAGTGTACAAAAGTGAGTTACACTTGCCCCTAAAAGGAGAGGTAAAAAATCGAAAATTTTCGAATTTTCAAAAATGTCGCCCGATTTTGCCCATATTCGGCCCACAAGTGTACAAAAGTGAGTTACACTTGCCCTAAAGAGAGCTAAAAATCGAAAATTTTCGAATTTTCAAAAATGTCGCCGATTTTGCCCATATTTGGTCCACAAGTGTACAAAAGTGAGTTACAGTTGCCCCTAAAAGGAGAGGTGAAAAATCGAAAATTTTCGAATTTTCAAAAATGTCGCCCGATTTTGCCCATATTTGGTCCACAAGTGTACAAAAGTGAGTTACACTTGCCCCTAAAAGGAGAGGTGAAAAATCGAAAATTTTCGAATTTTCAAAAATGTCGCCCGATTTTGCCCATATTCGGTCCACAAGTGTACAAAAGTGAGTTACACTTGCCCCTAAAAGGAGAGGTGAAAAATCGAAAATTTTCGAATTTTCAAAAATGTCGCCTGAATTTGCCTATATTCCGGTCTACAAGTGTACAAAAGTGAGTTACACTTGCCCCTAAAAGGAGAGGTAAAAATCGATTTTGCCCAATTTGGTCCATTTTCGAATTTTCAAAAAATGTCGCCTGAATTTGCCTATATTCCGGTCTACAAGTGTACAAAAGTGAGTTACACTTGCCCCTAAAAGGAGAGGTAAAAATCGATTTTGCCCAATTTGGTCCATTTTCGAATTTTCAAAAAATGTCGCCCGATTTGCCCCATATTCGGGCCACAAGTGTACAAAAGTGAGTTACACTTGCCCCTGAAAGGAGAGGTGAAAAATCGAAAATTTTCGAATTTTCAAAAATGTCGCCCGATTTTGCCCATATTCGGGCCACAAGTGTACAAAAGTGAGTTACACTTGCCCCTGAAAGGAGAGCTGAAAAATCGAAAATTTTCGAATTTTCAAAAATGTCGCCCGATTTTGCCCATATTCCGTACCACAAGGTGTACAAAAGTGAGTTACACTTGCCCCTAAAGGAGAGTAGATAAAATCGAAATTTTCGAATTTTCAAAAATGTCGCCCGATTTTGCCCATATTCGGTCCACAAGTGTACAAAAGTGAGTTACACTTGCCCCTAAAAGGAGAGGTGAAAAATCGAAAATTTTCGAATTTTCAAAAATGTCGCCCGATTTTGCCCATATTCGGTCCACAAGTGTACAAAAGTGAGTTACACTTGCCCCTAAGGAGGTGAAAATCGAAAATTTTCGAATTTTCAAAAATGTCGCCCGATTTTGCCCATATTCGGCCCACAAGTGTACAAAAGTGAGTTACACTTGCCCCTAAAAGGAGAGGTGAAAAATCGAAAATTTTCGAATTTTCAAAAATGTCGCCCGATTTTGCTCATATTCGGTCCACAAGTGTACAAAAGTGAGTTACACTTGCCCCTAAAAGGAGAGGTGAAAAATCGAAAATTTTCGAATTTTCAAAAATGTCGCCCGATTTTGCCCATATTTGGTCCACAAGTGTACAAAAGTGAGTTACACTTGCCCCTAAAAGGAGAGCTTAAAAATCGAAAATTTTCGAATTTTCAAAAATGTCGCCGATTTTGCCCATATTCGGTCCACAAGTGTACAAAAGTGAGTTACACTTGCCCCTAAAAGGAGAGCTAAAAAATCGAAAATTTTCGAATTTTCAAAAATGTCGCCCGATTTTGCCCATATTCGGCCCACAAGTGTACAAAAGTGAGTTACACTTGCCCCTAAAAGGGGAGGTGAAAAATCGAAAATTTTCGAATTTTCAAAAATGTCGCCCGATTTTGCTCATATTTGGTCCACAAGTGTACAAAAGTGAGTTACACTTGCCCCTAAAAGGAGAGGTGAAAAATCGAAAATTTTCGAATTTTCAAAAATGTCGCCCGATTTTGCCCATATTCGGTCCACAAGTGTACAAAAGTGAGTTACACTTGCCCCTAAAAGGGGAGGTGAAAAATCGAAAATTTTCGAATTTTCAAAAATGTCGCCCGATTTTGCCCATATTCGGTCCACAAGTGTACAAAAGTGAGTTACACTTGCCCCTAAAAGGAGAGGTGAAAAATCGAAAATTTTCGAATTTTCAAAAATGTCGCCCGATTTTGCCCATATTCGGTCCACAAGTGTACAAAAGTGAGTTACACTTGCCCCTAAAAGGAGAGGTAAAAAATCGAAAATTTTCGAATTTTCAAAAATGTCGCCCGTTTTTGGCCACAAAAATGTTTTTTATCGAAAATACAAAAATGTGGATATAACAAACAAAAGTGAGTTACACTTGCCCCTAAAAAGAGGTGAAAAATCGAAAATTTGATTTTAAAATGTCAAATTTGGTTTTACAAAAATGATTTTTAGGCGAAAAAATCGAAAAATTTTAGGCGAAAATCGCCTAAAAATCCATGGGCCCATAATGGGGTTTTTAGACCCAGAAATGTGGTTTTAGGTCCAAAATCAGTCAGAAAATGCGGTTTTTAAGCGCATAAACGGCTCAAAAAAGCTGTGTTTGGGCCAAAAAAAAGGGGTTTTCTGACCGAAAATGGGGCTTTTCGGCCCAGAAAAGGGATTTTTAGGCGCAAAATCGCCTTAAAATTGCTGTTTTTTGCCGAAAAATGGGCTTATAAGGTGCATAATCGGCTCAAAAATGGGGTTTTCTGCCCCCCAAAAAGGGGTTTTCATGACGAAAAATGCGCTATTTAGGCCAAAAAAGGCCGGTTTGGGGCGTAAATCGTGCCAGCTGAAAGCTTTATTTAGCCCAAAATCCGTTAAAAAGCTGTATTTCAGTCAAAAAGCGGATTCAGATGTCTGCGTTTAAAAGCCAGTTAGCGTTAAGGTTTTAAGGCCGAAAAGGCGCATATGAAGCTTTATTTCGGCCCGAAAAGGCCTATATGAAGCTTTATTTCGGCCCAAAACGGCTCATAAAAAGCCGTATTTTAGCCAAAAATACCGTTAAAAGCCGTTTTTAAGGCCGAAAAAGCGCATGTGAAGCTTTATTTCGGCCCAAAAAGGCACATAAAAAGCCGTGTTTCGGCCCAAAAAGGCGTTAAAAAAGCGAATTTAGATCCCTAAAATGCTTTTAAGGAGCTGTATTTCAGCCATAAAAAATAGAGTTAAAAGCCATTTTTAAGGCCGAAAAGGCGCATATGAAACCTTATTTCGGCCCAAAAAGGCGTTAAAAAAAAGTATTTAAAGCTCAAAAAGGCCGTATTTTAGCCCAAAATAGCGTTAATGAGGCCGTTTTTAAGGCCGAAAAGGCGCGTATGTGCTTTATTTCGGCCCGAAAAGGCGTTAAAAAAAAGTATTTAAAGCTCAAAAAGGCCGTATTTTAGCCGAAAATAGCGTTAAAGGGCCTTTTTTTAAGGCCGAAAAGTCGCGTCTGACGTTTTATTTCGGCCCAAAAAGGCTTTACAAAAAGTATTTAAAGCTCAAAAAGGCCGTATTTTAGCCCAAAATAGCTTTAATGGGCCGTTTTTAAGGCCGAAAAGGCGCATATGAAGCTTTATTTCGGCCCGAAAAGGCGTTAAAAATAGTATTTAAAGCTCAAAAAGGCCGTATTTTAGCCCAAAATAGCGTTAAAGGGCCGTTTTTAAGGCCGAAAATGCAGATTAGAAATCAAAATATTTTCGTAATTTCGGCTCTCTTCAAGTTTTAACAGGCGATAACGTTTGAAATTTGGAAAATATTCGCCCAATCTGTCCGATATAGGAAAATCTTTTGCCCGAATTTAATTACCGAATAATTACCACTTCTCGGGCCGGTTTTAGTACCAAAAGTCCGAAACAGTTTACAGTCAAGCCGTTTTACTCTCCTCCAAACCGCTTTTGTAATTGTAATTTAACACCGTACAGAATGAATTGTTCAGAGGGCCGCACCACCTCAGGACATAATTCATCGTCGGCCGTTTATTAATTCTAGTTTTTCTTCGTTTTTTTCTTCTTTCAACTTACCCAACGCTTTAAAGGTAACGGTACCTTCCTTACAGAGGTAATCTTCTGGGCGGTGATCATCCAGGTAGACATATACATATATATATATATATATATATATATATATATATATATATATATATATATATATATATATAAAATCAGCCCTTCGAAGGACAAAAGGTTCGTGGTGTTTCTGTCTCCTCTCTCGCCGTCTGTTTGGGGTCTTTTGCTAGACCGGTTTTCGGCCGCCCGCCGTCTTCAGTAGCGCTCTGTCAGTTGGGGGCACTTTTCTATGGGCATCCTCACTGCCCACTGTGTCGTCTGTAGTGTTTCTGTCAGTTGTATATATATATATATATATATATATATATATATATATATATATATATATATATATATACGCATCCTGTTATCGTTATTTATGTTTGTGTTATTCGTTGAATGTGTGTGTGTTTGTGTATGTCAGATTTGTCGGTGAATTAATCTTTCCAATTATGATTTTATTTTGGATTCGGAATGGATGAGACGTGGCGAGCCGGCCGAAACCGGTCTAGGAAAAGGGCGAACGACCGGCGAGACAGGAGAGGGAAATACGCTGTATTCCAAACCACAAAACAGGTATATTAAACTATGTATGTCCACCGAGGTGATGTACCGACTTGTTGTACGAAATTTGGTCCATTTACAGGGAAAAAAAACTATCTGTACCCAACCTCTTGGTCCAAGGTGTAAAAGAAAATCCTACACACAAAGTGGGCCCACTAATGCAGTACAGTGAAACAGACTGGTTTTACCGGGCAGAATCAGTGCCGAATATAGCGCACTTCGATGCCGAATCAAATCCCGCCGCTCTCTATTCTCTCGGCCCAGCCATACGAATAATAAATACGAGTGCAGTGCGCACTGTTTATATATTTATGCCATTGTGTTTACATCGAGTATGCAGTGGGTTGGGGGGGCGGTTAGGTTAGGTTAGGTTAGAGGTTGGGTTAGGTTAGAGGTTAGGTTAGGTTAGAGGTTAGGTTAGGTTAGAGGTTAGGTTAGGTTAGGTTAGGTTAGAGGTTAGGTTAGAGAGGTTAGGTTAGGTTAGAGGTTAGGTTAGGTTAGAGGTTAGGTTAGAGGTTAGGTTAGAGGTTAGGTTAGAGGTTAGGGTTAGAGGTTAGGGTTAGGTTAGGGTTAGGTTAGGGGTTAGGGTTAGGGGTTAGGTTAGGGTTAGAGGTTAGGTTAGAGTTAGGTTAGGGTTAGGGAGGTTAGGTTAGAGGTTAGGTTAGAGGTTAGGTTAGGTTAGAGGTTAGGTTAGAGGTTAGGTTAGAGGTTAGGTTAGAGGTTAGGTTAGAGGTTAGGTTAGAGGTTAGGTTAGAGGTTAGGTTAGAGGTTAGGTTAGAGGTTAGGTTAGAGGTTAGGTTAGAGGTTAGGTTAGAGGAGGTTAGGTTAGAGGTTAGGTTAGAGGTTAGGTTAGAGGTTAGGTTAGAGGTTAGGTTAGAGGTTAGGGTTAGGTTAGGTTAGGTTAGAGGTTACGTTAGAGGTTAGGTTAGAGGTTAGAGGTTAGGTTAGAGGTTAGAGGTTAGGTTAGAGGTTAGGTTGGGGTTAGGTTGTTAGGTTAGGTTGGTTAGGGTTAGGTTAGGTTAGAGTTAGGTTAGAGGTTAGGTTAGAGGTTAGGTTAGAGGTTAGAGTTAGGTTAGGTTAGGGTTAGGTTAGGGTTAGGTTAGAGAGGTTAGAGTTAGGTTAGGTTAGGCTAGGTTAGGTTAGAGGTTAGGTTAGGTTAGGTTAGGTTAGGTTAGGTTAGGTTAGGTTAGGTTAGGTTAGAGGTTAGGTTAGGTTAGAGGTTAGGTTAGGTTAGGTTAGGTTAGGTTAGGTTAGGTTAGAGGTTAGGTTAGAGGTTAGGTTAGGGTTAGGTTAGGTTAGGTTAGGTTAGAGGTTAGGTTATGTTAATGTTGGGCTACATGAGGTTATGTTAGAGGTTAGGTCACGTTAATGTTGGTCTACATGAGCGGGTAGGCGGTCAGTATGACGTTCCTCGAATCGGGGATCTTCTGGGCTTGGACGCGGACGTCGAAGCTGTTGCCGGCCAGCAGCATCGAGCAGACGGCGTCCTTTCTGTCGGCGGCGATGAAGCAGGCCGTGTAGAGGGCCATCTCCAGTTCGGGCGACGTGCCAACCATCATCGAACTCCTCCTCCTCAACACGTCCCTCCACCTCAGGCTCACGCTCAACACTCCGCCCTGACAACAATCGAGTAGAATTTTCAAAAACGTGTCCAAACAACCTGTCCGAAGGTGCCGGAGGCCTCGGGAGGTCTAAGTAATCCTCCGACGGCTGGCTTCGGCTGGCGCCCCACCACCGACCTTGTATCTGTCGAACATGCGGTCTCGTGCCAGCCCAGGTATTCGACGCCCCTCTTGGTCTGCTGGTCGTCGAAGTAGATCCAGTTGCGTAGGCCGTCCAGTGCGAGCCGCTCGCCGGCCCTGTCCTCACGGGTGTCGGCCATGAAGACGCCGCGGAAGCCGCAGGAGGTGGGCGCCGGGACGGAGCCGGCGGCCCCACCCACCCGCCTGTACCGGCTGAACCACAACTTCCTCAACAGATCGACGAACGCCTGCCGGTCACCGCTGAACTTCTCTGCAAAACAATCAGATCAACAGCGCCAGCAAATAAATAGAACAGTACCAAGTCATGAAAGAAAAAGAAGTAAACCGGGATAATAGAGGAATCGGCCGTAAGAAAACGAAGACAGAGAGCGTAGTTTTAACGATATGCAACGTCTATTTATGCGTTTAGACATTGAAAAGGGTTCGAACATGAAATCTCGGCGATAGTGATGGTGATAGTGACAGGGGTTCGGACTGGGAATCAGACGATAGTGAGAGAGGTTAGGACTTGGAATCAGACAAAAGTGACGGTGACAGTCATAGGACTTGGAATACGGCGATAGTGATAGTGATAGTTTTAGGGTTTCGGACTTGAAATCCGACGATAGTGACAGTGACAGTCATAGGACTTGGAATACGGCGATAGTGATAGTGATAGTGATAGTGATAGGGGTTCAGACTTGAAATCCGACGATAGTGACAGTGATAGTGATAGGGGTTCGGACTAGAAATCCAACGATAGTAATAGTGATAGGGATTCGGACATGAAATCCGACAATAGGGACAGTGATAGTGATATAGGTTCGGACTTGGCATCCTACGATAGTGATAGTGATAGGGGTTCGGACTTGGGATCCGACGATAAGGATAGTGATAGTTATAGGGTTCGAACTTGGAATCCGACGTTAGTAATAGTGATATGGGTTAGGACTTGAATCTGACGATAGTGATAGTGATAGTGATAGGGTTCGGACTTAGAATCCTACGATAGTGACAGTGATAGTGATATGGTTCGGACTTGGAATCCGACTTGAGACGATAGACAGTGATAGTGATAGGGTTCGGACTTGAATCCTACGATAGTGATAGTGATAGGGGACTTGAATCGACGATAGTGATAGTGATAGGGGTTCGGACTTGGAATCAGACGATAGTGACAGTGATAGAGTTCGGACTTGGAATCCTACGATAGTGATGGTGATAGTGATAGGGTTCGGACTTGGAATCAACGATAGTGACAGTGATAGTGATAGGGTTCGGACTTAGAATCCTACGATAGTGATAGTGATAGGGGTTCGACTAGTGATAGTGATAGTGAATAGTGATAGTGATAGGGTTCGGACTTGAATCCGAAGTGATAGTGATAGGGTTGGACTTGAAATCCGACGATAGTGATAGTGATAGAGGTTCGATTGGAATCAGACGATAGTGATGGTGATAGTGATATGGTTCGGACTTGGAATCCGACCTTAATAGTGATAGTGATAGGGGTTAGGACTTGAAACCGACGATAGTGATAGTGATGAAACCGACTGATCGCCTTGAGGTGTCTGATCGTGTGCCGCATGACGTCCGAATCGACGACGGCGTCCAGAAAGTCGGTCACGTCGTCCGAATTCCTGCCCTGGCTCAAGTACAACTTTTTCAGCAGCTTCACAGTCTCGACCGCTCCGATCTGAGCGCTGTTCAACTTGAAAAGACTGAAAAAGAAAAAAAAAATACCAAAAAAGAAATGACCGACACTTGTGGACCGAATATGGGCGAAATCGGCCGACTTTTTTGAAATTTCAAAAATTTTCGAATTTTCACTTCTCCTTTCAGGAGCAAGTGTAACTCACTTTTGTACACTTGTGGACCGAATATGGGCGAAATCGGGTGATATTTTTGAAATTTCAAAAATTGTCCAATTTTCACCCGCCCTTTTCAGGGGCAAGTGTAATTCAGTTTGGGACCGAATTTTTGAAATTTCAAAACTCTCGTAAATTTAAAATTCGGGTTATCAACTCACGGTCTCGTCCATTTTCCGGACGGCCTCGACGCCTTGTCCTGAAGATCGAGGGTGACGTACCGGCCCATGTTGTTCTCGTCCTTGTCCAACAGGGAAGAGCTGTAGTCCTTCATGTCGATGACGAGGGCCGCTTAAACAGACATTGTTAAATAAGAGAGAAGAAGAAGAAGTGGAGGATGAGGAGGAGGAGGAAAAGCGTTGTTACTGACGGACTTTCCACCCTCGTAGTAGTAGATAGATTTTTGGGGCTAAAGGACGACCGGAATAGGAGAGGTGCGATACCTGCGAAGAAGACCTGGAGGAGCGCCAGGCAGGTGGCGAACAGCGGCGTCGGTACCATCCTGATCATCTCGGGATTAAAATTGACAATTGGAAAATGGGAAATCGGCCGACACCGCTCCGGCCCTACTTCCTCCGGCCGGATACCGTCGTCGGCGGAAACGGCGGTCCAATAAAAGCGATAAATTACGGAAGTAATAAATTACTTCCGGAACGCTGGGCGGAGGCCGATCGATCGCGGTCATCCTTATCTTCGCGATGGTATCCGACCAAAATTGATGTACGCCATGATAAGGAACGACGTTGGGGTAATCACAGTTTCTAGGTCATATATATATATATATATATATATATATATATATATATATATATATAGAGAGAGAGAGAGAGAGAGAGAGAGAGAGAGAAAAAAATGAATGTTTTATAAAAATAAATTTTTTTTGGGATCGTAAAGTACAAAAGAAAGGGTTACGTATGGACGAACGCACGTCGGGCACATACTGGAACTCTTCTGTCGAAATTTTCCACCAACATTTTGTAGAAATCCGACGATAGTGACAGTGATAGTGATAGGGATTCGAACTTGAAATCCGACGATAGTGATTTCACTAATTTCAGGTAATTTAACCTAACCTAACCTAACCTAACCCAAACCTAACCTAACCTAACCTAACCTAACCTAACCTAACCTAACCTAACCTAACCTAACCTAACCCAACCTAACCTAACCTAACCTAACCTAACCTAACCTAACCTAACCTAACCTAACCCAACCTAACCTAACCTAACCTAACCTAACCTAACCTAACCTAACCTAACCTAACCCAAACCCAACCTAACCTAACCTAACCTAACCTAACCTAACCTAACCTAACCTAACCTAACCTAACCTAACCTAACCTAACCTAACCTAACCTAACCTAACCTAACCTAACCTAACCTAACCTAACCTAACCTAACCTAACCTAAACTAACCTAACCTAAACTAACCTAACCTAACCTAAACTAACCTAACCAAACCCAACGTAACCTAACCTAACCCAACCTAACCTAACCCAATCCAACCTAACCTAACCTAACATAACATAACCTAACCGAGCCTGAACGGCATTAAGTGGCGCTTAAAGTGTCAATCATTAAAAAAAAAAAGAAAGAGGGTAAAATTCCTGTATTAAAAAATAACATTGAGTTTCATTTAAAAACTTCAGTCGATGAGAATATCACAAGCATCAAATTTACACATATATAGAAGATTACAGAAATTATACACTTATAATAACAACTCTTCTCGATTTCGATTTTTTAAAAATCTTATATATTTACTAACATTGACTTTTATTTAAGACATTTTGAAACATCACAATATCTCCTGTCCCCAACGGCAGATATTGTATCGGGTTTACCTGAAAGTAATCGACAATTTGATAAGATGTATTCTCTAGTATTGAGGAGTTCCTCACACGAGAGGGGAATCGAAAATTGGCCGGAAAAATTGGCCGGCGGACAATTGTAGATTAATAAATTAATAAGTTTCTTTTTCTGGCAAAAAATAAAATTAATTCGAAATGTCGATTACTTTCGAGTAAGTAATATATTGAAAAATCTCTACGCGGAACCGAGACAATTTTCCGGAACAATTCTTTGAACCAATACACGACCGGTGATTTGGGCCATGTAAATAAATTCTGGTTAAAATTAACATTGTGATTGTAGTGTTAAACTGGTAGTATTGATTGGAGCTATATTAGAAATAAGTATTTTAAAACATTAATACAAATAATCGGTTATTTTCTAAAAGTATCTCATATTTTCAATTATATATATATATATATATATATATATATATATATATATATATATATATATATACAGTTATTTGAAATAAAATCCGGTCTGGCGAAAGACCAAAAACTAGCGAGAGGAAATAAAAAATAAACTATAAACTATATAGTCATAACTTCCGGTAGGATCATGTAATATTGTGGGAAGAACCGTGTGTCATATGTGCTAATTTATATATATATATATATATATATATATATATATATATATATATATATATATATATATATGACACACACACAAAAGTTGAGTTGAAGTGTTGCACTTGAGTGCATTACACGGCTTATAAAGATCAACATATATAGATTCGACCGATCCCAAAATACATATATTCTACATACATAACTAACATTATGGAGTTAAATATACTCCAATGCAATATATATATATATATATGTAAAGTTAAAAAAAATGTATTCGATGTGTGGTTCCAACTAGTCGCCATTGTCAGTATAGTATCCCGTCGTTTAAGTCGGCGGCCGAACTATTAGGCGGTGTTGTAGTAACATACACGTTACTGACGCAATGCTACTGACACTGACGCTGACGGGGGACAGGAGAGGAGTGCGGCGCAGACGGAACGGGAAGAATGAAATCTCACGTGTATCGACAGATTTACCGATCACAGCCCTGATTACGGAGTTTTTTTTTTTTTATTTTCCGATTCAATCCGAATAATAGAGGTTTTCCGTCTTCAGCCGCTGGACGTAGATCTGGCTGAGGACGATCGGCAGCAGCCTCTTGCAGCCGGAGACGGAGTAGCCCTTCGAGAATATCGTCCGGTCGATGATGTTGCTGTAAGACGGGAGAAAAAAATACCGTAGGTTCGTCATGTTTCTGTCTCCTCTCTCTCGCCGCCGGTTTGGTCTTTTGCTAGACCGGTTTGTCGGCCGCTCGCCATCTTCAGTAGCGCTGTGTCTTAGTCACTGTTAGGCACTTTGGATGTTTTTTGGGCATCCTCACTGCCCACTATCACTTTCACATGTACTGTAGTGTCTGTCAGTATGTCACATATATATATATATATATATATATATATATATATATATATATATATATATATATATCACTACAGTACATGTGAAAGTGACTTCAGTCTGAGTGAGGATGCCAAAAAACATCAAAGTACTACTAGTGACTACTGACAGACAGCGCTACTGAAGATGGCGAACAGCCGAAACCCCGGTCTAGCAAAAGACCAAACCGGCAGCGAGAGAGGAGACGGAAACATCACGAACCTACACAGTATATTCCACAACCCCTCGCAGACCACACACACAGTGATATCAAATATAATTTCTTCTAATTCGAATCGGTCGAACAGTACGAAATCGGATTTCGGTAGGAAAAAAAATTGTTCGACGGAGACGATACGTTTCATATTTCAGCTACTGTTGTCCGTTATCGAATTGGATGCTAATAAAAATTGTTTAAAATTAAAACTTATTTTACTGTAGGTTCGTGACGTTTCTGTCTCCTCTCTCTCGCTGCCGGGGTTTGGTCTTTTGCCTAGACGGGGGCGGTTTGTCGGCCGCTCGCCGTCTTCAGTAGTGCCCTGTGTCAGTAGTCACTGTGTCAGCACTTTGGATGTTTTTTTAGGGGCATCCTCACTGCTGCCGCACTGTCACTTTCACATGTACTGTACAATAACAATAACAGAACACACATATATATATATATATATATATATATATATATATATATATATAAAACGACTGACATACTGACAGACACTACAGTACATGTGAAAGTGACAGTGGGCAGTGCGGTGAGGATGCCCAGAAAACATTCAAAGTGCTGACGGTGACTGACACAGCGCTACTGAAGATGGCGGCGGCGAGAAAAACCGGTCTAGCAAAAGACCGAACCGGCGGCGAGAGGAGACAGAAACATCACGAAACCTACAAAAAAAACCACATTCGCCAAGAGGGTTTTTTTAGATATAATTTTTTTGGAATTATTACCTTATCAGCTGGTCGGATTCGATCTGGCCGATCGCGTTTATTAGGACCCGGGCGCATTGTTCGACGTGCGATCGCTCCAGCGGAAGAAACGGAACGTAGACGTCTACGGCGCCACTTTCGACAAGGTCCGTTCCGTACAGTCCGCCTGCAATATTAAATCAAACTAATTTAATATCACTGTGTGTGTGTGTGGTCTGCACGAGGGTTGTGGAATATACTGTGTAGGTTCGTGATGTTTCTGTCTCCTCTCTCTCGCCCGCCCGGTTTGGGTGCTTTTGCTAGACGGGCGGTTTTGTCGGCCGCTCGCCATCTTCAGTAGCGCTGTGTCAGTAGTCACTGTTGTGGCACTTTGGATATTTTCTGGGGCATCCTCACTGCTGCACTGCCCACTGTCACTTTCACATGTACTGTAGTGTATGTCAGTTGTATATATACGCATTTTGTTATTGTTATTGTACGGTAACTGACAGACAGCGCTACTGAAGATGGGGCGAGCGGCCGAAAAACCGGTCTAGAACCGGCAGCGAGAGAGGAGACGGAAACATCACGAACCTACATAAATCAAACTGATGAATACAGCAGTTTCCGAAGCGGAAATACTATCGTCAAAACTTACCGCACGGATAAGTATTTTTTTCTAATTTACACTTATCGTTTAATTTTCAAACTATAAACGAGTCAAATTCCTGTTATTCGGCAGTAGAGTTTGTATCGGATTCGAGTTTATCCGTCGTTTTTATATTTCGAATTCATATTTATATCCCCCCCCATTACGGCGAATAAAAGAAAAATTTGTGAAAATTATAGCGATATCGACACATTAGTAGTAGCGATCAGATTAGAATTTGAAGTTTATAGCGAACATAATGTAAATAATATAGAGACGCTCTTAGCCGTGCGATAACTGACAATATCGAACCGAGCTAATCCGATTCTAACGATAGCGATATATTTCCGTTATACTGAGAATTGAAAGTGATATCCGAGGGGATCCCGAGAAAGAGTGATAGGGGGAGAAAATGTAGAAATTAGAGCGGATTCGACTGAAAATGATGTTTCGGAAGTGGATAATATTCCGATATTTCGCCTCGAAAAGTGTGCCCGACAACAAATTTCCGACGATATAAAAGAACCGTTAGATTTTTTTTTCTCGATTATACTTTACGGATACATCGATCGATTCCGTATAATAAAAGAGAAAAATGATAATATGTCCGGTAATACGTCTCTGTAATATTGTCTCTGCGAAGCAATTTTTTCTTCAGAACGACGTATTCAAATCAGATAAATTATATATTATTTATAGGAATTTTATCGCCCCGTTTACCTCGCATTTTTTTGACGCTCCTCTTGATGACGTCTTCGAAATCGCCGAGCGTGAACTTATCCCTCGGGCGGCCGCTGGCGACCAGACTGTCGGTCCGTTCCAGTATCTCAAGCTGCGCCGTGTTCGATATCAGTATGAATACGACTTTGCTGCAACGACAACAACGACTGACGAGAAATATTATAGAGGAGTTATAATATATAGAGGAGTTATACGATAGAACAATCTCTGTCTCTCGGCTGGAGAAGCCAAAAAATGTTCTATAAAAATAGAACGATTCTATTAATAAACACACCGTCGCCTCGGTCCTGTATTACAGTACAGACAGAACGTTCCTGCCACACCGTTCTTGAAGAGTAAAGTCGGTGGACACTATTAAAAATAAAAAAAACTATTTGACAGCTCATACTTTTTTTCCGGTCAGTAGAAATGGAGCTGAGCTGCGTTACACGATAGAACGACGCGTTTTCGTTCGGCAGCCACAGTTCGTGCCACCGGTACTCGACGGGTGTGATACAGACCGGGTGTGATAAGTTATCAGTGGCTTATCCGCATTTTAACCCTTTTATTTTCATTCGTTTCGCCCTATATTTTAACTTCGAGCTTATAAACAGACCGTAGTTACAAGCCGAGGAGAGTAGAAGTACTATATTTCGGACCGGCGGCATTTTATTGTCATAAAAGGGATTTGTCCGAATCTCCTGGGGGGGTGGGGGGGGGGGGAGGGAGGAGTTATGTGTGGGCAGAAGCCCCCATCCACCGCACACACAGAGAGAGTATCAACTCTTATTTATCTATATTGGATATTTAAGAGTTCGACAAAAATCCCCTACGTGCCCTAATCATTAGGCGTACCCAGTAAGTAATCGACAATTCGACAAGATGTATTTCCGGTCTCGATATGTTTCTCCAGGTGGGGGAATTGGAAGAGTGGCGGCCCGGAGAGTTTTATGCGATAATATCCGGTGAATATATTTTTCATTTTTAGCAAAATAAAATGAATTCCAAAGTCAAAATGTCGATCGCTTCGGTCACCACCAATATATATATATTAGTGGGCAGGCCCACTAATATTTACAAATATTATTCCCTTTTGTTAATATCGGGGTTGACAACTGAGTAATTGCGGAATTCACCGACAAGTGGCGTTGTACTTAATTTTTAAGTACGTCAACATCTTGGCACGGATAAGCCGTAGACGGTTTCGAAAGCAGGTATAAGATACATTCGGCTTCTCCGCAATGTCCCAGTGTTGAACTACGTTGATCCGAATCGATAACGGCCTTTATTCGGTCATCGTCGACCTCCTCCAACGGACGTCCTCCGGAGCGCACCCCTCGACTTTTAACGAAAAATCCCCCCGACCGGAATTTCGCGAACTTTTTACGAGCCCGCGAGGCGTTAACAGCCTTGGCGAAAATAAAAATGCGAAATGCGACGGAAACGCTCGCTTCGGTTCACCGTCTTTTACCTTTTATACACACAGAGAATTCGACCGGTCGATATATAATTTCGATACCGAATAGTTCGGAAAGGACCGAATAATAACGTATCGAAGAATCTTATCCGTGCACAGAGATTTTGTGTGACGCACTTAAAAAATACGTACAACGCACCAGTTGTCGCGGTGAATTCCTCGATTACTTAGTCGTCGACCCGATATTTGTATAATTTTAATTATCGCCAACATCGAGTTGAATAACGCGGCTCCGCCGGGGGGGCTTTGACTGATGGAATTTTTCGAGCTTTTGCATTCAAACTGGGCGTTATCTTCGTATCTTATCGACGTTTTGTCACGATATTTAAATATACAAGTGTAAACTTTGCACGGGAAATTCACCGTTTTTTAAAAAAAAACGCAAAGCTTTATTACAAAGTAACGATATAGTGCGTAATAACAAGAGGTTTCCAAAAAAAAAAAAAAATACTAGAGGAAGTGCACACGAGTTATGCCGACTATCGACTGGCCGGCTTACGAGTATATAACGATCATCTTAACAACAAAGGGCTTTGCCAAATCTATTTTTTTTTACATCTCTTAATAACTTTGGGCTCTGGCCCCCATAACTTATATATATATCGGGGTCGAACAACTAAGTAATTGCAGAATCACCCGACAAGACGACATCTTTGCACTGATTCGATTCTTGATACGTTATTATTCGGTCCTTTCTGTAAAACGTTCGAATATCGAAACTGCATCGACTTCGGTCGAATTGTCCGTGCGTGCATAAAAGCCAAGAGACAGTGAACCGTCGCATTTCGCTTTTTATTTACGTAGCGGTGTCAACGCCCTCCGGCTAGTAAAAAGTTGTATGCGCGTGATGAAGCCTTAAAAGGGGCTTCCGGTGGAAATTTTTCGTTAAAAGACGAGGCGCTCTCGGAGGACGTCCGGTGGAGGTCGACGATGACCGAATAAAGGCCGTTATCGATTCGGATCAACGTAGTTCAACACTGGGACATTGCGGAGAAGCCGAATGTATCTTATACATTCGAAAACCCATCGGCTTATCCGAAGATATCGACCACGGATATGTACAACGCCACTTGTCGCGGTGAATTCCGCAATTACTCAGTCGGCAATCCAATTATTGGATATTTAAATATACAATATATATATATATATATATATATATATATATATATATATATATACTTATAGTTGATGCCGTTGATATCCCTTCTTGCCGAAGCGAATTGTTCGAGTACACTGAGTAGTCCGTCGGAAATTTGTCCGCTTAAATCGAAGACGAATACCGAGCTGACACTCTTGTATACCTCTCAGGATGTAATCCTCGAGTATTTTCTGAAAAAACAAAAAAAAACACCAAACGTACGACTT
This sequence comes from Lethocerus indicus, assembly GCA_019843655.1. NCBI lineage: Eukaryota > Metazoa > Arthropoda > Insecta > Hemiptera > Belostomatidae > Lethocerus > Lethocerus indicus. The sequence continues at coordinate 276,294 of JACDQD010000009.1, read as the reverse complement.
CAGTAACGGAATACCGACTCTAAGATATCCGTCCGCTATTTTACGATTATTTCCCTCTCGACGAGTTGTATCGTTCGATCGGTCGAAATTTTTTTTTTTCGTAGTTCGGTAAAAATTCCGACGCCCACCCTAAAGACAAGGGGGCAGTTCGATACCGCGGTAACGTTTACGAGTGTATACTTAATAAACATATTTTTTCGCTTCAGTTCAAGACGATGGAAGACCAAATAAAAAAATGAGCTCCTCGTATATATATTCAATTCAGGAGGAGAACTGCAAAGTTCTTAGCAATCGATCACAATTATTATTTTCACCTAATCACAATTAGCTGAAAAAAAAAAAATAAATACATAAATGTTTTCAACGGATGAAACCTACCCATACAGGCTGTGAAACCACGAACTGAAAAGAGAAAATATTTTATGAAATTCACAGTTTAAAGAAAGAATATAGCTATTAATTCGAAAATAATTCCAGAAAGTAAATATTAATAGACATGATTCGTAGTATAATTTATATATATATATATATATATATATATATATATATATATATATAAAACGCATTTGTTGTCTGTCTGTTCCTTTATAACGCAAGATCTAGACAACAAAATAACTTGAAATTTTTTTAATACGTACACAAAATTACATTTTTAAACAGGTTTCGTTGTAAATAAACATCTAAAAAAAAAAATATTCGCGGTCACACATTCGGGGTGATTTCTCTGCACGACAATTAGCAAACAAGTCGCTCCGGATTGGAAACGGTAAAGTTACCGAAGATCCTTCGACAGGCCTCGTCGTTGCGCCGTCTGTCGTCAAATTGTCAACTCTGCCCCCCGATGAGCTTCTCTGTCCAAGGTGTAGCCCGACATTCGACAACATTTCATCCGGGATCCGGAACGGCTTTCCGAAAGAGCGATTCTGGCGAGCGGAAATGATGCAGTCGAGAAATTTAATGTCGCCATTCCGGGCAAGAATATGCGCCTACGAGTCCGTAGACTGCATCCTCTAATTATGACGAAGCGGTACGATATCCCACATCGGTCGGGTTTTCGAATTCCGTCCCGACTCCCGATTCGCAAGCTCACGTCGGTGCTCCGATTACGCCGATCCGAAATATTTCGACGCACCGAGGTTGTGTGTCGGACGGCGCAAGATTAATCGTGAAAAAGGTGACGCCCGCGACATATCGTTCGAGCCGCAGTGCTAACAGGATGCGCTGAGGGTGAGGATGTATTCCGTTCCGAGAGATACCTATCCGTTCCCTCGGACAATACCGTACAATTCCCGGAGGATACAGTTCCCTCTGAAACTGCGCTTTGCGATGTGCGACGATCGGAGTCGCAGACACCGATATGCTTGTACGTGGGGCCCGCTCCGGAGTGGGCGAAAAGGGGGAAAACCTTTCGGTCTGCGCACCGAACGGAACTGCCAAAAATGTTGTTTATCGTATTAACATATTTTGCGGCGCCGATTTCAGACTAAACTCGGACTAAACCTTGGACGTTTCGACGTGTGCCGGGTCCCAGAAGTGGTAGTTGGGGCTGTAGAAATGGGCGTAGCCGCTGTCGGCGCCCTTTCTGAACAGGCTGGCGACGATGTGATCGGTGACCGCGTTCTTGCCGGTGCCGGTCGGGCCGTGCAGGCTGATGACCAACGGCTTGAAGCGGCGCTCCGGCCGCCGGTTCTGGCCGTAGTGCTCGTCCAGTGCGTCTACGACGCTGTTCGTCGCCAACTCCTGCCCGAACACGTCGCGTCTCAGGTTGGTCCTCAACTCTGCGACGAAACACACAACTCGGTTTGAATATTACTGATGTATATCGTACGGTTTAGGAATATGGGGCCGTAGAACCCCTGCGGTTAAAATTCAAACACCCAGATTCTAGGGCTTTGCGGTCGGAAGCCGACTCTCTCAGTCGGAGAAAGTTCCCTAGCCGTTTATATATCCTTTCGTACCGAGTACGAAATGACAGACATCTCAACGGAGATAAGATGAAATCGGTGAAGGGTTCTTCTAAGACTGCGGCTTCAAAGCCGGAAGTAAAATTTGTACACAGCGATTTCAATGTTCAAACCGCGACAAAACGGATATTAGAGCGAAATCGGTTCCGGTGAAGATGAATTTTTGTTCAAACACCAATCGGCGCCTCTCACTCGCCATCGCCGACTGAGAGTCGCTTCCGACTGCAAAGGTTAAACGTATATATATATATATATATATATATATATATATATATATATATATATATATATATATATATATATATATAAATTAGACCTCTTGCCATGAGTAACCTGTTTCCCAACACTGTAACCTTCCCGTTCGACTGCGATATATCGAATAGACGCAGCCTGCGCCAGCGACTTTATCACATATTTCAGGACAGTCATGCGACAAATGTCACGGTTTAAAAGTCCAGAAACAAACATTTATTCGTATAAATTATTATTATATTCGAATGCGCGTCCGTAACTCGCTGTAACACGAATTCGTTAGACGAGTACACCCCGAAGGTTATCTCCGGCCGTTATATAGACTGTATCGATGCGGATTGAATTGCTGTCGTATCGCGGCCCTAAAGACGGGTCCGAGGGACGATATCGAACAGGAAATACAGCGCATATTGTACGTTCCCGGTCGGGACGTGATATGCGCGTCCGTAACTCGCTGTAACACGAATTCGTTAGACGAGTACGCCCCGAAGGTTATCTCCGGCCGTTATATGGACCGTCTGTAGGGGCCGAAACTGACAGTCTACTGACCGTTGATGTTGGACGGAATCCATTTGTCTGCGCAGCTCTCGAACAGATCCATATCGCCTAACCGGCTCTTGAGCAGGTAGCCGGAGATGGCGACGCCGGCGCCGACGGCCACAGACAGCGGGTCGAGGCCGGGGACGGCCGCCGGTTGGCAGAAGAAGAGAAATATCGCCGCGATAAGAGACGTCCACATCGCCGAAACACTCTATATAACCTTCGTGTAACCTACCCGGCCTGACCTTTAACACTCCCCCCCCACCCCCTCTCAATCTCTCTTATATCGATAAGTTTTAATTGCCATAAATAAATGGGCTATCTTTCATTTTAAATCCAACGACGTACTTCATTTTCACTCCGATTTATCACAACGGTCTCAATTTATCTAGTGTTCATCAACGTTGGGATTTCAAATTGGAAACGACGGCGGCGGGCGCAATGTTGCCACTACGACTTTTCTGAAACCGCGAAAAATTAATATTAAATATTAATATTTAAATTTTATTTAAAACTCGAATAAACTATTTTATAGGTCGAATTTCGCTTTTTTTTTTCTTTTTTTTGTTCGGTTTTAAAATATTTCAACGTCTCGCCCCGCAGTTTCTGTATACTCGTGTGTACCGACCGGTATTAGACCGGATAACTGGCGAGTGAAACTTTTTATCAATTTTTAACTGCGTCCCGAAAATTTATTCAGTATTCGAAAAGGGCGTTTTATCGGTCAATTGGCGAAGGGTTGGATCATTTTCTAAAAATATCCACGGTGACGTAGGCGTTGGTGGTGGTGGGGGGGGTTGGACCGATCCTATTCACCGCTGGCTGGTCTCCGTCTCAATAGCGTTTTTATCCACGGATCGTTCGGTTCTCGTCGCTCCAGTTTCGATTCGAATCTGTTGAAAGTTGTGTTTTTCAACGGCGGCGAAGGCTCGACGGATTCATTTTTCACAGTAAAAGGTAAATTTCGCGATTTTTTTCCCCCTTCTAATATTCACTATTTTCAACTCAACTTTCGTCGATGGCGGCGGCGGCCGCCCTGCCACGCCCATGATAATTTCCCGGCCCGAGGCCGGCCGTTTTTCAACGTTTTTTTCCGGAGAAAAACACATTTTTCCTCGGGTTTTTCCTCCAAACTTTTCCCCCCCCTCTCCCGAACCGATCGATTTTTCCACCCCCCCCCATCAATTTTTCCCCCCCTGACCTACTTCCCTTTCTTCCCTTTCATATTTCCCTTTTAAACTCCTCTACAGTCAATTTTCAGTCATTTTCGACGATATACAACGGAGTATGGTTTGTCGGCTCGATCGATTCGGATGATTCCGCGGAATTTTTTTTTTTTTAGGTCGGTGACAGCGTTGATGATTTGATTGGCTAAGAGACATTCCTCGGCGCTGACTTCACCGCCCGACACAAATTACTCTCAAATTAACATTTAATTTTTCCCAAATACCAATATATATATATATATATATATATATTGACCCTTTTCAACGTCGCACATCGAATTATCCGAAGAGAACGTAAGCCCCTTTTCGAGATATTAATTGAAACATCGTCGTCGCCCGAACACTTTTCGCGCCGTTTCGCTGGACCGGTTTGGCCGTTCGCCATCTTCAGTAGTCGCTTTTCGGGCATCCCGACTGCGCTACCGGTGGTCTCGTCAAGTACGTCGTGATATATATATATATATATATATATATATATATATATATATGTATATAACTTAAGCGCCGCCGTTTGACACTTTTATTGCGGCGATGTCGCTCGGAACATACAATTTTTTTTTTCAATTTTTGAAAAATTGAAACTATAGCCGTCATTTGCCTAAATATCGACGGCTATAGCCGTCCATTTACGGCGATTAACTCCGTAATAGATTTTCGATTCGAGAACGGATACGGGACGATAACGGAATATATTATAATTTACACTTTTTCGACGTCGCTGAGTCTATAAATTTTGTTCGGGCGACGGCCCCTCGAATTTCGAGACGAATCGCCCCCTTTTCGAGATATTAATTAAAATCGCTAGACCGGTTTCGGCCGTTCGCCATCTTCAGTAGTCACTTTTCGGGCATCCCCGACTGCGCTTGTACTTCGGTGGTGTCGTCAAGTACGTCATATATATATATATATATATATATATATATATATATATATATATATATATATATATATGTATATAATTCAAGTGCGGTCACAGAATCATCGGCGATCGGATGGCTTCCGACGCGGAATAATATTGCGCATTCGACCTCAGAAAAACTGTCGACGGCTATGTCCGTCGTGCGAAATATCCGCTACACGTTATGTTTTATATGTTCCGAACTCGTCCGTAGATATTTTTTTTTTTTCTGGTGAAAAATCCCAATTTTTGATTCTCGGATGTGGAGAGAGAGAGAGACGTGCTACTGCATTGCAGATGTGTACAGATTCGGGTTTATCGTACAATCGCTTCGTTAAACCGTTGTAAAACTGTTGTAATACGGAACGGGGAAGTTTGAGGATTCGTTCGGCGTTTCCCACCGGATACGATTAAAGTCAAATATTGGGTTTCGGCTCGTCTGAGATAAGCACATATCGGGCTTTTACTTCGTCCAAAGTCAATCATTTTGTCTCTGAATCGTTTTTGTACAGATTATCCGTCCCGTTAAAATTTTCCGTCTTTCAGTACTGTCAATTTTGTATATTAGCTTCCGTATTTCGGGAATAATAAAATATTGCGAATTTTCAGGCTTTTTCAGGCCGCGGAAAAATCATTGCACAACCTCGCGCTTTCTCCGATACGATATTGATTTCTCGCGGTTTATGGAATGCGCCGGAATGGCTGAAATTTTCCAAATTTCAGCGGGAAAATGACAAAAATTTATGCCTATTTTCGTTCATTCAACGAGGGAAATATCGAAATTTTATCATTCGATCGATTATTCGAAATATTTGTCATTTTGAAATTCTCCTCGCTAAATCTCTACTACTGATTGACACGTAAGAAACTAGGTCAGTAAAAATCAGTGTTAAAATTGATAGTAATTTTCATGATTTTATGGCTTTATTGTAATCAATAACTAATAAACTTTTTCATTAAGTGTAGTCATAAGTTGGGTTTTTCTTTCCGCAGCTGTCATTAGATCCTGAACGTCACTGAAAATATACAGATATATTAAACATTCTTTGTTTTTATTGTGATAGTTAGTTTATTTTGTAATAAAACGCATGACTGTCGAAAGTTATTTCTGTGGAATCGTGCAATTCGCGTATTGATTTTTCTCTAGTCGCACAGTTCAATACTGACTTTCTACCTCGCTTTACTTTCGTTCGTATTTCTTTTATTATTATTATTATTATTATTTCGCAGCCCTTAAACTTGTAGTGTCGACAAAAATTAGTTTCGGATTGACGTTTTATTTATTTATTTTTTTTAAATTAAAATATTCGACCTAAATATTGCCAAACCAGTCTAGTCTCCGTTCAGTGTTACAGTCGTCGAGATTGGCAGCCGGCGTAAAACCGTAATTGAGTGAAATTCGTTTAAAAATTAGTTATCGATCGAGTGACAGTTCAATGACCTCGATCCGGGTCGGCGCTTTAACACTTGAAAGCGCTTTTTCTTTTAGGCGACACACATTTCAGACACATATGTCGTTAACGACTAAAAAATTTACAGCCTTACAAGCGAAAACCCGTTGTTGATGTTAATAATTGTAACAGTTTACGAAGTCGAATAATCGAATATTCAATACCATATATTAGTCTGTCGTAAAATGAATATGTTTTTATCAATTTTCAATAGTGATCGGTAATATATATTCTTTCGAGATTTTCAAGTATTTACATTCAATAACATTTTTGAAAGGTTTATCTCTGCTATTTTTTTTTTCGTGAATTCATTAACTCTCGTTTTATTTATATATATATATATATATATATATATATATATATATATATATATATATGTGATTTCACTTTATTCATAACAAATTTAGGCCTATAGAACAATTTATACCGTTTTATATGGAGAATAGAGTATATGGTTCCTTTATAAAAAAAAACCAAATTCGCTCTCGAACATTTTATATGTAAACATTTTGAACAGCCACAATTACGTTTTAATACTTTTAATACTATTCATAAATAAATAACGGTGTGTAATCAGTAATGATTTAAATTGATACGTGGACCGAGTTTTTTATTTCAGTCATTGAAATTACCTTTTTATTATTGAAAATGAAATATGGCGCGATGATTAATTTCTAAATTTGTCATTCCTTAAAGTTAATTTCGAATCGATATTTTCATCAACGCTGTAGATGTAATGAATTGCGTTACATCGGACATTATAAATAAAATAAGTATATAAATGCGTTGTACATTCGGAAACTGGACTTCGAGGCGACTTCTAATATTTAAAATTAAGAGTCGGGGAAAAAAAAAATGTAAAAATAGGGCGGCAAGGACAGAAAGCGCGGTTTGTAGATTCACGTCCTTAATAAGGAAAGATTCATCAGCGAGTCATTTTTAAAGTGGCACTTTGTTAGCCGAAACTTTACGGAACAGTTTTTTTTTATTTTTCTGAATAAAAACCTGTCTTACGACTGCAAAATACAGAGTGTTTTGGCGAGAAATCGATCTGAATTGATTTTAATTAGGTTTATTAAACAATGTTTTTCTCGTACTCCAAACTTCTGTATGTTATTTAATAATCGGTATTGAAAGCGTTTTTGTAGGTTTTCTGTCTCCTCTGCTGCGGTTTGGTCTTTTGCTGACTGCGGTTTTCGGCCGCCATCTTCAGTAGCGCTGTGTCGGTTACCGTACAATAACAATAACAGAATGCGTATATATATACAACTGACAGACACTACAGTACATGTGAAAGTGACAGTTGGCAGTGCAGTGAGGATGCCCCAGAAAACATTCAAAGTGCCACAACAGTGACTACTGACACAGGGCGCTACTGAAGATGGCGAGCGGCCGACAAACCGCCCGGTCTAGCAAAAGACCAAACAGCATCGAGAGAGGAGACAGAAACGTCACGAATCTACAGTATATATTCCAACCCCTCGCAGACCACAAAACGGGTATATTAAATTGGTTTCTTCACGAATAGTCAGCACTGTGGCTCGCGGTGGAAAGGTCGCGAAAATTGACGATATTACAAAACCGTACGTCTATTTGGAGCGGTTACGGGGTCGTTATAATAAGATGTAGCGTTTCCGACCCTCAATATCGCCCGATGTAATAAGTCCGATCGTTAGGTCCGAGCCCCGTAAGTGATAGACCGACGTAAACCCATCTTTAAGTTGTATCATTTGACCATAATAAGTCGCATTTATTATATTCCAACCCCTCGCAGACCACAAAACAGGTACATTAAATTGGTTTCACGAATAGTCAGCACTGTGGCTCGCGGTGGAAAGGTCGCGAAAATTGACGATATTACAAAACCGTACGTCTATTTGGAGCGGTTACGGGGTCGTTATAATAAGATGTAGCGTTTCCGACCCTCAATACGGCCCGATGTAATAAGTCCGATCGTTATAGACCGACGTAAACCCATCTTTAAGTTGTATCGTTTGACCGTACTTAATAAGTCGCGTTTACCGAAGAATTTATTGCATTGGATACAATTTCGTGGAGTCCACTTACGGGCGAGGCTCCATCCCGTGATACTGTACAATAACAATAACAAATTGTTTTCTTTTTGTGTTTTTTCCCCCCTACCGAAGGTGGCGTTGAACGAGTGATCCGAAGATGGATCAGATCACTCCGAAAGAGGTGAAGATCCTGGAGACGGCCGAGGATATACAGGAGAGGAGGGAGCAGGTGCTCGGCCGGTACAGCGACTTCAAGTCCGAGGCGAGGTCCAAGAGGCAGAAGTTGGAAGATTCGAGGAGATTTCAGGTCGGTTTCCAATCGTATTATTCTGTTTTCTTTCGCGAAATGAGGTCGTCCCCCGATCGGGGACTGACCGATGAATCGATAGCTTTAAAATATCGGGTCGACAACTAAGTGATTGCGGTATACAACTCGTATACTGGTCTCGCTAATTTCATTTCTAAATACCCAATATACTGGATTTTTATAACACGCGCCTTTCTTACCCGAAAACGGGTATTACAAAAATGACACCATTCCGAATTGATTTACTACCGCCCATTCCTCCGACGGTATATATCGGGTCGACAACTAAGTGATTGCGGTATACAACTCGTATACAGGTCTCGCTAATTTCATTTCTAAATACCCAATATACTGGATTTTTATAACACGCGCCTTTCTTACCCGAAAAGGTATTACAAAAATGACACCATTCGAATTGATTTACGCCTATTCTACTGCGAATTAACTAAGTAATTGATTTACATAATTATTTTTACGGATAAGATTATTGATCGTCATTATTGGTCCTTTCTGAAAAATTCGGTATCGAAATTACATCGACCAGTTTAATTGTGTGTCTGTGTGTGCGTATAAAAAGCTAAAATACGGTGAACGAAGCAAGCATTTCCATCGGCATTTCGCCTTTTATTTTCGCCAAGGCTTTTATGATCACGGGCTCATAAAAGTTCGAAATTCGATCGGGGATTTTTAGTTAAAAGTCGAGGGAGACATCCGTGGAGGTCGACGATGACCGAATAAAGGCCATTATCGATTCAAATCGCCACAGTTCAACACTGGGACATTGCAGGAGAAGCCGAATGTATCTTATAATGCATTCAAAACCATCTACGGCTTATCCGTGCAAAGATGTTGCGTACTTAAAAATTAAGTACAGCGCCACTTGTCGGTGAATTCCACAATTACTCAGTTGTCAACCCCCGATATTAACAAAAAGGGAATAATATTTGTAAATATTAGTGGGCCTCCGCCCACTAATATATATATTGGTGGTGACCGAAAGCGATCGACATTTTGACTTTGGAATTCATTTTATTTTGCTAAAAAAGAAAAATATATTCACCGATATTATCAATAAACTCTCCGCCGCCACTTTTCAATTCCCCTCACCTGGAGAACATACTCGAGACCGAAATACATCTTATCGAATTGTCGATTACTTACTGGGTACGCCCAATGATTAGGCACGAAAGGGATTTTGTCGAACTCTTAAATATCCAATATAGATAAATAAGAGTTGATACTCTCTGTGTGTGTCGGGGGGAGGGCTTTCTGCCCCATAACTCCTCCTCCCCCACCCCCAGAGATTCGACAAATCCTTTTATGACAATAAAATGCCAAAATATCGTACTTCTACTCTCCTCGGCTTGTAACTACAGTCTGTTTATAAGCTCCGGTTAAAATATAGAGAAACGAATGAAAATAAAAGGGTTAAAATGCGGAATAGGGGCCCCCCCCCCACTGATAACTTATCACACCCGGTCTGTATCACCCCGCCATATCGAGCACCGGTGGCACGAACTGTGGCTGCCGAACGAAAACGCGTTGTTCTATCGTGTAACGCAGCCCAGCTCCATTTCTACTGACCCTAAAAAAAGTATGAGCTGTCAAATGGTTTTTTTTTATTTTTAATAGTGTCCACCGACTTTACTCTGCAAGAACGGTGTGGCAGGAACGTTCTGTCTGTACTGTAATACAGGACCGAGGCGACGGTGTGTTTATTAATAGAGTCGTTCTATTTTTATAGAACATTTTTTGGCTTCTCCAGCCGAGAGACAGAGATAGAGAGAGAGAGAGACTTACCCTGGAATATTATCGGACTGGAATTCGTTATTCCAGGAATATTATGTCACAGCGCCAAATCGGCCCAAATAGATATAACTGTTGGAAAACTTAGATCATTTCAGTCAGAAATGTGGCAGCGATAAAAAGGTCCGAAAAAACTTCTGATCCCGATCCCGATTTTTATCCAATTGAACCACCCCTCAACTCGCACACAGGCCAAAAAATAAAAATAAAATAAATATTTCGTGCCCACTCGGTATAATAATAGTATTTTGCGCGCTATAATTTTTTTTTTTTCACACTGGAATATAATTGTGAGACTGTAGGTTTTCTGCAGTGGGGATCAAAATCAAAATAAAATAAATATTTCCACAACCGATTAATCTAGTCAGCACTGCCTAGTCTACAATGTTATAATAAGATGGCTAAAGTGTATTTTTGGCCATAATATCTGTGCATCATTGTGAGGGTTTAATAAACGTAATATAACAATTACAGGGAGGAATGAAAGGCGTGTCGTCGGCTTCAATAAACGGATACACTGACGTGAAATGATTTCTTATCGGAGATAATCGCTGGGAATTGAAAAGGGAAATCGACCGAAGCCGGTCTGTACAGAGTTTTTTTTTCCAATCGCCGGTATTTACACTGGTATATATATACCACTCGAGACCAACGCTCTCGAGGAGATAACGGCGAGATTAGAAGTTGTGGGGTGGGGGGTGGGGGAGATCTCTTTTTCCTTGATAACGTTTATAAATTAAACACGGGGCGTATTCTTATTTCAGAGAGAAATCTTTTTCCCTCTCCGCCCGATAAATCGATTCCGATAAAATGTAATTTCGTAATAAAATTTGCGAAATAATTCGTCCGTTGACGGCGTTTTGAAAGTCGGCTAATCGGATGAGGCGAGAAGGGACTGAACTCGGGGCCTATTTAGGGCCAGAATGAAGAATCAAATAAAACTTTTAAAAAAGGAAATAGTATTTTTTTAACGCTAAAAAAAAAAATATTTCGACTACGAGCCATTTCGACTTGTCCTCAATTAAAAATTGACCGATATCGTCTATTAACCGTTCTGTTTTTTCGCAGTATTTCAAGCGAGATGCCGACGAATTGGAATCGTGGATTAACGAAAAGCTCCAGTCCGCTTCCGAAGAGAGCTACAAAGATCCTACAAACTTGCAGGTGAGGCGATGCGATTGACTCTGATATATACTTGTAGCGAAATTATAATTTAATGACAATTTTTTAAAATATATAAAAGGAAACTTTCAAATTATTGGAAAAATTACATTGTCGTACAAAAAAAATATATTAGCCAAAATTGTAGAAACTTCATATGAAATCGGAAGGTAAACAGACCTAGATTGTTCAATAACTGTTGATTGTCGAAACTTAGTTAGATTGTCGAATAATTCAAAAATATTATATTACGCTTCTTGATTATTTTCATTAATTTCGACAGGCGAAGATACAGAAACATCAGGCTTTCGAAGCCGAAGTCGCCGCGCACAGCAATGCCATAGTCATTCTTGACAACACCGGAATGGAGATGATCAATCAGGGGCACTACGCGGCGCAGGTCATCAGGAAGCGCCTCGGTAAATATTCCCGTCGCACGGAAATATCCGTGAAAATTGCCAACAAAAAAATGTAAAAATTAGTAGTAATCATCAAAATCTGTCGGCATCTGTGAAACGTTGACATTTTTTTAACCCTTTGCGCTCGAGCGGTGCCTCTCTCTGAGGCACCACTGGATGTGATGCGGTGCCCGAGAGAGAGGCACCATTCGAATCGATGCGTTTATCTGCGGTTCGACCTAAGGAATATCGCTCGAAAGGTCTAATCGGCCCTTTTGTAGATCGTATTACGTGCGGTCTCCAAACAGCTATAGGGGTGCGTTATCCGAAATAAAGGACCGCTTATGCGATAAAATGTCTTATCTCAAAAATACTGGCGGTCGGAACTCCGGCTTCGACATCGGTTCGAACTCGACCTTCTTGTCGATCGCATCATTTCTTTTTCAAAGTTACCGAGAGCCCGATAAGTATGGAATACGACGAAGAAATTACTTCTGGCGAAGACGAGTTCGATTTTTTGGCGGTAACGAACGAAATTACATCGCTACGTAGAGACGGCTCGCCCGTAAGAATGAAGACGACGATGACGTTAGAGGAGTGAGAAGACGAATAATCCGAATCTGGAAGTGACTGTACAGAAGAGACTGAACCTTCGGAATGGACAGTGTCCACGGAATCCGAAGAAATCCCCCGGAGAGGAATACCGTTTATATCCGGTGAAAGACAAGTAGGACCGCGCGTATTTCCACGCGTAAAAGAACCGATAGATTTTTCGCAAATTATTTTTCACCGAGGAATCAGTTATTGAGATAGTGAAGGGAAACTAACGATAATGCCGCAACGGGGGAAAGTAGAAGGGAAGACCTTATCGTGCCGTTCTATATATGGCGATCGCGGTACGATGTAACGGTTACAGTACGAGTTGTGCCGGTTCACCCGACAAGAAAAGCGCCTCGAGGGCAAAGGGTTAAAATCGTCTCGGAAACGTCTCGGTGGGGAGAAACCGACCCGGTTGAGGTCGGCGAAGTTCGAATTCAAGTAAGATCGGTCCACGAGCGGCCGACTTTCGGGAATACTACCAAACGACGATTATACTACTGTATAAACAAATTTTCTTTTATTTTTTTTCCCCCAGACGAACTGCACAAACTGTGGGCGCTATTGCTGTCGAAATTGGCCGAAAAGGGTATGAAGCTGCAACAGGCCCTCGTTCTCGTACAGTTCCTGCGACAGTGCGACGAAGTCATGTTTTGGATCAAGGACAAAGTGCGTTTTGTCTCTACTGACGATCGTAGCGAATTTGTTGAAATTGTTATAGTTTTTTTTTTGTATATTTTGTACTCTCTCCCTTATAATAATCCCAATAACGACTGTACAGCAGTCATTTCCTTCGAAAAAAATTTTGTTTATTAAATTGATGTGTTACTAATTAGAAATTTTAGTAACGTTTGGGGCTGAATCCTATTTTTTTTTTGAGATTGCACTATTCGTCTTCCGTATAACGTTGAGATATATTTTCATTCTTTTCCTTATTCTCGTTAAATGCCGGCTATTTTTCCGCAGGAAATGTTCGTGACGACCGATGAATTTGGGCACGATCTCGAGCACGTCGAAGTTTTGCAGAGGAAATTCGACGAGTTCCAGAAGGACATGGTCTCGCAGGAGTACAGGGTGACTGAGGTCAACGACCTCGCCGACAAGCTTGTCGCCGCCGGCCATCCCGAACGCGAGGTCATACTCAAGCGGAAAGAGGTCGGGTTTTTCTTCTTTTTTTTTCCCCGCCGATTCTTGAAAACTCGAAATATCCGACGATATCTCGAAATTGTGATTTTCGCAGGAATTGAACGAAGCGTGGATGCGGCTGAAGCAGCAGGCGTTGATGAGACAGGAAAAGCTGTTCGGTGCGCACGAGATACAGAGATTGAACCGCGACGCCGACGAGACCGTGGCGTGGATCACCGAGAAGGATTCGGTCCTGTCGTCCGACGACTACGGCCGCGATCTCGCCAGCGTTCAGACACTGCAGGTGATTAGACAACCGGAAAAGGGCGATTTCAAATTTCAAAATTTCGTGCGACATTCATTAAGTATTAGTGCGACCGGAGAAAGGAATGTCTTTTTAGGCGCGTCAATTTTCGTCCATTATTTATTGTGTACTTCAAAGTCGCCTACCGAAGACAATTTTAAGAGTGAAAACGAGGGAGTATTACGTCGTCGATTAAAAATGAAAATTCGTAATTTTATTACGCGTAAAACATGACTGTCTCGAGATACTGTAGCTGAAACAGAGCTCGGAGATCTTGAAAGTTTAATTATCAGATATATCGAAGCTGTACGACAAAATAGGGGTTTGTTTTCGCCGTACCTTTTTAATAAATTTAGATAATATATCGCGCCGCTGTTTCTATTGTCGTATTGACGGGGGTTTTTTTTTTAAATCGTCGTCCAGAGGAAACACGGCGTCGAGAGGATCTGGCCGCTCTTGAGGACAAGGTGTCGACGCTTCGGCCAAGAGGCCGACCGGCTTTGCGCGATACACGCCCACCACGCCCACCAGATACAGGCCAAGAGGGCCGAAATCGAGTCCTACTGGCAGAGCCTCACGGCCAAAGCTAAGGTAAACAAAATTTTCGTTCAGATACATTTCCGATAATAATAATAATAATACAACAATTTTCGATAGCAATACTTTACTAATTATATAGTATAATCGCTCGTTTGGTAGTATTCCGAAAGTCGGCCGCTTCGTGGACCGATCTTACTTCGAACTTGCCGACCTTAACTGGTCGGTTTCTCCCCACCGAGGACGTTTCCAATGATTTTAACCCTTTGCCCTCGAGGCGCTTTTCTGTCGGGTGAACCGCAACTCGTACTGTAACCGTTACATCGTACCACAATCGCCGTATATAGATAGGGATGATAACGTCTTCCCTTCTACTTTCCCCCGTTGCGGCGTTATCGTCAGTTTCCCTTCACTATCTCAATAACTAATTCCTCGGTGAAAAATAATTTGCGAAAAATCTATCGGTTCTTCTATGCGTGGAAATACGTGCGCTCCTACTTGTCTTTCACCGGATATAAACGGTATTCCTCTCCGGGGGGATTTCTTCGGATTCCGTGGACACTGTCCATTCCGAAGGTTCGGTCTCTTCTGTACAGTCACTTCGGCTTCCGGATTCGCTATCGATTAGTCATCGCCGTCTTCATTCTTAGGGCGAGCCGTCTCTACGTAGCGATGTAATTTCGTTCGTTACCGCGAAAAAATCGAACTCGTCCTTCGCTAGAAGTAATTTCTTCGTCATATTCCATACTTATCGGGCTCGGTAACTTTGAAAAGAAATGATGCGATCGACAAGAAGGTCGAGTTCGAACCGATGTCGAATTCTGCAGTTCCGACCGTCGCTAGTATTTTCAGATAAGACATTTTATCGCATAAGCGGTCCTTTATTTTGGATAACGCACCTATAGCTGTTTGGAGACCGCGCGTAATCGATCTACAAAGGGCCGATTAGACCTTTCGAGCGATATTCCTTAGGTCGAACCGCAGATAAACGCTCGATCGAATGGTGCCTCTCTCGGGCACCGCTCCAGTTATCGCACCACATCCAGGTGGTGGCCGAGAGAGGCACCGCCGGCGCAAAGCGGTTTAATAATAATTATAACGAATCCTTTTATCGCTTTTGACTATGGCGGTCGATGGGCGCGAGAACTCTGTGCCTCTGAGGTTCTGTCGAGCCTCGGCGTTCTGTCAGACATCCTCCCGTTCAGGCGTCCCTCTACAGTTGGTGACTCTCTCTCTCTGAGGCACCACATCCGTGGTGGCCCGAGAGAGAGAGGCACCGCTTCGGCGCAAGCGGTTATAATACCTTTTTTTTTTTTTTGGTTTTTCCATCCGTCCGACGTTCAGGAGCGAAAGCAGAAACTGGACGAGTCGTACTACCTGCACAGGTTCCTCGCCGATTTCAGGGACCTGATATCGTGGATAAACGACATGAAGGCGATTATCAGCGCCGACGAACTCGCCAAAGACGTCGCCGGCGCCGAAGCACTCTACGAGAGGCACCAGGAGCACAAGGTATAAACACACACATACATACATACATACATACATACATACATATATATATATATATATATATATATATATATATATATATATATATATATATATATAGTGCACTAACAGATAAAGAGATAAAACAGTAGCGAAAGAAGAAATTCGGTAAAATATTACGAATAACAAACCGTGAACATCGAATATATATGTATATATTTTACATCTTGTTAACCCGTCGAGTACCAAATTTTGTTTTTCTGAAAATTTTGCACAAAATTTACCTAATTAACGACGCGTTATTATCGAAATAGTACCTCGAAATACGTGTTTTTTAAAAAACACGGTTTTTTGTCGAATATTTTCTAAAACGAGTCCCATTCTGGGGGGGGGGATCAACAAAAACTGTGCCAAAAAATTAAAATAAAGATTTCTTTCGACACGGTCAAATATGTAACAAATATGGTGTTGAGAGCAAATTCGCTGTAACTGAAAACGGAAGTGAATTTCTAACTACTTTATGCCTCAATATGCCCCTTATCTAATGCTAGGAGTTAAAACCTGGGATAATGCAGTGTCATACTTAGTTGTAGAAACTTTGTGTAAATGCATACCCCATTTGGGGCCTTAACGGGTAAATATTTGTTCTACCGTTATATGTCGGATATTAGTCGACCGAAAAATACAACGACGCGAAGGAAATATATTAACGAATAAAACTAGAGATATAAAGTTTTACGACTCGTTATACCGCGTAATTTCGGAGGCCGTTTTTTTTCCACTGCAGGGCGAAATCGACGCCCGCGAAGACAGTTTCCGGTCGACTTCGGAATCCGGCGAAGCTTTGGTCGAGAGGAGCCCGAGCGCCGCCGCCGAAGTCAAAGAGAAGCTCGCGATGTTGGCGGCGGAGAAGAGCGCGCTTCTATCGCTCTGGGAAGAGCGACGGATACTCAACGACCAGTGTATGGACCTGCAGCTCTTCTACAGGGACACGGAACAGGCGGACACGTGGATGGCCAAACAGGAGGTAACGACGGCGGAGAAGATACGGATATATACGGGCCGAATTATTTCTTACAGTCTGCGCGTTTTTCTTTTTTTTTCAAATGGATCGAATACGTCTTTCGATCTTATCGCAGTGTGCGCTGACGCCTGTTTAGAAGTTATCGAAAATTTTGATTTTCTGCACTTATCTCCTGCGCGTCAATTAAGAATCCTGTCGGCACTGAAAGTGAAACTTTTTTTTTTTTTAATCGAAAAATTGACTAATTTCCACTTTTCCGTTGCGCAGGCTTTCCTCGCCAACAACGATCTCGGCGATTCTCTCGACTCTGTCGAAGCGTTGATCAAGAAGCACGAAGATTTCGAAAAGTCAGTTGGCCGCCTAAGAGGAGAAATTCAAAGCGCCGGCGACTTTGCGACTAAACTTATCGAATAGCACACTACTGCCGACGTGATGTCGCCCAGCGCAGATCTCTGGTCAGTTTTTTCTAAAGATTTCACTTTTTTGAAAATTGTGTATTCCATAAGAGAAAAGGTTCGACATAAAAATACGAGAAATAGATTCATTTTTTGATACACCTAAAAGGACTTTTTAACAATTTCACTGACCTTGCTCGTTTTGCAAATTGTTTCAATTCCAACTTCAAATATTTCAAAGAGCCGAAGGAATATGCCAAGGAAATATTTTTTTAAATCAAAGAATTATTTTAACGATCCCTTTAAACCGTTTTAAACAAAACACAGGCAGTGTAACCATAATTGGTGTGACTGGACCCATTCTCTATAGAAATTCTCCCCGTGTATTCTCTATATACATATTTATGTACTTATGTATATATATCCACCTTTGTACTGTGGATATATTTTGTCTTCGCTAAAAATAGAGGGCTTCGATTAGTTTCAATTTAGGAAAAATGTGTGACTGGACCCATTCTCTATAGAAATTGGTGTATATATCCACTTTGACTTACACCCATTCTCTATAGAAATTCTCCTGTATTCTCTATATATATATTTATGTAATGTATATATATCCACCTTTGTACTGTATATATATTTTTAGAGGGCGATTAGTTTCAATTTGGAAAAATGTTTTTCCTAAAAAATTGGTGTGACTGTTCTCTAATTCTCCCGTGGTACTTATGTATATATATCCACCTTTGTACTGTAATGGGATATATTTTTAGAGGGTTTTCGATTAGTTTCAATTTGGAAAAATGTGGTGTGACTGGACCCATTCTCTATAGAAATTCTCCCGTGTTTCTCTATATATATATTTATGTACTTATGTATATATATCCACCTTTGTACTGTAATGGGATATATTTTTAGGGTTTTCCAATTTGGAAAAATGTTTTCATTTCGGCATTCTGGACCCATATAGAAATTCTCCCTGTATTCTCTATATATATATTTATGTACTTATGTATATATATCCACCTTTGTACTGTAATGGGATATATTTTTAGAGGGTTTTCGATTAGTTTCAATTTGGAAAAATGTTTTTCGGGCTAAAAATTGGTGTGACTGGACCCATTCTCTATAGAAATTCTCCCCGTGTATTCTCTATATATATATTTATGTACTTATGTATATATATCCACCTTTGTACTGTAATGGGATATATTTTTAGAGGGTTTTCGATTAGTTTCAATTTGGAAAAATGTCTTTCGGCTGGACCCATTCTCTAAAAATTCTCCCTGTATTCTCTATATGTGTGTGACCCCCATTCTCTATGGAAATTTCTATATATATTATTTAGAGGTTTTCGATCGTGTTCGGCTCTATTCTCTATATATATTTATGTACTTATGTATATATATCCACTTTGTACTGTAATGGGATATATTTTAGAGGGTTTCGATTAGTCTCAATTTGGAAAAATGTTTTTCGGCTAAAAAATTGGTGTGACTGGACCCATTCTCTATAGAAATTCTCCCCGTGTATTCTCTATATATATATTTATGTACTTATGTATATATATCCACCTTTGTACTGTAATGGGATATATTTTTAGAGGGTTTTCGATTAGTTTCAATTTGGAAAATGTATGTTTTCTTCGCCAAAAATTGGTGTGACTGGACCCATTCTCTATAGAAATTCTCCCCGTGTATTCTCTATATATATATATTTATGTACTTATGTATATATATCCACCTTTGTACTGTAATGGGATATATTTTTAGAGGGTTTTCGATTAGTTTCAATTTGGAAAAATGTCTTTCGGCTAAAAAATTGGTGTGACTGGACCCATTCTCTATAGAAATTCTCCCCGTGTATTCTCTATATATATATTTATGTACTTATGTATATATATCCACCTTTGTACTGTAATGGGATATATTTTTAGAGGGTTTTCGATTAGTTTCAATTTGGAAAAATGTCTTTCGGCTAAAAAATTGGTGTGACTGGACCCATTCTCTATAGAAATTCTCCCCGTGTATTCTCTATATACATATTTATGTACTTATGTATATATATCCACCTTTGTACTGTAATGGGATATATTTTTAGAGGGTTTTCGATTAGTTTCAATTTGGAAAAATGTCTTTCGGCTAAAAAATTGGTGTGACTGGACCCATTCTCTATAGAAATTCTCCCCGTGTATTCTCTATATACATATTTATGTACTTATGTATATATATCCACCTTTGTACTGTAATGGGATATATTTTTAGAGGGTTTTCGATTAGTTTCAATTTGGAAAAATGTCTTTCGCCAAAAAATTTGGTGTGACTGGACCCATTCTCTATAGAAATTCTCCCCGTGTATTCTCTATATATATATTTATGTACTTATGTATATATATCCACCTTTGTACTGTAATGGGATATATTTTTAGAGGGTTTTCGATTAGTTTCAATTTGGAAAAATGTCTTCGGCTAAAAATTGGTGTGACTGGACCCATTCTCTATAGAAATTCTCCCCGTGTATTCTCTATATATATATTTATGTACTTATGTATATATATCCACCTTTGTACTGTAATGGGATATATTTTTAGAGGGTTTTCGATTAGTTTCAATTTGGAAAAATGTCTTTCGGCTAAAAAATTGGTGTGACTGGACCCATTCTCTATAGAAATTCTCCCCGTGTATTCTCTATATTATATATTTATGTACTTATGTATATATATCCACCTTTGTACTGTAATGGGATATATTTTTAGAGGGTTTTCGATTAGTTTCAATTTGGAAAAATGTTTTTCGGCTAAAAAATTGGTGTGACTGGACCCATTCTCTATAGAAATTCTCCCCGTGTATTCTCTATATATATATTTATGTACTTATGTATATATATCCACCTTTGTACTGTAATGGGATATATTTTTAGAGGGTTTTCGATTAGTTTCAATTTGGAAAAATGTCTTTCGGCCAAAAAATTGGTGTGACTGGACCCATTCTCTATGGAAATTCTCCCCGTGTATTCTCTATTTATATATTTATGTATACTTATGTATATATATCCACCTTTGTACTGTATTGGGATATATTTTAGAGGGTTTCTGATTAGTTTCAATTTGGAAAAAATGTATTTTGCCAAAAAATTGGTGTGTGACTGGACCCATTCTCTATAGAAATTCTCCTGTATTCTCTATTTATATATTTATGTACTTATGTATATATATCCACCTTTGTACTGTATTGGATATATTTTAGAGGTTTTCGATTAGTTTCACTTTGGAAAAATGTCTTTCGCTAAAAAATTGGTGACTGGACCCATTCTCTATAGAAATTCTCCCCGTGTTCTCTATTTATATATTTATGTACTTATGTATATATATCCACCTTTGTACTGTAATGGGATATATTTTTAGAGGGTTTTCGATTAGTTTCAATTTGGAAAAATGTCTTCGCTAAAAATTGGTGTGACTGGACCCATTCTCTATAGAAATTCTCCTGTATTCTCTATATATATATTTATATTTATGTATATATATCCACCTTTGTACTGTAATGGGATATATTTTAGAGGGTTTTCGATTAGTTTCAATTTGGAAAAATGTCTTTCGCTAAAAAATTGGTGTGATCGGACCCATTCTCTATAGAAATTTCCCTGTTCTATATATATATTTATGTATCTATGTATATATATCCACCTGTACTGTAATGGGATATATTTTAGAGGGTTTTCGATTAGTTTCAATTTGGAAAATGTCTTCGCTAAAAAAATTGGTGTGACTGGACCCATTCTCTATAGAAATTCTCCCCGTGTATCTCTCTATATATATTTATGTACTTTTTATGTATATATCCACCTTTGTACTGTAATGGGATATATTTTAGAGGGTTTTCATTAGTTTCAATTTGAAAAATGTCTTCGCTAAAAATTGGTGTGACTGGACCCATTCTCTATAGAAATTCTCCCAGGTATTCTCTATATATATATTTATGTATATGTATATATATCCACCTTTGTACTGTAATAATATATTTTTAGAGGGTTTTCATTAGTTTCAATTTGGAAAATGTCTTTCGGCCAAAAATTGGTGTGACTGGACCCATTCTCTCATAGAAATTCTCCCCTGTAGTTCTCTTATATATATTTATGTATTATGTATATATATCCACCTTTGTACTGTATTGGGATATATTTTTAGAGGGTTTTCGATTAGTTTCAATTTGGAAAATGTCTTTCGGCTAAAAAATTGTGGATCTGAAACCCTATTCTCTATATGTATATATATATTTATGTATCTATGTATATATATCCACCTGTACTGTAATGGGATATATTTTAGAGGGTTTTCGATTAGTTTCAATTTGGAAAATGTCTTCGCTAAAAAAATTGGTGTGACTGGACCCATTCTCTATAGAAATTCTCCCCGTGTATCTCTCTATATATATTTATGTACTTTTTATGTATATATCCACCTTTGTACTGTAATGGGATATATTTTAGAGGGTTTTCATTAGTTTCAATTTGAAAAATGTCTTCGCTAAAAATTGGTGTGACTGGACCCATTCTCTATAGAAATTCTCCCAGGTATTCTCTATATATATATTTATGTATATGTATATATATCCACCTTTGTACTGTAATAATATATTTTTAGAGGGTTTTCATTAGTTTCAATTTGGAAAATGTCTTTCGGCCAAAAATTGGTGTGACTGGACCCATTCTCTCATAGAAATTCTCCCCTGTAGTTCTCTTATATATATTTATGTATTATGTATATATATCCACCTTTGTACTGTATTGGGATATATTTTTAGAGGGTTTTCGATTAGTTTCAATTTGGAAAATGTCTTTCGGCTAAAAAATTGTGGATCTGAAACCCTATTCTCTATATGTATATATATATATTTATATTTATGTATATATATCCACCTTTGTACTGTAATGGGATATATTTTAGAGGGTTTTCGATTAGTTTCAATTTGGAAAAATGTCTTTCGCTAAAAAATTGGTGTGATCGGACCCATTCTCTATAGAAATTTCCCTGTTCTATATATATATTTATGTATCTATGTATATATATCCACCTGTACTGTAATGGGATATATTTTAGAGGGTTTTCGATTAGTTTCAATTTGGAAAATGTCTTCGCTAAAAAAATTGGTGTGACTGGACCCATTCTCTATAGAAATTCTCCCCGTGTATCTCTCTATATATATTTATGTACTTTTTATGTATATATCCACCTTTGTACTGTAATGGGATATATTTTAGAGGGTTTTCATTAGTTTCAATTTGAAAAATGTCTTCGCTAAAAATTGGTGTGACTGGACCCATTCTCTATAGAAATTCTCCCAGGTATTCTCTATATATATATTTATGTATATGTATAT
>JACDQD010000009.1:251503-253328 GCA_019843655.1 Lethocerus indicus | reverse complement strand
CTTCCAGTAGTCCTCCTCCGGCCAGGACACCCGCTGCATCCTTTCGCCTCCTCCACCATCCTCTTGCTCCTCCCTCCTCCAGCTTCCTTCGTCAACTCCTCCTCCACGTCCAACTTCTCCTTAACCCTTTCCGCCAACCTCCTGTCGTCCATCTGGCCCCAAATCGCCGATAAATATCCCTCGTCAACCGCACGAACGGTGGGCGCATTTCAGTTAAACTTTATAATAAAAAAAACTCCATCCAGCCACCAAATCGGTGTCAAATCACGTCATCCCGCTTTCAAATCGACTTCAAAAGAAATTTTGTCCAAAAAACGCCCAATGCCCAATTTTCAATTTTTTTTTTCATCCCTTCCATTACTCTTGAAATCAGCTGTGTTAAATGGTTTCATTTTGAAAACAGTGTCGCCAACTTTACCGCAAGACATTGAAATCTCGGTACACAAATTTTATACAACCTAATGAATATATATTATTTACGGCCTAAATAATTTAAATTTTATCCATTGTATTGTTCCACTGAGCGTAGAAGTAAAATAAAGTTGAGCGAAAGGAAAAAATTGAACGCCATTTCGTTAAAAAATATATTTCTATAGTTTTCAATATTCACTCCCATTTACCTTGATCTATCTCTTTCTCTCTCTGTTCGGCCGTCGATTCGATTTAAATTACTTTTTTCCTCCTTGAATTTACGGACGAAAGAAACAAAAATATATATATATTGGTTAAATTTAGAAAATTTTATTTACTGCCCGGCAACGGTAACGGGAATTTTTTCCAAAGTTTGAAAAAACAAAAACGGAAGGATTTTAAGTTGGATTTTTTTTTTTTTTTATGGATATTATTTCTTTTAAATTTGACAAACTAAAAATTGGTATTCAACAATAGCTTTAGAATTAGTTTTCTCTCTCTCTCTCTCAAACGGCCTCACTTAGAATTCAGTTATACTAGTTATATACACAATTATAATTTTCATCATTTTATATTATTTCTTCTAATTTTATTATTTTATTATATTTATTTCTTCTAAAAAATTATTTTTCTACAGTAGATTTCGGTAGTATTTCTGTCTCGCCGACGGTTCGGCCTTTCGCCGTCTTCAGTAGTCGCTTCTGCGAGTTTTTTCCCTCCGGACCGGGTGGGGGGGGCGCAGACAGAAACGCAAGGAAATTCTATTCTACAGTCGAAATATTTATATTTATTATATATTTATTTATATATTTATATTGTAGATTGGAAATATCATCGGGGAAAAAGGAGAGAAAAAAAAAAACCCAGAAAATAGCGAAACGAAAAATTCAACTCGACCGTTTATTTGTTTCACGGCCTGTTGTTATTTAATTATATAATACATTGAAATATTGAGCGAAAATATCATTCATTATTATTACTATATAATGTGTGTGTGTCTATATATATATATATATATATATATATATATATATATATATATATATATATATATTTTAACTACAGGCAATGGGGAAAAAATAATTTGAGCTTTATCTGTTTAGTTTTTCTAGTCTAGCCATCTAGAGATAATATTTTGAAAATATTTGAAAATTAATAAAATTTAAAAAAAAAATACACATCGATAAGCTAAAAACAATATTAGAAAATAATTTCAGCGGGCCGCTGAAATCACATATTTCATTCAACACACACAACATATGAAATATAAATAATACATAACTCGGTTTAAAATCTATATTGGTTATTTCACATCAATTTAAATTTTGTGACGGGACATTTTTAATAGTTGACATTTATTTTGTATTTTTTTTTTATCTCGACCGATTCAACATCCGGATACATAAATATATAT
>JACDQD010000009.1:156503-246503 GCA_019843655.1 Lethocerus indicus | reverse complement strand
CGGGTGGGGTCTTCTGCTGTCGGCGAGCCTTCTGGCCTCTCGGTGGAACCTCCTCCTGCTTCCTGCTGAGCCCGCCGACCGATGAGTCCTCCGCTGTCTCGAGGATCCTTCCCCGGCTGGCTGGCTGCTCTTCCTCTTCCCGCCCGGGCCACTTCTTCCCCTCTCTATATACCCCCTTCCTTCCCTGCGGGACCTCTTCCCCTGACGCTGCAGGTCCCCACCCCTGGTGGGGGGACTCTTCTGGGATGTTACACCCATGCGTCTCTACCACCGACAAGCGGCGTTGACATATTTTAAGTACGTCAACAACATCTTTGCACGGATAAGCCCCGTAGATGGTTTCAATGCAGTATAAGATACATTCGCTTCCAAATGTCCCAGTGTCGAACTGCTGCATCCGAATCCAATAACGGCCTTTATTCGGTCATCGCCGACCTCCACCGACCGGACGTCCTCCGGAGCGCCCCGTCGTTTTGTCTTCTGCCGCATTAACGGCAACTTTTTATTGGTCAGCGAGGCGCTGACACGAAAATAAAAGCGTAATGCTTCGGTTCACAGTGTTTCAGCTTTTTATACACACACAGACAATTCGACCGGTCGATGTAATTTCGATCCAGAGAAAGGACCGATTAATAACGCATCGTAAGAACCTTATTCAGCAAGATGTTGTGACGTACTTAAAACACGGTACAACACCGCTTGTCGGCGAATTTCCACACTTAGTTAAGTCAACCCATATATATATATATATATATATATATATATATATGACTGGCGAAGCTCGACTAGTGCATAAAGTAGCATAAATACAGATACAGGTACTGACTGATCCTTTGCGCTTGTAGACTTCGGGCGTCGGAGCGAAGAGGTGGGTGTAATTGAGTGCGGTCCTCATCAGCAGGTTTTCGACCAGAGAAGATTTCTTGGCGGCGTCTTCGATGACGATCCAATGAATGTTGCCGACCAACATCAGAGTGTGCGAAAGCCTGAAGAAACACGAAACAGAAGCGATTTGCGATTAACGCCGCGAAGAGGTCGACGACAACCGGTTACGATTAACAACAATTCGACTCTCGATAACTCGAAACTTGAACGGAAAATTTGGACTCTCGAGGCCGTCACTAGAACGGGACGTCGAA
Organism: Lethocerus indicus; assembly: GCA_019843655.1. NCBI lineage: Eukaryota > Metazoa > Arthropoda > Insecta > Hemiptera > Belostomatidae > Lethocerus > Lethocerus indicus. Next base: position 245,364 of record JACDQD010000009.1, on the reverse strand, counting down.
ATTGACCTTAAGGAAAACTGACACAATATAAAGCGATACTGAAACCGACATTGGGAGACATCCGTCGCTACCCATCCGAGATCTCCGATCAAAGTCCTTCCAGTACCGTCCCCGTTTCTCTCGATCGACCTCCCAAAAAAAAACATCTCCAAAAAAAAAAGTTTGACCAAAAGGCGAAAAAAAGATTCGCAAATTCATTGATGACTTCCCTCATTATGGAACCCATTGTTACCTCATACGGTAATACTTTCTCCTTCCCCACCCCCATCCTCTTGCGCCGCACTTTCGCGACAATTTTGTTCCAAAATTTTCACGAAAATCACCAGTTTAGAATTAAAGCTAAAATATGGTCTAACATTACGTAAGAGCGGGGAGAGAGAGAGAGAGAGAGAGAGAGAGAGAGAGAGAGGAGAGGGAGAGAGAAGGAGGGAGGAGGGAGAGGAGAGAGAGAGAGGAAGAGAGAGGGAGGAGGAGAGAGAGAGAGAGAGAGAGAGGGAGGAGGTAGAGAGGAGGGAAAGGGAGGAGAGGGAAGAGAGGAAAGGAGAGGATGGAGAAAGTGTCCAACAGAACGAGCCTTTTCCAAACCTGAGGCGTACCTGGTCAGTTCGGCCTTCTGTAAGGCCGTGCGTGGTCAATCACGACGTATATTATCGGTATACGGGGATCCCAGTCGCGGCAGCTCCTCTTGCACATCCGCATCCTGTCCAGTATCTGTTCGCGGGTCTCCCTCAACAGGCTCTCGTATTCATCCATCGACTGTCGCATCGCGGCGTACTCCTCAGAATCTGAAAACGGGCCAGAAAAACAGTAAACAATCAGAGTTTCGTAACGTCAACCTGAAACCCGAGGAGCCGGTCACCTGAAAGCCGTACCCAATCACAAACTATAAGGAAATTTCAAGTATTTCTATCGCAACGTCTTCAATCGTCAAATTGGTGGATGAGGCGAAGTTCGGGGATTGTGGATCGACAATTTTCAAAATTGTCGCTCCCTTCAGAAATGGTACAAATCTATCGCCAGGCAAATCGCCAGTTCTGACGTCTTCAATCGTCAAATTGGTGGATAGGCGAAGTGACGGCAAAAACATTGGGATTGTGGATTGACAATTTTCAAAATTGTCCCTCAAAATTTGGAGAAAACAGAAATGACGAACAACCGTACAAATCTGAATCGCAGGCAAATCGCCAGTTCTGACGTCTTCAATCGTCAAATTGTGGATAGGCGAAGTGACGGCAAAATACACGGGGATTGTGGATCGACAATTTTCAAAAATTGTCGCTCCAAAATTTGGAGGAAAACAGAAATGACGAACAACCGTACAAATCTATCGCAGGCAAATCGCCAGTTCTGACGTCTTCAATCGTCAAATTGGTGGATAGGCGAAGTGACGGCAAAATACACGGGGATTGTGGATCGACAATTTTCAAAAATTGTCCTCCAAAATTTGGAGGAAAACAGAAATGACGAACAACCGTACAAATCTATCGCAGGCAAATCGCCAGTTCTGACGTCTTCAATCGTCAAATTGGTGGATAGGCGAAGTGACGGCAAAATACACGGGGATTGTGGATCGACAAGTTCAAAATTGTCGCTCCAAAATTTGGAGGAAAACAGAAATGACGAACAACCGTACAAATCTATCGCAGGCAAATCGCCAGTTCTGACGTCTTCAATCGTCAAATTGGTGGATAGGCGAAGTGACGGCAAAAAACACGGGGATTGTGGATTGACAATTTTCAAAAATTGTCGCTCCAAAATTTGGAGGAAAACAGAAATGACGAAAAACTCCTCGTACAAATCTATCGCAGGCAAATCGCCAGTTCTGACGTCTTCAATCGTCAAATTGGTGGATAGGCGAAGGGCCGGCAAAACACGGGATTGTGGAACCACAATTTTCAAAATTGTCGCTCAAAATTTGGAGGAAAACAGAAATGACGAAAAACTCCTCGTACAAATCTATCGCAGGCAAATCGCCAGTTCTGACGTCTTCAATCGTCAAATTGGTGGATAGGCGAAGTGACGGCAAAATACACGGGGATTGTGGATCGACAATTTTCAAAAATTGTCGCTCCAAAATTTGGAGGAAAACAGAAATGACGAACAACCGTACAAATCTATCGCAGGCAAATCGCCAGTTCTGACGTCTTCAATCGTCAAATTGGTGGATAGGCGAAGTGACGGCAAAATACACGGGGATTGTGGATCGACAATTTTCAAAAATTGTCGCTCCAAAATGTGGAGGAAAACAGAAATGACGAACAACCCCGTACAAATTGAATACAACTGAGTACCGCTTGTGTACCGGCAATATTGTGCAGTGGCACTTCGCTGTACCGTTCGCGAGCAGGGAGTCAGTCAGTGTGGTGACCTTTGACCTGACCCCCCGCCCCTGACCTCGGAACGTGTCGCGAAACGTCCCCCGCCGTGTGTTATCTATAGAGAGATCCTGTATAAATTTTTTTCAAAAATCGTAGCGGTCGTTCGCGATATAGAACTGAGCGACTGGTGACCTTTGACCTGAACCCGTGACCTCGGAACTGGCCGCGAAACGTCCCCGCCGTGTGTTATCTGTAGACTTCCTGTAAATTTTTTGAAAAATCGGAGCGGTCGTTCGTGATATAGAGCTGAGACTAGTGACCTTTGACGTGACCCTTGACCTCGGAACATATCGCGAAACGTCCCCGCCGTATGTTATCTGTAAAATTCCTGTAAATTTTTTGAAAATCGGAGCGGTCGTTCGCGATATAGAACTGGAGCGACTGCTGACCTTTGACCTGAACCCGTGACCTCGAACATATCGCGAAACGTCCCGCCGTGTGTTATCCGTAGAGAGATCCTGTAAATTTTTTCAAAATCGTAGCGGTCGTTCAACGATAGAGCTGAAAGACTGGTGACCTTTGACGTGACCCTTGACCTCGGAACATGTGGCGAAACGTCCCCGTTTGTTATCCGTGGAGAGATCCTGTAAATTTGGTGACAAATCGAAGCGGCCGTCGACGATATAGAGCTGAAAGACTGGTGACCTTTGACGTGACCCTTGACCTCGGAACATGCCGCGAAACGTCCCGTTTGTTATCCGTAGAGATCCTGTAAATTTGGTGACAAATCGGAGCGGCCGTCGACGATATAGAGCTGAAAGACGTGACCTTTGACGTGACCCTTGACCTCGGAACATGTCGCGAAACGTCCCCGTCTTGTTATCCGTAGAGATCCTGTAAATTTGGTGACAAATCGGAGCGGCCGTCAACGATATAGAGCTGAAAGACTGGTGACCTTTGACGTGACCCTTGACCTCGGAACATGTCGCGAAACGTCCCCGTCTGTTATCCGTAGAGAGATCCTGTAAATTTGGTGACAAATCGGAGCGGCCGTCGACGATATAGAGCTGAAAGACTGGTGACCTTTGACGTGACCCTTGACCTCGGAACATGTGGCGAAACGTTCCCGTCTGTTATCCTGTAGAGATCCTGTAAATTTAGTGACAAATCGAAGCGCCCGTCGACGATATAGAGCTGAAAGACTGGTGACCTTTGACCGGGACCCGTGACCTCGGAACATGTCGCGAAACGTCCCCGTCTGTTATCTGTAGAGACATCCTGTAAATTTGGTGAGAAATCGGAGCGGTCGTTCACGATATAGAGCTTAAAGGTCCGCTGCCGACCTTTGACGTGACCCTTGACCCTCGGAACGTGTAGACATCCTTTAAGCCTAAATTTGTCGAGAAATCGGAGCGGCCGTTCGCGATATAGAGCTTAAAGGTCACTGCCGACCTTTGACGTGACCCTTGACCCTCGGAACGTGTAGACATCCTTTAAGCCTAAATTTGTCGAGAAATCGGAGCGGCCGTTCGCGATATAGAGCTGAAAGGTCACTGCCGACCTTTGACGTGACCCTTGACCCTCGGAACGTGTAGACATCCTTTAAGCCTAAATTTGTCGAGAAATCGGAGCGGCCGTTCGCGATATAGAGCTTAAAGGTCACTGCCGACCTTTGACGTGACCCTTGACCCTCGGAACGTGTAGACATCCTTTAAGCCTAAATTTGTCGAGAAATCGGAGCGGCCGTTGACGATATAGAGCTGAAAGGTTACTGCCGACCTTTGACGTGACCCTTGACCTCGGAACATATCGCGAAACGTCCCCGTCTGTTATCCGTAGAGAGATCCTGTAAATTTGGTGACAAATCGAGTGCGGCCGTCGCGATATAGAGCTGAAAGACTGGCTGACCTTTGATGTGAACCGTGACCTCGGAACATGTGGCGAAACGTCCCCGTCTGTTATCCGTAGAGATCCTGTAAATTTGGTGACAAATCGGAGCGGTCGTTCACGATATAGAGCTGAAAGGTTACTGCCGACCTTTGACGTGACCCTTGACCTCGGAACATGTGGCGAAACGTCCCGTCTGTATCCGTGAGAGACCCTAAATTTGGTGACAAATCGGAGCGGCCGTTGACGATATAGAGCTGAAAGATTGGTGACCTTTGACGTGACCCTGACCTCGGAACATGTGGCGAAACGTCCCGTTTGTTATCCGTGGAGATCCTGTAATTTTAGTGACAAATCGGAGCGGCTGTCGACGATAGAGCTGAAAGACTGGTGACCTTTGACGTGACCCTGACCTCGGAACATGTGGCGAAACGTCCCGTCTGTTATCCGTAGAGATCCTAAATTTGGTGACAAATCGGAGCGGCCGTTGACGATATAGAGTGAAAGGTTACTGCCGACCTTGACGTGACCCTTGACCTCGGAACATGTGGCGAAACGTCCCCGTCTGTTATCCGTAGAGAGATCCTGTAAATTTGGTGACAAATCGGAGCGGCCGTCGACGATATAGAGCTGAAAGACTGGTGACCTTTGACGTGACCCTTGACCTCGGAACATGTGGCGAAACGTCCCCGTCTGTTATCCGTAGAGAGATCCTGTAAATTTGGTGACAAATCGGAGCGGCCGTCGACGATATAGAGCTGGAAGACTGGTGACCTTTGGCCGTGACCTGTACGACCTCGAAAGGTGCTACTTGAACCGGCCGGACATGAAGCTTCTTTCTTAGACGCTGACCTCAAATAGAAGGATATATATTTATGTATATACAGTGACTGTGGAAGGTAATTGATTCGGTGAAGTCATCCTCGAACAGCAGACCTCGAACGATCGGGTGACGACGACTGTTATCCGTGTCGGGGTCAAAGGCGTTGGGAAACGGCCGGGTACAGAATGATGAAAGGTACATTTGAAATGATAAATGATTAATTTAATGTTTTAACTCGTTTCGGTCGGACGGCGAGATGATGCGAAGAGGTTCCAGGAATGTCCTGACCGGGGCCTGGAATCGGAGGGTTTTTTTCATTTCTTGGAACGCGGTTTTTATTTTCATCGAATTTTTTTTTCCAATTTTCTGTCCCACACAATTCTGAAGTCCGAGACTTGTTTCATGAATTGTTGTTCTTCGACAACTCTTAGTCCGGAGATCTCGAATATCCATCGAAAGTGAGTTACACTTGCCCCTGAAACGGCGGGTTGAAAATTGAAAATTTAGATTTTTCGAAAATTTTCTCAGATCGGTCCCATATTCCACCCACAAGTGTCCCAAAGTGAGTTACACTTGCCCCCGGAACGGCGGGTCGAAAATTGAAAATTTAGATTTTTCGAAAATTTTCCCAGATCGGTCCCATATTCCACCCACAAGTGTACCAATGTGAGTTACACTTGCCCCTGAAACGGCGGGTCTGAAATCGAAAATTTAGATTTTTCGAAAATTTTCTCAGATCGGTCCCATATTCCACCCACAAGTGTACCACAAAGTGAGTTACACTTGCCCCTGAAACGGCGGATTGAAAATTGAAAATTTAGATTTTTCGAAAATTTTCTCAGATCGGTCCCATATTCCACCCACAAGTGTACCACAAAGTGAGTTACACTTGCCCCTAAAACGGGTCGAAAATCGAAAATTTAGATTTTTCGAAAATTCGGTCCTATTCGGCCCACAAGTGTACAAAGTGAGTTACACTTGCCCCTGAAACGGCGGGTCGAAAATTGAAAATTTAGATTTTTCGAAAATTTTCCCAGATCGGTCCCATATTCCACCCACAAGTGTACCACAAAGTGAGTTACACTTGCCCCTGAAACGGCGGGTCGAAAATTGAAAATTTAGGTTTTTCGAAAATTTTCCCAAATCGGTCCCATATTCCACCCACAAGTGTACCAAAGTGAGTTACACTTGCCCCTGAAACGGCGGGTCGAAAATTGAAAATTTAGATTTTTCGAAAATTTTCTCAGATCGGTCCCATATTCCACCCACAAGTGTACCAAAGTGAGTTACACTTGCCCCTGAAACGGCGGGTCGAAAATTGAAAATTTAGGTTTTTCGAAAATTTTCTCAGATCTGTCCCATATTCCACCCACAAGTGTACCAAAGTGAGTTACACTTGCCCCTGAAACGGCGGGTTGAAAATTGAAAATTTAGATTTTTCGAAAATTTTCTCAGATCGGTCCAATATTCCGCCCACAAGTGTACCAAAGTGAGTTACACTTGCCCCTGAAACGGCGGGTCGAAAATTGAAAATTTAGATTTTTCGAAAATTTTCTCAGATCGATCCCATATTCCACCCACAAGTGTACCAAAGTGAGTTACACTTGCCCCTGAAACGGCGGGTCGAAAATTGAAAATTTAGATTTTTCGAAAATTTTCCCAAATCGGTCCCATATTCCACCCACAAGTGTACCAAAGTGAGTTACACTTGCCCCTGAAACGGCGGGTTGAAAATTGAAAATTTAGATTTTCGAAATTTTCAAATCGGTCCCATATTCCACCCACAAGTGTACCACAAAGTGAGTTACACTTGCCCCTGAAACGGCGGGTTGAAAATTGAAAATTTAGATTTTTCGAAAATTTTCTCAGATCGGTCCAATATTCGGCCCACAAGTGTACCACAAAGTGAGTTACACTTGCCCCTGAAACGGCGGGTTGAAAATTGAAAATTTAGATTTTTCGAAAATTTTCCCAGATCGGTCCCATATTCCACCCACAAGTGTACCAAAGTGAGTTACACTTGCCCCTGAAACGGCGGGTTGAAAATTGAAAATTTAGATTTTTCGAAAATTTTCTCAAATCGGTCCCATATTCCACCCACAAAGTGAGTTACACTTGTACCTGACGGGCAAAATTCCCCGAATCCGTGATAAGTGATAAGTACGAAATTGCATGAAACCAGCAGGAAGAAAAACGTCAGAAGCGTACCGAGAAAATGGCCGTACCCAAATTTCCAATTAATTTCGATAACGTAAATAATTTTTCTCTGGTTGCGATTAGACGAGTGTGGCCGTAATGGGGCCGATCGTTTCGAGTCGTGGCGAACAGTCAAAAAACCGAATTGTGAGGCCTACTTAGGGCCGTTATTCGATTATCGATAACGGCGAACGTCTGCGTCGGAAAAAGAAAAATTCTTCGGTCGATTTACGACCCGTTTTTCATTTCTCCAATCGGGGATAAAAAAATAGGAAACAATTAGCTCTATTGGGGCGATAGCGTGAAATAATTAGAGGGGGGACAATTAGAAAAAAATAATAGACTGAGGCCCGTCAAAATTAGATCTAATCTACGGTCGTTAGACATAGTTTAGTTTTCGTGTCGGGTAAAAAAAAAAAATTAAACGGCCGCGGTATAAACGGCCCGAATATTGTATTTGAAAAGGTGCTACTGAAGATGGCGAACGGCCGAAACCGGCCAGATGAGAGACGGGACACAGCAAAAACTACAAAACTTATAAACAGAATTTTTATATTTTTATTCGATTTTTTTTACAATCAACAATTATTTTATTCGACAATTTAAAATTTTTTCTCGAAATTTTCGATCTGGGGGAGGGGAAATTTGTCACTTTTACCTCTGTAGATATCGCGCAATTTTCTATTGAAATTTTATAAAAAATTTCCTAAATTTTTTAGCTCTTAACCTTGTCGAGACCGTTAGTCAAAATCGCGGAATGATAAATTGAAAAACGTTGAAAACGTGCAGAAAAATTTTTCATAAGAAAAACATTTATTTTCCCGTCTTTTGCCATACCGGCGGTTTCGGCTGTTCGCCATCTTCAGTAGTCACTGTCGGGGCACTTCGGACGTTTTTCCTGGGGGATATCCCCATTGCACTGTGTCACTTGTACCGTGGTGTTTGTCTGACAGTTTGACTACTGAAGGTGGCGAGCGGCCGAAACCGCCGGTCTGGCAAAAGACCGGAAAATAATAATAATAATAATAATAATAATAATAATAATTCAATATACATACAAAATATATAGTTTCGATATAAATACAAAATATATAGGGCAAAACCTTTTATTCAACCGTCCAACAACTGTTTTCTCGTCAATGTACAAAATGGGTACATCAGGTACGAGGAGAAAGGTGATGAATATTATTTTTGATTCCGTACCGCGATCAATTCATTTCTCTTCAATAATTCGATATAAATACAAAATATATAGTTTCGTAGGGAAAACATTTATTCAACCGTCCAACAACTGTTTTCACGTCAATGTACAAGATGGGTACATCAGGTACGAGGAGAAAGGTGATGAATATTATTTTTGATTCCGTACCGCGATCAATTCACTTCTCTTCAATAATTCAATATACACAGGAAACAGTATTCATTTTATATATGATAAATTTTAAATCGCCCGTTTTAGTCGCCCACCGACCGTTGTACAACTGTTGTATATATACAAGCAGCGATATTGTACGGACAGTATAAAAAAAGAAAATTTTATACGATATCCCTTTTAAGACAACATTGGGCCGTCCGTTTCCTGTATACGACGACCTCAGTGATAACGCCGGTGATAAGACGCCGCCAATAAACTGTTTCCGGTCGGTTTAATTTATTATAAACTGATTCGACTCTGATATTTAACCGGACTGATTCGAACCGGATTCAGTCGCGAAAAGACGCCTTTTTCAGTTCTAGCCGAATCACAAATTTTCATCCTATTTTTTACAAAAATTAAGACAGCCGAAAAAAAAAGGAAAACGCGCTTTGTTTCAAATAAATTCAGAACGGTTAACTTTCTTATAAACGAAATAATAACATTTGAGATATTTTTACGATAAAACCGATGACGACATAACAAATCTTAAGAATCGGATTCTGAATCACAGCACTGCGACTCGACTGTTCAGAGAATCGCCCGCGTATTTAATAAATTAAAACGATAACGTTACGATTTTTCGGCAGAAAATATCTTCCTGTCACGGTTGAGTCAATTCGCAGCCGGCAAAATGACAACGGTAATATATAATAAAACGGTTAAATTTAATTTCTTTGCTCTGTTCAAAGCGTCGTTAGCAGCGTCGGAAAGAGCGATCGAGATACTCGGTTTATTATAGTATTTTTTATTTCAATATACCCGTGTTTTGTGGTCTGCGAGGGGTTGTGGAATATACTGTAGGTTCGTGACGTTTCTGTCTCCCTCTCGCCGCCGGTTTGGTCTTTCGCTAGACCGGTTTCGGCCGCTCGCCATCTTCAGTAGCGCTGTGTTACTGTCACTGTAGGTTCGTGACGTTTCTGTCTCCTGTCTCGCCGCCGGTTTGGTCTTTCGCTAGACCGGTTTCGGCCGCTCGCCATCTTCAGTAGCGATCTTCAGTAGTCACTGTAGGTTCGTGACGTTTCTGTCTCCTCTCTCTCGCCGCCGGTTTGGTCTTTCGCTAGACCGGTTTCGGCCGCTCGCCATCTTCAGTAGCGCTTCGTTCGGGTAGTCACTGTAGGTTCGTGACGTTTCTGTCTCCCTCTCTCGCCGCCGGTTTGGTCTTTCGCTAGACCGGTTTCGGCCGCTCGCCATCTAGACCGATCTTCAGTAGCTGTGTCCAGTATCTTCAGTAGTCACTGTAGGTTCGTGACGTTTCTCTCTCCTCTCGCCGCCGGTTTGGTCTTTCGCTAGACCGGTTTTCGGCCGCTCGCCATCTTCAGTAGCGCTGCTCGTCACGTGTAGGTTCGTGACGTTTCTCTCCTCTCGCCGCCGGTTTGGTCTTTCGCTAGACCGGTTTCGGCCGCTCGCCATCTTCAGTAGCGCTGTAGTTGGGGTAGTCACTGTAGGTTCGTCGCGTTTCGTCTCTCCTCTCGCCGCCGGTTTGGTCTTTCGTTAGACTGGTTTCGGCCACTCGCCATCTTCAGTAGTCACTGTAGGTTCGTGACGCTTTCTCCTCTCTCGCCGCCGGTTTGGTCTCTTCGCTAGACTGGTTGTCGGCTGCTCGCCATCTTCGTAGCGCTCTCTTGCAGTCACTGTAGGTTCGTGACGTTTCTCTCCTCTCTCGCTGCTGGTTTGGTTCTCTCGTTAGACTGGTTTCGGCCGCTCGCCATCTTCAGTAGTCACTGTAGGTTCATGACGTTTCTGTCTCCTCTCGCCGCCGGTTTGGTCTTTCGCTAGACCGGTTTCGGCCGCTCGCCATCTTCAGTAGCGCTGTGTCTAGTCACTGTAGGTTCGTGACGTTTCTCTCTCCTCTCTCGCTGCCGGTTTGGTCTTTCGCTAGACCGGTTTCGGCCGCTCGCCATCTTCAGTAGTCAATGTAGGTTCGTGACGTTTCTCTCTCCTCTCGCCGCCGGTTTGGTCTTTTGCTAGACCGGGCGGTTTGTCGGCCGCTCGCCATCTTCAGTAGCGCTGTCTGTCAGTCACTGTAGGTTCGTGACGTTTCTCTCTCCTCTCTCGCCGCCGGTTTGGTCTTTTGCTAGACCGGGCGGTTCGTCGTCTCCTCTCGCCGCCGGTTTGGTCTTTCGCTAGACCGGTTTCGGCCGCTCGCCATCTTCAGTAGCGATCTTCAGTAGTCACTGTAGGTTCGTGACGTTTCTGTCTCCTCTCGCCGCCGGTTTGGTCTTTCGCTAGACCGGTTTCGGCCGCTCGCCATCTTCAGTAGCGCTGTGTCAGTGTCACTGTAGGTTCGTGACGTTTCTCTCTCCTCTCGCCGCCGGTTTGGTCTTTCGCTAGACCGGCAGTTTTTCGGCCGCTCGCCATCTTCAGTAGCGATCTTCAGTAGTCACTGTAGGTTCGTGACGTTTCTGTCTCCTCTCGCCGCCGGTTTGGTCTTTCGCTAGACCGGCAGTTTTTCGGCCGCTCGCCATCTTCAGTAGTCACTGTAGGTTCGTGACGTTTCTCTCTCCTCTCGCCGCCGGTTTGGTCTTTCGCTAGACCGGTTTCGGCCGCTCGCCATCTTCAGTAGTCACTGTAGGTTCGTGACGTTTCTCTCTCCTCTCGCCGCCGGTTTGGTCCTTCGCTAGACCGGCAGTTTGTCGGCCGCTCGCCATCTTCAGTAGCGATCTTCAGTAGTCACTGTAGGTTCGTGACGTTTCTGTTCCCCTGTCCGCCGCTTGTTTGGATCCTTCGCTGTTTTCGGCCGCTCGCCATCTTCAGTAGTCACTGTCAGCACTTTGGATGTTTCTTGGCCACCGCACCGTGTCTGACTTTCACACGTACTGTCGTCACAGCTAAAGACCAAAACGACGTCACGAACCTACAATATTTTTTTATATATTTCTATTCGCGTCACAATCGCCTTCTTTCCTTTTATTTAACGACGATTTAACGGTTTATCTCGCCTATGACGACGACAGCCGCTAAACTAATAAAATAATAATTAAAAATAAGAGCTACGGCCGTTTACACAGCTTATGTCGCCCTATCGAGATAACAATGTATATAACCTCGGCCGAACAGGTTATAAGTGTGGATTCCTTACACTTTATTTCAACCGAATAACTGACTTTATTACTGTGTAGGTTCGTCATGTTTCTGTCTCTCCTCTCTCTCGCTGCCGGGGTTTGGTCTTTTGCTAGACCGGGGGCGGTTTGTCGGCCGCTCGCCATCTTCAGTAGCACTGTGTTAGTCAGTAGTCACTGTTAGTACTTTGAATGTTTTTTTGAGCATCCTCACTGCACTGCACTGTGTCACTTTCACATGTACTGTAGTGTCTGTCAGTCGTTTATATATATATATGTTCTGTTATTGTTATTGGGGGGATGTTATGTTTGTCTTCGGATTTTATTAATCCATTTTCTAAGTGTGAGTCAGATCGTCGGAAGGGGATGTTTGGGCGGGGGTGACATTCCGCATTCCGCACTCGGATCCAAATGAGTCCCGTTATTCGGCAGTAGAGTTTGTATCGGATTAGAGTTTATCCGTCGTTTATTATATTTCGAATTCATATTTATATACCCCCCCCCCCCCCCCGTTAGGGCGAATAAAAGAAAAATTTGTGAAAATTATAGCGATATCGACACGGTAGTGGCGACCAGATTAGAATCTGAAGTTTATAGCGAACATAATGTAAATAATATAGAGACGCTCTTAGCCGTGCGATAACGCCGACAATACTGAACTGAACTACGATTCTAACGATAGTGATATATTTCCCGTTATACGACGATACGTACGGCGAGAATTGAAAGTGATATCGAGGGATCTGTGAAAGTGATAGAGGGAGAAAATGTAGAAGAGACAGAGCGGATTCGACTGAAAATGACGAACGGATAGAGATGTCGAAGTGGATAATATTCCGATATTTCTTTTAAAATGAACACAAATTTCCGACGATATAAAAGAACCGTTAGATTTTTTTCGATTATACTTTACGGATACATCGATCGATTCCGCATAATAAAAGCGACAAAAGATAATATGTCCGGTACGAGTCGCTGGTATAATATGAATGAAAAAAAACTTCGAGTTCAAAGCGTTAAAAATTGTTAAATATTATTTTTAATTTCTGGGCGCTCCGCAGCAAATTGTTTAATTTTGTCTACGTACCGTCGTTTTCTGTCGATAATAAATCTCAACTCTGTCCAATATTGATATCGATTTGTTTTAAATTTCCAGTCCAATTTCCGACGATATAAAAGAACCGTTAGATTTTTTTCGATTATACTTTACGGATACATCGATCGATTCCGCATAATAAAAGCGACAAAATGATAATAAGTCCGGTACGAGTCGCTGGTATAATATGAATGAAAAAAAAAACTTCGAGCGCAAAGCGTTTTAAAGATTAAATATTATTTTTAATTTCTAGTCGCTACGCAGCGACTAGATCGTTGTCTGTCGCGATAATAAATCTCGACTCTGTCGAATATTGATATCGATTTCTTTTATATTTCTGGTCCGATTTCCGACAATATTAAAGGACGGTTTCATATTTTTTCGATTATACTTTACGGATACATCGATCGATTCCGCATAATAAAAGCGACAAAATGATAATAAGTCCGGTACGAGTCGCTGGTATAATATGAATGAAAAAAAACTTCGAGTTCAAAGCGTTTTAAAGATTAAATATTATTTTTAATTTCTAGTCGCTACGCAGCGACTAGATCGTTGTCTGTCGCGATAATAAATCTCGACTCTGTCGAATATTGATATCGATTTCTTTTTGAAATTTCCGGTCCCCAATTAGCGACGATATTAAAGGACGGTTTCGTAATTTTTCTTCCGATTATACTTATGCGAATGAAACGGTCGAGGACGGTGTCGTTTCGAGTATCGTTTCGGAGGTCGATTCCGGTTTCCGGTGACGGGAAATCGAAACGTGAACGATTTATACGACGATCGAAGGTAGAACGAAATTTTCGTTCGGCCACAACAAAACGAATTCTTTCGCTTCTGGCCTAGACGAGGGGGGGGGCGACTGAATACTCGAATACTCACAACGGATTACTGGAATTGTCCACTGACTACAGTGGGATAGAATTCATTTGAATATTGTCTCTCTGGAGGTCTGTTGAGGAGATTATAGCTAAGGTTATAGAGGTTAAAAAATAGTAGTTGTAAGGGCGGATTTTTTTCTTTTACCCCTGCGTACCTGCTCTGCTCCTGAAGGCGAAGAACCAGACGAGCAGAAGGGCCGAAAGGGCCATCAGCAGGCAGAGCCTCTTCTTGACAAGCATATCGGCGTGTCCCGAACCGGTTCCCATAATAACTCTTTTCTTCATGGCTGGAGGCGGCTGAGGCGGCGGTGGTCGACCGGATGTCGGGGACCATCAGGACGTCGTCCTTCAGGAGCTGGCCGCGCCCCGACACCGGATATTCGTCATAATTAAAATCTTCCCCGGTAAGCCCTAAAATCCACCGGGTAATCCTGGCACTCTCTGGAGGTGGACCTGTCACCTGGAGGACGCCCCACCACAACCAGCCCAACTCCCAGTCTTGCCAACCAACTCTTATACACTCTTATATTTACACTTCGAATATAATAAAAACACATATTTTAATCAATAGAAAATATTTATAAACGGCGAAAATTAACCGAAATTTATTTTACGTCATAAAAATAAAGTTTCGCCGCAATACCGCCACTTTTAAATTATACCCTCGCCTCTATAAACGAAATCGTCCTACGGGCGTAACTGTTTACGACCGAGTATATTAACATTCCACAAATCTATCGTTATAAATAAAATCATAAATATTTTTTTTTTCTATGGATAATAAATTGGAATCTTGTGTCGAAAATGACAATTTATCGAAAGTCGATATACAGAGTGTATTGGAGTCGATTCAATGTTCGGAATATACTCGGGGGAACGACCCGAGTATATTGTTATAAATAAAATTATTATTATTTTTTTTTTGTGTCGATAATAAATTGGAATCTTGTGTCGAAAATGGCAATTTATCGAAAGTCGATATACAGAGTGTATTGGAGTCGATTCAATGTTCGGAATATACTCGGGGGAACGACCCGAGTATATCGTTATAAATAAAATTATTATTATTTTTTTTTTGTGTCGATAATAAATTGGAATCTTGTGTCGAAAATGGCAATTTATCGAAAGTCCATATACAAAGTGTATTGGAGTCGATTCAATGTTCGGGATATACTCGGGGGAACGACCCGAGTATATTAACATTCCACAAATCTATCGTTATAAATAAAATTATTATTATTTTTTTTTTTCTGTGTCGATAATAAATTGGAATCTTGTGTCGAAAATGGCAATTTATCGAAAGTCGATATATGAAGTATATTAGAGTCGATATAATAATGTTCGGAGAGACGCGACCCCGCGTATATTAAGTTTCGCGAATCTATCGTTAGAAATTTTTTTTCGTAAAGAAATTCGTTCCCCGGTGTTTAATGTATAGAGTATATCGGATTTACGGTTTAACCGATGGGGGCTGTGGGCGTGGCGCGGTCCGGCCCCCATTTCACCAATTTATTCGAATTATTTGGGAAAATAATTTTTCCCCCTTTCACTTTTCCTCTAAGGGGTGAAAACCGAGTTGGGTGTCGATAATAATAAATAGGAATCTCGTCGAAAATGGCAATTTATCGATAGTCGATATATAAGAAGTGTATTGGAGTCGATTTAATAATGTTCGGAAGGACGCTGAAGGCGTGACGCGACCCCGAGTATATTAAGTTTTGACAAATCTATCGTTAGAAATAAAGTTATTATTTTATTTTTTTTTGTGAATAAATTTATTGCCCGGAGGTTAATGTATAAAGTATATAAGGCCGACGGGGGTTGTGGGCGTAACGCGGTCCGGCCGCATTTCCGTTTGTTGGAATTATTTAGGAAAATAATTTTCCGGCCTTCTCCTTACTTTTATTTTTATTCTTGGCTGCGAAAACCGAGTTGGGTTTCGATAATAAATTGGAATATCGTCTAAAATTGGCCACACTGAACTGGTTTTAGATCAGCTGTTTTCTCTCGGCCAGGTTAGTTGGGAGCCCCCACTTGTTAACTGAGAGGGTTCGTCCGAGGGCGTTTCGTATTTCGGTCCTGAAAAAAAAAATGTCCGGAAAAGACAGGCTGGCTATTTTCCCCTCCAGAGGGTAAGAGAAAACAGTTTTTCCTACATTTTATATCGATTTTCCCCAAAGGTTTTTACGCGATTTTCACACCCCCCCGACAACGGATCAGCTGTCAAACATGTCTGGCCCGGGGCCACACCTACCTCTTTTCAGTGGGTTCGGTTTTTAACGATTTTTCCGCCGAAAATTTCCCCACCGCTTGGGGAAAAACGACGGATTTCAAATTCAACAAACCACGGACCAATTATATAATAGCATTTAACAATAATGCGTTATTTAAAAATATTTTTTTTTTCCACGGGTTACACCCCATTTTACCCCATTACACGATAATGAAAAAAATTAGATAACACAATATATATATATATATTTTTTATTCGCTACTAAATATTATTACGAACGCCGACTTAGCGTAACCTAACTTGGATGTTTACGTCAGCGGTAAAAATAAAAAAAAATTGTATAAATATATCGGGTTCAAATTTACCGTAGGGGCTACGTAATATCGATCGTAAAATAAAAAAAAAAAATGTCGAAGCGTAGGAACACCGTGGGGGCGTTAAATCGACGATTTTCCAAAAATTTCTATTCCGGCGATTCAATCAGATTTAACGACATTTTACGACGGCGACGCTGTCACGGGTCGTTACAATGAATTGTGTCCTAAAAGCGTTATCGGTAACGGATGATTCAGTTATACGGTCGAAATTATCCGTACGGAGTTCACACACTTATATAACCTATTCGTTGAGGTTATTAATTCCGACGTCAGGTTATATCGATACGGTGAAATACGCCGTACACGATTGTAGCCGTAGTATTATTATTATTTTATCGGGACAATAAAATTGACTGTAGCTTCGTAATATCGCGATCGCGCTCTTTAAGCGGCATCGATAAAGTGCAGCGATGTAAAACGATCTGCGAATAAATTCGCGACCGACATTTGTACAGCGAATATAAATATTAAATTCGCGGGCGTCTCCTTATAACCGGGGAATACGGCGAAAAAAGTCGGTCGAAACAGTCGTAAATTTGTAATTTAATCCGACTGTAATTCAATCCGAAACCGACTCGAGTTGTAGGACCGTAATCGCGAAATTCTTTACGAGGTACGAGAAATTCTTTTTTTCGCAGGGCCGGAAATTTTCCGTCAGTAGAGCAGCAGTTATCCCCCGTTAGGGCGAATAAAAGAAAAATTTGTGAAAATTATAGCGATATCGACACGGTAGTAGCGGCGAGATTAGAATTTGAAGTTTATAGCGAACATAATGTAAATAATATAGAGACGCTCTTAGCCGCGCGATAACGCCGACAATATCGAACCGAGCTACGAATCCGATTCTAACGATAGCGATATATTTCCCCCGTTATACGACGATACGTACAGCGAGAATTGAAAGTGATATCGACGGATCCGAAAGTGATAGAGGGTGAAAATGTAGAAGAGACAGAGCGGATTCGACTGAAAATGACGAACGGATAGAGATGTTTCGGAAGTGGATAATATTCCGATATTTCGCCTCGGAAATGTGCCCGACCACAAATTTCCGACGATATAAAAGAACCGTTAGATTTTTTTCGATTATACTCTACGGATACATCGATCGATTCCGCATAATAAAAGGGACAAATGTCCGGTACGAGTCGCTGGTATAATATGAATGAAAAAAACTTCGAGTTCAAAGCGTTTTAAAGATTGTTGAATATTATTTTTAATTTCTGGTCGCTCCGCAGCGAATTGGTTAACGATAAATTTTGTCTACGTACGTCGTTTTCTCTCGAATAATAAATCTCGACTCTGTCCAATATTGATAATCGATTTCTTTTAAATTTCGAACACTATACAAATTCTGAAACTATATCGTATTTTTTTTTTTTTAACCGCTCAGACTCTGATGAAAGGTCGATTGGTCGGCGCCCAGAAAGGTCACAGCCTGTTGAAGAAGAAGGCCGACGCTCTACAGATGAGATTCCGTCTGATATTATCGAAAATTATCGAGGTATCTTAGGTCGAAGGTTTTTTCTTTCTGTTGAGAATTTGAATTTTTTTTTTTTCAAATAATCGAGCTCTTACGGTTTGGTACACTCGTTGTAGCGTTGAGTGTTCGATTTGCGGAAAAATTACCGATAACCGAGACTCAGACCGGTTTTACGAAAAGTGGGAAAAATTCAGATTTACGGTTGAAAGGAAATTTTGTACATTAGAGAATAATACTCGAAGAATAATCGAAAATTATCGAGGTATCTTAGGTCGAAGGTTTTTCTTTCTGTTGAGAATTTGAATTTTTTTTTTTTTCAAATAATCGAGCTCTTACGGTTGGGTACACTCGTTGTAGCGTTGAGTGTTCGATTCGGAAAAATTACCGATAACCGAGACTCAGACCGGTTTTACGAAAAGTGGGAAAAATTCAGATTTACGGTTGAAAGGAAATTTTGTACATTAGAGAATAATACCTCTTGGAATATGTATCGAATCGATTGCAAAATTGTACCGAAGATCGAGACTCGGAGCTTGTCCCGACTGCTGATTTTCAGACCGGATCTGTCGTCAAATCGGTTATCGGTTATTGCGAATAGAAAAATTAAAATTAAAATTTCAAATTTATATTTACAGACCAAAACTCTGATGGGCGAGGTGATGAAAGAGGCCGCTTTCTCGCTGGCCGAAGCGAAATTCGCGACCGGCGATTTCAACCAAGTCGTACTGCAGAACGTGACCAAGGCGCAGATCAAAATACGTACGAAGAAGGACAACGTCGCCGGTATACGTCTTATTTATTTATTTATTTATTTTTTTTATTGAAAAAAATTTTCAACCGTAAGAACGCGATTCGATGAAACGCGCCCCGTAATCTTTCAGTCGATTCTCGCCGAAATTATCGCTCTCGATACTGACCGGTAACGGTCAGTTTAATTGGTGCGCGAAATGCGCCGCAATCGTTTGTCTCGAAAACTGCGAGTTGTAAACTGCGAAGAACCGTAAAATATCGGAAAAAAAAAGTAGTATTTATTCGACATGTTCGGGAAGAACGGTGCCGAATTCGTACATTTTGTATGTTTACGACGCTACCGAAAAAAAAAAAAACGATCCGCGCCCAATTTCGCGTCGAAAATTATCGACGATATCGGAAACGTCGTTATCGACCGAACCATTTCGAGCTCGAAAAATTACCGGTACGTAAATTACGACAATGTGCAGTTTGTGGGATCGAGCGATCGCACCTTATTTGTGCTCGCTCTAAGAAAGCTATTTGTGCGGCAAAACGTAGTTGTTATACATAAATTTTTCTTGTAAGAGTCAGTGATCTTCCCCTAATCGAAATGATCCTTAACGCACCGATCATAAGAGAAGATCGATAAACTTTAAGTTGTTCTTTTATAAATTTTAATTTTCAAAAAAAAAATACAAGTTTACGTTTATTTTTTCTTATTCGCAATCACAATCGACATTTTTTTCTTTACAATACAAAAAGAATTATTAAAATTGATCGATATTTGTCTAAATGAGAATGTTTTATTTGACGTTATTTTTTCCTTTAAAAGAAATCAAAATATGTACAGCAATTTTCGTGCATTCTTTCAAAAATTTGGTTAGCACTAAAACGGTTAAATTCGAAACTAATTTTCTTACCTTTTAGAATACCTATCGACGGTGATTTCGGAATTACCATTCAGTTAACAGGTTTTTCCCCTAATTAACCGGCAGCCGTGTATCCTCCCATTCAATATCATCAACGTTGACCGAAAAAATGTTTTATTTCGTCAATTAGACGGAAAAAAAATGTTTGATTTTTGTCGCGTCAACTTTATAATAGGACGACTGTCGACAGAGTGTGGTCTTGTCCGCTTCCGAGTACGTCCACCTTTCGGTAATAATAGTCTGATAACGTTAACGGTTCCGAAACATCGGAAGCGGACGGCGGCTGAACGGTGGCGCCGAGGCGAGAACCGTTTGCCGTCGAGGCGCTTTTCTGTCGTGTGAACCGGCAACTCGTACTTGTAACCGTTACATCGTACCACGATAGCCGTATATAGAACGGGATGATAACGTCTTCCCTTCTACTTTCCCCCGTTGCGGCGTTATCGTCAGTTTCCCTTCACTATCTCAATAACTAATTCCTCGGTGAAAAATAATTTGCGAAAAATCTATCGGTTCTTTTATGCGTGGAAATACGTGCGCTCCTACTCGTCTTTCACCGGATATAAACGGTATTCTTCCTTGGGGATTTCTTCGGATTCCGTGGACACTGTCCATTCCGAAGGTTCGGTCTCTTCTGTACAGAGTCACTTCGGCTTCCGGATTCGCGTTTTTCCTCTTCTCACTCCTCTAACGTCATCGTCATCTTCATTCTTACGGGCGAGCCCGTCTCTACGTAGCGATGTAATTTCGTTCGTTACCGCCGAAAAATCGAACTCGTCTTCGCCGGAAGTAATTTCTTCGTCGTATTCCATACTTATCGGGGGCTCTCGGTAACTTTGAAAAAGAAATGATGCGATCGACAAGAAGGTCGAGTTCGAACCGATGTCGAAGCCGGAGTTCCGACCGCGCCAGTATTTTTGAGATAAGACATTTTATCGCATAAGCGGTCCTTTATTTCGGATAACGCACCCCTATAGCTGTTTGGAGACCGCGTAATATGATCTACAAAAGGCCGAGTAGACCTTTCGAGCGATATTCCTTAGGTCGAACACAGATAAACGATCGATTAATGGTACCTCTCAGGCTTGAGTTATCGCATCACATCGGTGGTGCCCGAGAGAGGCACCGCTCGAGCGCAAACGGTTTTAATAATAATTATAACGAATCCTTTTATCGCTTTTTGACTATGGCCGGTCGATGGGCGACGCGAGAACTCTGTGCCTCTGAGGTTCTGTCGAGCCTCCGGCCGGGACATCCTCCCCGTTCAGGGCGTCCTCTACAGTCTGGTGCCTCTCTCTCTCTGAGGCACCGCATCCGTGGTGGCCGAGAGAGAGAGAGGCACCGCTCGAGCGCAAAACAGTTATTAAGTGTTAGAACGCTGCCGTATTGGAATATATCCCGTTACCGTCGGTTGAACAGGTGTGACGCTGCCCGTCTTCGAAAGCTACCAGGACGGAAGCGATACGTACGAGTTGGCGGGTCTGGCGCGCGGCGGACAACAGCTGGCGAAGCTGAAGAAGAATTTCCAGGCGGCCATCAAGCTACTCGTCGAGTTGGCGTCGCTTCAGACGTCGTTCGTCACTCTCGACGAAGTCATCAAGTTGACCAACCGCAGGGTCAACGCTATCGAGCACGGTGACGATGATAGAACAGATAATTAATCATAATTAGAGAACACGTGGCGTTGTACGGTTTCGTATAAGATACAATTTCTGCAATGTCCCGGTGTCGAACTACGGCCTTTATTCGGGGGTCGTCGTCGACCTCCTCCAGACCGGAAGTCCTCGGGAGCGCTCCTCGTCTTTTAACGAAAACCCCCCCCCGACCGGAATTTCGCGAATCGGTACCGCAACACTGCCGTTCTATTTACGAGCCAGCGAGGCGTTTAACGTCGTCGTTGCGAAAATAAAAAAGCGAAATGCGACGGAAATCGTGTTTTCAGCTTTTTATACACACAGACAATTCGACCGGTCGATGTAATTTCGATACCGAATATTTTTCGCAAAGTACCGAATAATAACGTATCGAAGAATCTTATCCGTGCCGTAGATGTACTTGTGACGTACTTAAAAATACGTACAACGCCACTTGTTGTCGCGGTGAATTCCACAATTACTTAGTTGTCGACCCTATATATATATATATATATATATATATATATATATATATATATATATATATTGCCAAAAAAAAGAAAATTGTTAACACAGCTTTGTCGCTTTCATTTTTCAGTTATTATACCCCGTATCGAAAGAACACTGGCCTACATCATATCGGAGTTGGACGAGCTCGAAAGAGAAGAATTTTACAGGTATTCGAAAAACCAAAAAAAAAATGTCTCCTATCGATGGTATCGTATAGTATTATACCGTTTGCGAATATCGGATTTATTTAATATCGACGATAGAACGGACGGACAGACATCGCCCGACTAGCGAATGAGTTGTGTTGCGCGACTTGCGTCTGTAAGTTGATCTGTCCGTTAGAATAATGTCGCGCCGTGTCCAATTTACCGGAAATTGTGATAACGGAAATGTATTTTTTCCGACTGTACGATTGCTTGAAGACAGAACTCACTTTCGCCAAACAGTATCAAGAAACTGAGTAACCCTTTGTCGGGCGTAGGTCTGCGGTGTTTTTGTCTCTCGCCGGTCACAGAAACACCGGTCGGGCCTTCGTTATTGATCATCGAAAAATGGCAGTTTTAACGTCAATAAGGACATAAAACAAATCGTAAAATATTTTAGGACCTTTTCGCTTTCGACCGATTAATGGTCGTGGGCTTGACCGGAAATATATTTATATTTCGATAACGGCATCCGGCGATCCGAGGTTTCATTCGAAATTCCGCCATTCCGCATCGTAACATGATAGTCCTGTTATTATGAGGAATCGATCGGATCCGTTGTATATTCGAAAAAATCAATTCGTATTTATATCGTCGAATAAAGAAATTTGTGTGAAAATTATCGAGCGCTTAAATATCGACACTGTAGTAGCGACAGGAATTTGAAGTTTATAGCGAACATAATGTAAATAATCTATCCGCAGTCAATTCGAACTTAGCTAATCCGATTCTAACGATAGGTGATATATTTCCCGTTATCACGATACGTACAGCGAGAATTGAAAGTGATATCGAGGATCGTGAAAGTGATAGAGGAGAAAATGTAGAAGAGACAGAGCGGATTCGACTGAAAATGAACGGATAGAGATGTTTCGGAAGTGGATAATATTCCGATATTTCCCTCATTGCCCGACCACAAATGTTCGATATAAAGAACCTTCATTTTTCAATTTTTTTTTTTATATCTACGGATACATCGATCGATTCCGCATAATTTTAAAAGCGAAAACGATAATATGTCCTTTATTCGCGGATATAATATGAATGAAAAAATAAAAACGACGGATTTTAAAGATTGTTAAATATTATTATTAATTTCTTTGCGAATTGGTTGACGACAAATTTTGTCGTAATTTTTCTGTCGAATAATAAATCAACTCTGTCCAATATCGATATCGATTTCTTTTAAATTGTCCCAATTTCTCTCGGGGATTATCCGATCGATTCCGTAAAGTTTAGAAGAGACGAACGATAATATTTCGGGAGGTCGACGAGTTTTATTGTACGGTCGGTACAGTTTTCTGTTGTATCGAATTTTTTTTTTTTTACAGATTGAAGAAGATTCAGGACAAGAAGCGTATCGCACGGTAAAGCGAAGCGTTGAAAGCGAAACTGGTCAAAGAGGTCGGCGTCGAAGCCGTACATCCGCGAGCATACTCGACGAACCGGACGACGATCTCCTGTTCTAAATCGTCCGTCGGCCCGATTTTCGGCCGACGGCGACGCTTCTTTCACGTGCCGTCACCGTCTGGCACACTCCCAAACACACATATATAAACATATATTGTTCGAAGCATAAATAATTTCTGTATATACACTCTGTATATGTATAAAGCGAGCAAAGTAGATTAAAATATACGTACGGGAAAAAATAGACTTTTGTCGGGGGAACGTCCAGGTGTTAGGAACAAAAAATTACATATTCCTATAGGAGGCGGGGGTTTCATTTTAATTATTATTATTAACACAATGAAATTTCGCAGTTTACATTTTATTTTTCGGCCTTATTATACGGGAAAAATGTTGCCGGAGGTTTTTTTTCGTGGGACGAAATTTTATTTTAAATTCCGAAATTTTTAAAATTTCCAATCGGAATACACCCTCAGCAAAAATACGATTCTGGGGGGGGGAACATCCAGGTGCTAGTAACAAAAATTACATATTCCTATAGGGGGTTTCATTTTAATTATTATTATTTATACAATGAAATTTCGAAGTTTACATTTTATTTTTCGCCTTATTATACGGGAAAAATGTTGCCGGAGGTTTTTTTCGGGACGAAATTTTATTTTAAATTCGCAATTTTAAAATTTCCAATCGAATACACCCTCAGCAAAAATACGATTCTGGGAGGGGGGAACGTCCAGGCGTTAGGAACAAAAATTACATATTCCTATAGGGGGTTTCATTTTAATTATTATTATTTATACAATGAAATGAAATTTCGCAGTTTACATTTTATTTTTCGCCTTATTATACGGGAAAAATGTTGCCGGAGGTGTTTTTTTTCCGGGGGACGAAATTTTATTTTAAATTCCGCAATTTTTAAAATTTCCAATCGGAATTCTCCCCTCGGCGAAAATACGATTCGCGGCGAATTCGGCCCGTTGAAATTTTCCGCCGAAATTTTTACACTCCGTAAAAGTCGTCTCACGACTGTAAATAAATATTTGGTCGTTATCGCTATTTCCTCTTTCCGCTTCTTTACGCTGAAACGGCAGCTTAAATTCTTAAATTTCTGGGCGGAATTACAGTTTCGAAAACCCCCCCCCCCCCACCCCCCCCCGTATTCGTTGTACAATTGTTATAAAGTTGAAGAATTTCCAAAAAAATAAAATAATAATACAGTATATTGTATAGTCGTTTCGTTATAGCGGACTGTTTAGATGGTTTAGATTTTATTTGAAATATTTTTTTTTTTTACGTTTTGGGATGGATGGTTTTATATATATATATATATAGGCTTAGTGTTTTCGAAATTGTTCCATTGTTGTTATTGTTCCGTTGTTGTTATGTAAATATGAGTTGAAAAAAAAAAAACGATAATTCCGTTTTGTAATTTACAGAACTGAAGTTAGCGGTCTCGTGGATTTTTTTTTTTTTTTTTTGGGGAAAATAGAAAACAAATAAAACCGGTTATTTCTTTTTATAACGTACAACATGTATTATTACACTTTTTTTTCTTTTTTTTTTTATCAACAATAATAATGCGACATACAGAGAATTTAAAATTTAAAATTTTGTTCCCATTTACAATTTTGTGCCGGACACATTCGCATACATATATAATATAGTCGGATAGAAAATAGTTGTTCATATATGATGTATATATATATATATATATATTATTTTACGTAGTGTAAAATTTATCGGCTTATTTAATTATATTTACGTAGATATAAATAAAATTTCAAATATATATATAATATCGTTATTCCCTGTTAATTTTGAACATTGTTCTATATGAAACCTCGAATATAATGATAATTTTTGGACGAAAAAGTCCAAATTTATCCGGACTCACCGTCCGGAATTTACGACGAACGAGTTCGATAAAACGGTAACTTTTGTTAACGAAAATATAACGATAATTCGAGACCGAACGGAGGAACGAATTCGGATCTCTTTAATTGCTATTGAACTATTGAAAATTGAAGTTTAAAATAACGGATGACTTATCGACATCTCTCGAAACTATGGCCTGAACAGATTGACTTTATTCCTGATAATTCTTGTATAAATTAACTGGTAATAAAGGTAATAAAACTGGTATAACGGTAAGCTTGGGACAGATCGATAGTACGGTTTTTCGTGTCCAATCTTTCTTTTTTTTCCCCGTTTTAAAATAATAAAGAAAACCTTCCGTTATCCTACACCGCAATACATAAAATACATAAATGTATTGACGTTATATTGTCGAGCCATTTCCTTGCTTGGAAAATATCTTCTTTCCCTAAATTTCAAATATTATATCCACCGATACATACTACGTTGAATACATTCCAATATATAAATGAAATTTAATAAATTTAAATTTTTTTTCCCGGGCATACATTTTTGCATACAACATTCTTTTACGACAGATTTCTGTTCAATTTTTAACAAAAAACTTATTTCGTTAAAATGTACGTTGAAAATTCGAGAAAACTTCTGAAATCGTCTGAAATATTCAACGTAATTCATTTTTTGATCACATCACTATGATATGTGTATTCATACATAAAGTCCAAATACATTATCATTACTGATTTCGATAATTATTATTAGATTTTTTATTTAATAGAATTGAATTTTACTTAAACTCAAAATAGAATTTTAAGTTATTGTATCGTCTACTATATATATATATATATATATATATATATATATATATATATATATATATATATATATAAATTTTATATATATAAAGCTATACGTCAATGAAAATTTTATTGAGAAAACGTCCGTGAAATTATTTATTATTTACTGAAAATTTATTATTTAATTAAATGGTCGCATTTTAAAATTTATTTAACCGAAATATTTTCTGTACTGTATGAAGGAGGCACTGGATAAAAAAAAAAAGATGGACTCCGTACACAAAAACGGGGATCCCGCTATCGGATCTGTCCGAGTATTATTATAATTTTTTTTTTGGATTTTTCCGCATAATATCGGCGTTTACGGTTATTTATTATTGGGGTCTTCAAAATTTCGGGCCTAAAAAAAAAACTCGATACCGTCTCGTACAACATTGACAGAAATATATTCGACAATACAACAAATTGTAACGTCAGTTAAACCGTATTACTCTTTGGCGGACAACGATAAATTAATTTTTTTCCCTTCGTTATAGACACAACATTTAGACGAGCGTAGCAACATTTTAATATATTTTAATGCTTTTAATATATATGTATATAATAAAATTATCGCGGATGGGAGGAATAGTAAAATTTCGCGTTTCGTTGTGAAAAATACAGACGGTTGGTATCGTCAAAAAAAAAAAAAAAAAATTGTAAGAGAAAAAATTCAATCGGGTCGTAGGAAAATATAGATTTTTTTTGTTGGGAAAATAGCGTCGTTGAAAAAATATTTTTCTTTTTTTAATTTTTCAATTTAACAAAAAAAATTTTAAATCGGTAATTTATTGTCTCTGTTATTGGTTGCGCGATACTACGGTGATACTGCGTGTAGGTACATGTTACTACAGCCGCGGTTACTAACCCAAAAACGAATAAAAAATTTGGCAAAATGTATCCATTGTTCCCTCCCGTAATATATTTATATATCGGTATATATATTTTTTTCAGGGTATCCCAAAATTAACGCAAGATTTGAATCATCCACAATTCTTGCAATAAAGTCGGGAATTTTTGAAATAAAACCGCTATTCGATAGTCAAGAATTTAGGGTTTAGTAAAAATTTAGTAGTCATCACGATTTGTGGTGAAAATGCCCCGAATTTTTCACTTAAATACGAGATTTTTTCGCGATTTTGTCCGTCGAATTTTCATAATTTTCTCGGATATTGTTCGAAAACGATCATTTTTAAAACGACCCTAAACCGGTTTTTTTTAAATTGAAATCCTGCGTTAATTTTGTGACGCGTCGGCTTCTGGAGGCCTGGAATTTTCCTGGAATATTTTTTATGATCGGGACGAAAAAAAATTTATAATAAAAACGGCCTAAAGCTATCGAAAAATCGGCTACCGACGATCTCTCTCCGGTCTTCAGTAGAATTGAGACCGTTATATTATTAATTGGGACCCCGAAAACTCCGAAAATTAATAAATTTATAAATTTTATATAAAATAATAAAATAATAAATTTTCCAAAAAAACCCAAAATTTTCAGTTTTTCTTCCGGCTAAAACATCGAATCTACTTGACGACACAGAGAAATATATATTTAAAAAATACGTATACGCGCGTTAGTTTGGCCCGATATTTCTCTAAATAGATCGGATAATATCGTTAGGAGAAATTGTGATAATATCGGGATCGGCAACTAAGTCATTGCGGGTCGGGGGATTTCGTCGCTACAAATTCGTATTTTTACGCATTTTTACTACAAAAACCCCAAGATTGAATAGAATACACAATTATTTAGTTGTCGACTCCGATAGTAGTAACATTGATAAGAGAAATTGTGATAATATCGGGGTCGGCAACTAAGTCATTGCGGGTCGGGGATTTCGTCGCTACAAATTCGTATTTTTACGCCTTTTTACTACATTTTCAGACCTGTACAAGAGTGTTCCGATATTTATTACGCGCCCCAAACAACAATTGGTCTTAGGACAGAATCCCGAAGATGTGGAAGAATCCTCAACTGTACTTAGTTGCCGGCCCCCAGAAACGTCAAATAAACTGTACTGTTATGCCAATATAATAATAATTGTCGTAATTATAGCGGGCCAAACTGTAGGATTGACAGTTGTACAACAGCGGGACGACGACGACAACAGGACGACGACAAGTGGCTTAGACATTGATTTCGAAACTGTGCAAGTTCAGACGTCGTATATCGGGGGGGGGGTTGTTATATAATAGTGATTATTGATGCTGATATATGCCGGTATTTCAGTCGTCCTCCTGCAGGTTCTTGATCATGATCTTGAGCGATTTGTGCGGCGGTTCGGTGGCGAAGAGGACGCGTCCGCGGCGGTCGCGGTGTTCGGCGTAGAGGAGTTCGTGGACGCATCTGTAGCCCAATTTGGCGAGGATCTTCTGCGAGTAGAGGCCGGTCGAATCGCCCTTCAACACCTGCGGTTTACAATAAAGAATAGTCTCAGTCACTTAATCGGCACTCAGTTGTGGCACTCAGTTGTAAATAATTGTCCTACCTTGAACCCGTTGTCGGCGGCGACGCGTTGGCTGACCTCCAGCAGGCGACCGGCCAGACCTTTGCCCCTCTGATCTCTGCCCACCGAGAGTATCCTGCACTCGAATATCTTGTCCACCGAATACCTCCGGAAAAGGTCGAGCGAATGGCTCACCTCGTACAGTAGGCCGAATATCGTCTTGAATTTTTCGTCTTCGGCGCTTTCCAATTTCTCGAGACACTTTTCAATGTCGCCGGATCTCAGCACGCCGTTCAGGGCGACGCCGACCACCTGGAAAAAGGGGTTTGACGTCAGTCGGCATACAAAGTGAGGGTTTCGGGCCGGGATCAGAGGGACGGGGACAGAGGGACGGGGACAGGAGGGACAGGGACAGAGGGACAGAGGGACAGGGACAGAGGAAAGAAGGACAGGGACAGAGAGGGACAGAGGGACAGATGGACAGAGGGACAGGGGAGGGACAGAGGGACAGGGACAGGGACAGAGGGACAGGGACAGGAGGGACAGGGACAGGGGACAGGGGAGGGACAGAGGGACAGAGGGAGGGACAGGGACAGAGGGACAGGGACGGAGGGACAGGGGACAGGGGACAGAGGGACAGGGAGGGACAGAGGGACAGGGACAGGGACAGAGGGACAGGGGACAGAAGGACAGAGGGACAGAGGGACAGGGGACAGGGACAGGGAGGGACAGGGACAGGGACAGGGACAGGGACAGAGGGACAGAGGGACAGGGGACAGAGGGACGGAGGGACAGGGAGGGACAGGGACAGGGACAGGGGACGGACAGAGGACAGGGACAGAGGGACTGGACGGAGGGACAGAGGGACAGAGGGACAGAGGGACAGGGACAGGGACAGGGACAGAGGGACAGAGGGACCAGGGACAGGGACAGGGACAGGGACAGGGACAGGGAGGGACAGAGGAGACAGGGGACAGAGGGACAGGGACAGAGGGACAGGGACAGGGACAGAGGGACAGAGGGACACGGAGGGACAGGGACAGAGGACAGGGACAGAGGGACAGACAGGGACAGGGACAGAGGACAGAGGGACGGGGACAGAGGGACAGAGGGACAGAGGGACAGGGACAGGGACAGGGAGGGACGGAGGGACAGGGACGGAGGGACGGAGGGACAGAGGGACAGGGACGGAGGACAGGGACAGGGACGGAGGGACAGGGACAGAGGGACAGGGACAGAGGGACAGGGACAGAGGGACAGGGACAGGGACAGAGGGACAGAAGGACAGGGACAGAAGGGACAGGGACAGAAGGGACAGGGGACAGAGGGACAGAGGGACAGGGGACAGGGGACAGAGGGACAGAGGGACAGGGACAGGACAGGGACAGAGGGACAGAGGGACAGAGGGACAGAGGGACAGAGGGACAGGGACAGGGACAGAGGGACAGAGGGACAGAGGGACAGAGGGACAGAGGGACAGAGGGACAGAGGGACAGAGGGACAGGACAGAAGGACAGGGACAGGGACAGGGACAGGGGGACAGAGGGACAGAGGGACAGAGGGGCGGAGGGACAGTGGGGTGGAGTGGTGTACTAAGTACCGACCCGGTTGTTGTTGATGGCGACGACTGAGAGCCTATCGTTGAGGGTGTTGAGGCTGTGGTCCTCGAGGAGGGGGTGGCCCTGGCCGGGGGTTGGGCAGAGGCCGACGCTCCTGTTGAGCGGCTCGTCGCTGAAGAAGTTGTCCCTGAGGTGGCGTATCACCTCCGGGTAGAGCTCCTCAGGGACGGGGCTCACTATGTCCGCCTCCTCCTCCTCACCCTCACCCCTCCTCCATCCCCTGTCCACCATATCCACCCTCCTTACTCCTCCTCTATCTGGAACAAATAAATAGGTCCTCAGGACCCGTCTCCCTTTGGCTCTGAATAAACCCCGGGTCTTTCGCCATTGACTACTGAAGCCGTTCTCATCGGGTTTGGCAACTAAGTAATTGCGAGATTCTTCTCATCTCCGCGCCGGCTGTTTGAAATATACCGCCGGTTACTCGGAAAGAGTTTCGATCGCAGTCCGGCGATTTTCATCCCCTGAAATGGGGTCGATAAACCCATCTTTTCCCGTTCGGGGATCGTCGGAACACAGAAAGTGGCCTCTTAGGGGCGGTCGGAGAAATAGAGGCCGGATCGTCATTTTCATCCCCTAAAATGGGCTAAAAAACCGCCCCATTTCATGTGGCTCTCCAACTCCCACCCCTAAATGGGACGATCAGCTCAGCGGCACCTGCTACGCGTAGACTAATTTCTATTATTTCAATCCCCCCGTGAAAATGAGGGCACCTAATTAATAATACCCCATATAATTTGAGTACAACGTTATAATAGTTTCTCTCGCTTTTCGTGCAATACGCACGGCGATTTTCATCCCCTATTTTGGCACATAGACCGTAATGAGAAGTTTTGAATCGTATAATCCGTTATTTTCCCGGCCGGCGGTAGGGGGAAAACCCCTATTTTCATCCCCTGAAATGGGGTAAAACTGTGTAACGTTTCATATCGCCAAGTGGCACCCAATTAATAATCCCCTTAAAATAGGGTGCAACGTCATAATAGTTTCTCTCGCTTTTCGTGCAATACGCACGGCGATTTTCATCCCCTATTTTGGCACATAGACCGTAATGAGATTTTTCAATCGTATAATCCGTTATTTTGTAGGGGAAAACCCCTATTTTCATCCGTTTCATATCCGTAGGGTGCAACGTCATAATAGTTTCTCTCGCTTTTCGTGCAATCGGCGCCGAACCGTGGGATTTTCATCCCCTGAAATGGGGTATCTCGTTTATCTCGTCGTTCAATATTGTTTTTATATAAAATGCGCGTTGTAATTCGGACAAAATTACGATTTCCATCCCCCGAAACTATGTAAAAATCTCTGCAATTCCCGTATATCGGGTTCATAATGTATCGGAATAAAGGAATTTCTACTCCCTGTTTTTACGTCCCTGCGGATTACAGTTTTCAATTAATTTTACCGGTTTTCGGTTAAAAATATTTTGCAAATCGCCACCTGGAAAATTACCTGAGAACAGATCGAAATTGGGTGATGAATAACGAATTGTCACTGTACAATAGGCGATTTTCATCCCCTATTGATATTTTGCGAAATTTCGAAAATTTTCGATTTTTCAACCCCCCTTTCTGGGGCAAGTGTAACTCACTTTTGTACACTTGTGGACCGAATATGGGACAAATCCCCTATTGATATTTTGCGAAATTTCGAAAATTTTCGATTTTTCAACCCCTTTCAGGGGCAAGTGTAACTCACTTTTGTACACTTGTGGACCGAATATGGGACAAATCTGGGAATTTTTTGAAATTTCGAAAATTTTCGATTTTCACCTCCCCTTTTAGGGGCAAGTGTAACTCACTTTTGTACACTTGTGGACCGAATATGGGACAAATCTGGGAATTTTTTGAAATTTTAAAATTTTCGAATTTTCACCTCCCCTTTCAGGGGCAAGTGTAACCCACTTTTGTACACTTGTGGACCGAATATGGGACAAATCTGGGAATTTTTTGAAATTTCGAAAATTTTCGATTTTCACCTCCCCTTTCAGGGGCAAGTGTAACTCACTTTTGTACACTTGCGGACCGAATATGGGACAAATCTGGGAATTTTTTAGAAATTTTGAAAATTTTCGATTTTTCACCTCCCCTTTCAGGGGCAAGTGTAACTCACTTTTGTACACTTGTGGGCCGAATATGGGACAAATCTGGGAATTTTTAGAAATTTTGAAAATTTTCGATTTTTCACCTCCCCTTTCAGGGGCAAGTGTAACTCACTTTTGTACACTTGTGGACCGAATATGGGACAAATCTGGGAATTTTTTAGAAATTTCGAAAATTTTCGTTTTTTCATCTCCCCTTTCAGGGGCAAGTGTAACTCACTTTTGTACACTTGTGGACCGAATATGGGACAAATCTGGGAACATTTTTGAAATTTCGAAAATTTTCGATTTTTCACCTCCCCTTTCAGGGGCAAGTGTAACTCAGTTTTGGACACTTGTGGACCGAATAAGTAAGTGGAAAATATGGGGGTATTTTCATCCCTTAAACCCGAAAGGATTTTTGTCGCTTACCTGTTGTATTTGGACTGTTGTCTCGGGGCTGTGACCGTCGAGTGTGTTGCGCCCACAGTGCTGATGCGATGCTGGCTGTGGGGAGGGGGGCGGTTTTATTTTTTTTCCTTTAAAAGGGCGGGGTATTCAGCCCTCGAGAGAGGCACACAGAGAACAGATCAATTGTCGGCCGGTTTCAGAGAGCAGCAGCAACCCCCGGAATCTGCCCAGTCGCCAACTGCGCACGGACAGTGGAGAGGCACGCCCCACTACCACCACCCACCCCCATTATTATCACCATTACAACTACCCCTAGGGCCGTTGTAAACACTTGAGATATGGATTGGACCACCCCGCCCAGTGAGAGCCACTCCTTGGGGTTGGGGTGGCAATTTTCAGATCAGATTATTAAAATATACACGAGGGGTGGCCGCCCCCCCCACACCCCAACAACCACCGCCCCACTTAATAACACTCGACGCCCCCTTTCATAATTTCATTCTCAATCCAATTGCCCTATCGATTTCACACCCCATGAAATCAATTCCTACCGAAGGTCATAATGTGAGGTGCACTTGCCCCATTGAGGAAAGTTGAAAATTCGAAAATTTTTTTTTCAAAAATATCACCCGATTTTTTTCCCATACTCGGCGGGGTTAACACTGAGGCTATTTGAAAAATGGAAAATTTTATTTTTTCGAAAATTTCACCCGATTTGTCCCATACTCGGGGGGTCAACAGTGGTCCCAAAGTGAGGTACACTTGCCCCATTGAGGAAATTTGAAAAATCGAAAATTTTATTTTTTCTAAAATCTCCTCCGATTCGTCCCCTACTCGAGGTCAACAGTGGTCCCAAAGTGAGGTACACTTGCCCCATGAAGGAAATTTGCAAAATTGAAAATTTTTTTTCTTCAAAAATTTTCCCCGATTTGTCCCATATTCGGTCGAAATTGGTCCCAAAGTGAGGTACACTTGCCCCATTGAGAAAATTTGAAAATTCGAAAATTTTTTTTTCTAAAATCTCCTCCGATTTGTCCCATATTCGGTCGAAATTGGTCCCAAAGTGAGGTACACTTGCCCCATTGAGAAATTTGAAAATTCGAAAATTTTTTTTTCAAAATTTCCCGATTTGTCCCATATTCGGTCGAAATTGGTCCCAAAGTGAGGTACACTTGCCCCATTGAGAAAATTTGAAAATTGAAATTTTTTTCAAAATCTCTACCCGATTTGTCCCATATTCGGTCGAAATTGGTCCCAAAGTGAGGTACACTTGCCCCATTGAGGAAATTTGAAAATTCGGAAATTTTATTTTTTCTAAAATCTCCTCCGATTTGTCCCATATTCGGTCGAAATTGGTCCCAAAGTGAGGTACACTTGCCCCATTGAGGAAATTTGAAAATTCGAAAATTTTATTTTTTCTAAAATCTCCTCCGATTTGTCCCATATTCGGTCGAAATTGGTCCCAAAGTGAGGTACACTTGCCCCATTGAGAAAATTTGAAAATTCGAAAATTTTTTTTTCAAAAATCACCCGATTTGTCCCATATTCGGTCGAAATTGGTCCCAAAGTGAGGTACACTTGCCCCATTGAGAAAATTTGAAAATTCGAAAATTTTATTTTTTCTAAAATCTCCGATTTGTCCCATATTCGGGGTCAACAGTGGTCCCAAAGTGAGGTACACTTGCCCCATTGAGAAAATTTGAAAATTCGAAAATTTTATTTTTTCTAAAATCTCCTCAGATTTGTCCCCTACTCGGGGGGGTCATCAGTGGTCCCAAAGTGAGGTACACTCGGCCCATTGAGGACAGTTGAAAATGTCCTGGAGACAGACATAGGACATAGAGGAGGTCGGTAAATAAAACTCTAGAATCGTCATCATTGAAACACTTTATTGTTGCCGGCCGTCCGGTCCCGATATCTCGGGTCCGGTTCGTTTTCATAATCTTTGTCACTGTTTGGGCGGCTGTTGAGGCTGACGGTTCTGTCCCGGTTTGGGCGGAACGGCCGTCCTATTCGTGAAATTGATTGTCACCTCTTGTACTCGCATGTTGGGCGTCAGGAATTGGGCCAGAGTGTCGACGCCGGCCCTCGGCAGCCTGTCGAACGGATAGCCCATCGATCTGGCGTCCGATAGAGCTGTCCCTTGATGCCGTAGTAGTTGGCGGCGTCGGCGTAAGAGCTGCCACCGCCGGTTTGCACCTGGAAGAAGATACCGTCGGGTTCATTTGGGAGGAGGAGGTCGAAGGCGCGCCCGGTCACCCACCCGGTGACCGACACTGTTCCCGTTCGATCCATCCTCAATGCGGAATTTCGTTCGAAATTTTCGCGGCCCCCAACCGACGAAATATCGACGAAGAATTGACTGGCTTTTATAAAATCAAATTTTACCTAAAATTGAATAAAAATTCCAGCCGACCCAACTCCTCCATCAGGTATACAGACATACCCATTATAACAGATTCTATATAATTAACATTTCTACAAACTTCTATTACGGATGAGAGGGGTGGGGGGGGCGCCGACGAAATGAAAATGTCAAAACATTGTTTGTGATAGATGGACATTTTTCCGCGATGAAAAATTCCAAATTTCTCCCCGTACCCGACTAGAATGGCGGCGTAATAATATCCGGCCCAATTAACAATAATTCCCAACAGTTAATTCACCAAAGTCCCTTAGTCTCGGTTATATATATATATATATATATATATATATATATATATATATATATATATACTGACCCTGTCGCCCTCGACGTTGGATATCATGACGAACAGTTGGCAGCTGAAGCCGGCCGCGTCGCCCTTCGGCACCAGCATGTGCTGGGGCCAACCGCAGCCGCAGAAATTGAAGTCCTGGCCCTGCTGGCTGTTGTCGTCGCCGGGCCGTCCCGCCTCCAGGTTCCTGAACGTCCTCTCGAACGGTATCGTCACCGAGGAGTCGGTGCTGAGCCGCTGGATCACGTTGTTGCCGGCCTCGACTGCGGTTGGCGGAAAAAGGATATTCAGTTTTAAAAGTGGCCGACGCCGACGACAAATGAGCGATTGAAAATTTCAAATGAGTCAACTTTGAGATAATAAGTAACTGGGAATCGATTCATCGTCGATCCCGTCAGGTGGCGCCATCCCGGCGGCGATTCAAACAACTACACTACTCACGAGTGGTGGCGAACTTGTCCAGCTCGACGAACAGGTTCTTCTGGTCCCTGAGCAACATCGGCAGGCCCCTTTCGTCCAGGCTGGGCGCCAGGAATATCCTGCAGGTGCCGGTACGACGGGCGCCGCTGTTGTTCACCTGCGGTACGGCAGAAGAGTGAGAGAGAGAATCGGCGTTACGGTAATGGAAGATTGGTCGGGGTTGGGGCCGGACAGAAGGGAGGAAAACCCGTTTAACCGGTGGGGGTGGGGAAAATAGAAAAGAAACTGTCCATAACAGGCCACAACCAGCTCTGTCCCAGAATTGGGTCCGTTTATATTGCGAGATTTTAACGCGTCGATTGAAATCGGAAGGGAGGCGTCTATTGGCTCATGATATTATTGGGAAAAGACAATTTTTTTTTCAGTAAAAAAAAAACTACAATTTTCAGGTTTGTATCCAGCAGTGAACTCTTCACACTGACTCCAGTGAACTCACGGAGGAGAAGCCGTCTCCCCAAAAGACGATGGTACTCGGGTCTTGAGGAGATCACCTGGCCGTCTACGCTTTACGGTATTTTCGGGAAGGTTGAAGAGCGAGGGGTGAAAATTGTCGCAATTAAGGGACTGACACTGAACAGTTTCCGTGCCCACTGACCGTTATCCTGTAGGTGAACGGCGAGTGTTGCAGATGGGTGAATCTGGCGAAGACCGATCCCCTGGGAGTGAAGTCCATACCTCTGGAGAGGTCGACGTCGCTCTGCTGCCAGAACGTCTGGAATGTGTTTTTGGGGCCGCCGGCCGGCGTCACCTCGATGCCTGTCACCCTGACGCCGCTATAGTCCAACTGAAACATATCCATATCCATATATATATATATATATAGAGGCCGATGAACGACACCTTGGTCCATCTTGGGATGCGCTGGGCGGAGCAGGTGACTGGCCAGTTGTCGCGGCCGGTCTTCAGTAGTCGCTCGTGCTGACCGCCTGTTGTGTCGACACTCTTGACGGACGTCGGCCGACGAAAGCGCTACTGAAGACGGCGAACGGCCGATGACCGTTTTTCCGGCCGGAGAAGAGACAGAAACACAGCACGAAATCTATCTAATGTATTCCAACCGCTCGCAGACCACAAAACAGGTCTGTTAAACTATATTGTCAATTTTTTTTGTCAATATACGTCCTTTTTCAATAGTAGAGCTTCTCGCTATTTGATTTAAATCTAATCTTTTCGGAATTCGACTATAGAAAATATTAGAGGAAAATAAATTTCATAAAAATTGTGTATTTTCATGGCTCGGATTTCGAACCTGGAAAGAAACTAATGTAAGGGCACTAATGTAAGAGCAACAGTGTAAGAGAGTAGTAATGTAAGAGCTCCAATGTAAGAGCACTAGTGTAAGAGCGCTAATCTAAGGGCACTAGTGTAAGGGCACTAATGTAAGAGAACAATGTAAGAGCACTAATGTAAGAACTAATGTAAGGATACTACTGTAAGAGCACTAATGTAAGAGCACTAGTGTAAGAGCAACTGTAGCACTAATGTAAGAGCACTACTGTAAGGCACTACTGTAAGAGCACTACTGTAAGAGCACTAATGTGATAGCATTAGTGTAAGACCAGTGTAAGAGCTGTAATGTGAGAGCACTAATGTGAGAACAGTAGTGTAAGAGCACTACTGTAAGAGCTCTAATGTAAGAGCACTAGTGTAAGAGCACTACTTTAGGGGCACTGATGTGATAGCACTAGTGTAAGACTAATGTAAGAGCACAAATGTAAGACCACTACTGTAAGGGTACTACTATAACAGTACTACTGTAAGAGCACCAGTGTAATAGCACTAATGTATGAACACTAGTGTGAGGGCACTACTGTAAGGGCACTAGTGTGAGGGCACTACTGTAAGGGCACTACTGTAAGGGCACTACTGTGAGGGTACTACTGTGAGGGACAATGTAACTACTGTAAGGGCACTACTGTGAGGGCACTACTGTGAGGACTAATGTAAGTGATATAAGGGCACTACTGTAAGGGCACCACTGTGAGGGTACTAATGTAATAAGAGGACTAATGTAAGTGATATAAGGGCACACTACTGTAAGGGCACTACTGTGAGGGCACACTACTGTGAGGGCCCCCTACTGTCAGGGTCTGTACTGGGTGTAACAGTACAGACTGCTGTATGTATGTATAATAGGTGGTAGACCTGCTGGGTGGTATATCTGGGCAGGGTGTTCTTGTGCTCCTGGAATATGTCGTCAATTAGGGCGTGCCACCTGTAGAACACCGGGTCCCTCATAGCAGTCGCCGGATCACCCATCACGCTGAAAGTCTCCTACAACACACCAACAACAACACCGCCAGTAGTATATATATATCTCTATATATCTCTATATATATTAGAGTAGAGAGTGTGTTTGTATTAGGTACCAGGTGCCTGTGGTCCGGATCGTGGGAGAGGGCGATGGCGACGTGACCCAAATTGTGGAGATCTCCGTAGAGATTCCTGTTCGGTGAGAGTATGCTCGCCTCGAGCATGTTGCCCAGTATGTCGATCCCTCTGGACTCGGTCAACTGTTCAGTCTGCCCTTGGGCCTGGAAAAGAGAACAAAAAATATATAGCTGGGGGTCTGCTGGCAGGGTCGGACCCCACTTTTCGGCCGCTCGCCGTCTTCAGTAGTCGCTCTATTGTGTAGAGCACTTGGTGTCGCAGTGGGCAGTGAGGACGCCCCCAAAGTGCCACAACAGTGTGACAATAACGATAGAGTGACTACTGAAGACGGCGAGCGGCCGAATGGGGAGGGATAGGTAATACAGGACCCCTTTCGGCCGCTCGCCGTCTTCAGTAGTCGCTCTGTTGTGTCGGGCACTTCGGGTGTCGCAGTGGGGGCAGTGAGGACGCCCCCAAAGTGCCACAACAGTGTGACAATTACATAGAGTGACTACTGAAGACGGCGAGCGGGGGGGAGGATAGGAATACAGACCCAGGTTCGGCCGCTCGCCGTCTTCAGTAGTCGCTCTGTTGTGTTGGGCACTTTTGGTGTCGCAGGTGGGGGCAGTGAGGACGCCCCCAAAGTGCCACAACAGTGTGACAATAACGATAGAGGACTACTGAAGACGGCGAGCGGCCGGGGAGGGATAGGGAATACAGGACCCGGGGGGTTTCGGCCGCTCGCCGTCTTCAGTAGTCGCTATGTGTTGGGCACTCGGGTGTCCGCAGTGGGGGGGGGGGATTACATTTTTGGACCACTATCTATATATATATATATATATATATATATATATATATATTTCCTCCTCAAGTCGTTGATTAATATTTCGTGAATATATAGTAACATCGGATTGATGATTAAAATTTCTTTTTT
Source organism: Lethocerus indicus (assembly GCA_019843655.1). Classification (NCBI taxonomy): domain Eukaryota; kingdom Metazoa; phylum Arthropoda; class Insecta; order Hemiptera; family Belostomatidae; genus Lethocerus; species Lethocerus indicus. Next base: position 206,404 of record JACDQD010000009.1, on the reverse strand, counting down.
AGGCAGGACAAAATGAATTCCAAAATCAAAATTTCGATTACTTTCGGGTACCCCTATCAGCGATATCGCATTGGCCGGCTTGAAGTTTTATTTATTTTTTCAAAAATCTCAATTTTACCCTTTAAGCGTTTTGCAATTTTCGCGCGAAATTCGCGTGAGTAATTGCAATTTTCAGTGGACGCGCTTACACAAAGTTCCGCGGCCCGGGTAATTACTTCGAATTGAAATTTCTCTTTTTTTTTTCTAACTTTCTCGCCGCTGTAGTTGGGACTTTTTTTGGGGTCGTTTTTAAATAATTCCAATACGAAAATAAATATACCGACATTGACGATTGAGCCGCTGTGGATGGCGGCGAAGACACGGTCCCTCCACCGTTCCAGATCCTGGATATCGAACTTGATCTGGTCCACTTCTCTGTTCACGTCCTGAAAACGAAAGGTATACACACACTTTTTCAAGAATCAAGTTTAAAAAGACACCGAATTAAGTTGACTGTCAACAAAAAAAAAAAAGTTCACTCGAGACTGAAATTCGGACTTCAGTACGAAATTGGCACTGTCATTTCCACAGGCCCTGTTATATCGGCCGGTCGAAGTTGATCCTATATTCAATATTGACTCAATAATGACTGGAAACTTTAATTGAGCGAAAAACTACAATTTTTCAGCCGCTATTGCATAATTGAAAAAAGTGCATTTCGAATGAAAGGAAAAGCTTAAATTCTAAGAAAATCCCCCCCTAAACCCCAAGTCGAGTCGTTATTCATCCTCCGCATTGTTATAAAAGTCAAAATTTCCCCCCAAAAAAAAAAAAAAGTGCCACTTTTATACAACTTTTACTGTATATTTCGGGTCGGCAACTAAGTCATTGCGGATTTCGCCGCTGAAGACTGAGACGGCATTATTTGTATTTTTACGCCGATTTTTTTTAGGCCTATTTAAGAATATTCTGAAATGTGCGAATATTGAGAAGAATACGCAATTATTTAGTTCCCGACCCCCGATAGTAGTGATAATATCGTGGTCGGCAACAGTCATTGCGGGTGGGGGATTTCGTCGCTACAAATTCGTATTTTTACCCGTTTCTACTACAAAAAACCCCCGAATATTGAGAAGAATACGCAATTATTTAGTTGCCGACACCCGATAGTAGTAAAATATGATAATATAGGGGTCGGCAACTAAGTCATTGCGGGTCGGGGGATTTCGTCGCTACAAATTCGTATTTTTACCCGTTTCTACTACAAAAAAACACCCCCCGAATATTGAGAAGAATACGCAATTATTTAGTTGCCGACACCCGATAGTAGTAAAATATGATAATATCGTGGTCGGCAACTAAGTCATTGCGGGTCGGGGGATTTCGTCGCTACAAATTCGTATTTTTACCCGTTTCTACTACAAAAAAACCCCCCGAATATTGAGAAGAATACGCAATTATTTAGTTGCCGACACCCGATAGTAGTAACATCGATAAAATACGATAATATAGGGGTCGGTATTATGTAGTAAGGCGAGCCAGACAAAGTTCAAAGTGTAAAGTTCACAAACATGCTTTTGTGGCCGGATAATAAATCAATATTGAATTGGACGTTGACGTCTGTCAAGGCGGTAGGACCGCTTTTGCGTGGCCGTCTTCAGTAGTGGGGGGGGGAGGGGGCTTTAAATTAAAGCTTAAATTTAAAGTTTAAAGTTTAAATTAAACGACGGACGGAGTGCGGTTACCGATAGTTTGGTGTTGGCGTTCCTCGGCGGCCAATTTCTGGACGCTACAAGACTGTCCAATTTCGGAAAATATCCCTCTTCAATGGGTTCGTTCCAGTTCAACAGCCTCTTGGTCCTGCCCAGACGGTTGCAGAATCTCTCGAAGTTGTATCTGTACAATGAGGGGGAGAGAGAGAGAGATTATATTGGGTACGGTAGAAAAGAAAACGGCCGTCTTCATCCCTTAAAATTATAATCGTTTCCCCCCCCCCCACGGTTAATATTGACGATGGGTGTTCAATTACAATACAGGGATGGACGGACGAAAAAACGGTATCGGGTCGAAGGGACGGAAACGCAAAACGCGTTTTTTCATCCCCCGAAAACGGTGAAAAAATAACGCTTTTTCTCGTTTAATACGAAAATTGCGAAATTAGTATGACGGAAGACCGAGTGAAGAAGGCCGAAATTGAGAGGATTGTGGCCGCTGAAGAAGAAGAAGACAAGAGGAGAGAACCCGGTTTGATTGGGCTGGAGGATGATATTTATTTGTATCGGTGCGTATAAATATCAAAAAAAAAATGCATCACAAAAGGGTGGATGCACACAACAGACCCGAAGACGGAGAAGAATCCGCAATTATTTAGTTGCCAACCCAATATATATATATATATATATATATATATATATATATATATATATATATATATAGTGGGCGAGCCCGACAAAGTTCAAAGTTCACAAACTGTATCGGGTCGGGCAATAAATCGATCCTAAATTATCCCCAATTCGATATTGACGTCCGCCATCAATAAGCGGTAATTTTCCGTTTCCCACCGGACCGGTTTCTGGGGCCCTTCGCCCTTCGTCTTCAGTAGACGTACGATATTCGGCGGGTAGAAGAAGAAGGGAATGGCGATTTTCGTGCAGCAGAAAATGGCGAAACGCAAGTTCAAAGTTCACAAACTGTATCGTGTCGGGCGATAAATCGAAATCCTGAATTCGATATTGACCTCCGCCATCAATAAGCTTGGTCGGGGGCCCCATCAACCACGTCTTCAGTACAATCAACCGTACTCTAAGAAGGTCACGAGGGTATGACGGACGGGACCGACATCGGGAGGATTGTGTCCGCCGAAGAATGGACAGAAGGCGGTCCCCGACCGTTGAGGATGGATTAAGGATATATTATATTATTGATATTGGCCCCCCACCCCCTGTCACCCACCTGGCCATAATCTGCTGGTGCATATAGTAGAAGAGTTCGCCCCTCCTGTCCTTGTTGACGATGTCCATTGGGGCGTCGAACGGGTAGACGAGGTGCCAGTGCCAGTGGTGTAGGTTGATGCCCAAATCCTCCCTGAAATAGGCAACCCTGTGCTCGAACTCGAGGTCGGAGGCCGTATAATCGACGGGAATTTCCAACGGCAGCTAAAACACCCACCCCGCCCAATCAATAGAGAAATTAATATAATTGATGGGGGTGAGAATAAAAAAAAAAACTCTGGGAGGGGGATGGTATATACCCTGTCGGTCTCGTTGGAGACGACGGCCGTCTCCTCCCTGGCCCTGTTGAACAGTTCGCCGTCGACGTACTTCTCGGGGAACACTTCGTGGAACGAGGGTACGGCCAGATTCTTGGTGTCCTTCCTGTGTAGTATCGCCACAGAGAAAGCGTAGATGAACAGGTAGGGGTTGAGGCGGTCGCGGCAGTAGACGGCCAGTGATAGGAAATCGTCGACCGTCCTCATGCCTGCAATACGAATTGACAAAGGTCAATGTCCTCAGATTTGTCCCCTAATCGGGGTCAACAGTGGTCCCAAAGTGAGCTACACTTGCCCCATTGAGGAAAGTCGAAAATTCGAAAATTTTTTTTTTTCTAAAATTTCCTCAGATTTGTCCCCTACTCGGGGGGGTCAACAGTGGTCCCAAAGTGAGGTACACTTGCCCCATTGAGGAAAGTCGAAAAATTGAAAATTTTATTTTTTCTAAAATCTCCTCAGATTTGTCCCCTACTCGGGGGGGTCAACAGTGGTCCCAAAGTGAGGTACACTTGCCCCATTGAGGAAAGTCGAAAATTCGAAAATTTTATTTTTTCTAAAATCTCCTCAGATTTGTCCCCTAATCGGGGTCAACAGTGGTCCCAAAGTGAGGTACACTTGCCCCATTGAGGAAAGTTGAAAATCGAAAATTTTATTTTTTCTAAAATCTCCTCAGATTTGTCCCCTACTCGGGGTCAACAGTGGTCCCAAAGTGAGGTACACTTGCCCCATTGAGGAAAGTTGAAAAATCGAAAATTTTATTTTTTCTAAAATCTCCTCAGATTTGTCCCCTACTCGGGGGGGTCAACAGTGGTCCCAAAGTGAGGTACACTTGCCCCATTGAGGAAAGTCGGAAAATTGAAAATTCACCCGATTTGTCCCATACTACAGTGGTCTCCGTGTCGAATATAGATATCCCCGGATTTAATCTAAAGATATATATATATATATATAATAGGTATATAAATGCGTTTAGTTACTCATGAATACGTTGATGAGGTAGGAGGCCATCCTGTGGTGGCTGGGTATGAAGAGGGAGAAGTTGGCCCTCCTCGGCAGCTGGAGCGGCAACGTCAGGTCGGGTATGGCGATCTTCTTCACCGCGATCTTGTCGTCGCTGCCGAACTTGTTGGCAAGGTCGCTCTCAAGCGGCTTGTACCTGTCGCTCTGGAAAGAAAAAAACATTGTCCCGATGTAATAAATAATACATGTACTACAAATGTAGGACCGTCCGTTTAGGATTATGGTCCAGTCCTAGGCGTCGGCCTAGGCGAGTCCGACCCCACAGGAGAGTGGAGCCGAAGAGGACCCGCTGGAATAACTGGAAGATCGGACAGCGAGCAGGAGGACTCGACTGGCAGCCGGAGGTCTCGACAGGCAACCGGGAATCCAGCTGGAAGGAGGTGGACCCGCCAACGAGTAGGAGGAGTCATCGGAAGGCCGGAGGATCCAGGAGGCCGCCGGAGAGATCGGCGGGAAGCGAGAGGATCCACCAGGAGGGCGGAGGGCTGGCCAGGCAGCCGGAGGACCGCGGATCGTGTGGATTCTGCTGTTCCTGGCGTTTGGCAAGTGCAGCCCTTAAGGACTACACGCTCCACCCGGGTGGAACTTAGCGAACGGGAAGAAGGAGGACCGACCAAGGGAAGCAGGAGGACCCCACAGGAGCGGAGGACCAACCAGGGAAGTAGGAGGACTCTTAGGGAAGCAGGAGGACCCCACAGGAGCGGAGGACCAACCAGGGAAGCAGGAGGACTCTTAGGGAAGCAGGAGGACCCTCAGGGAAGCAGGAAGGACTAAGCAGGAGGACTCTGAGGGAAGCAGGAGGACTCTCAGGGAAACAGGAGACTCTGAGGAAGCAGGAGGACTCTGAGGGAAGCAGGAGGACTCTGAGGGAAGCAGGAGGACTCTGAGGGAAGCAGGAGGACTCTCAGGGAAGCAGGAGGACTCTGAGGGAAGCAGGAGGACTCTCAGGGAAGCAGGAGGACTCTCAGGGAAGCAGGAGGACTCTCAGGGAAGCAGGAGGACTCTGAGGTAAGCAGGAGGACTCTCAGGGAAGCAGGAGGACTCTGAGGGAAGCAGGAGGACTCTTAGGGAAGCAGGAGGACTCTGAGGGAAGCAGGAGGACTCTGAGGGAAGCAGGAGGACTCTGAGGGAAGCAGGAGGACTCTGAGGGAAGCAGGAGGACTCTCAGGGAAGCAGGAGGACTCTCAGGGAAGCAGGAGGACTCTCGGGGAAGCAGGAGGACTCTCAGGGAAGCAGGAGGACTCTCAGGGAAGCAGGAGGACTCTCAGGGAAGCAGGAGGACTCTCAGGGAAGCAGGAGGACTCTCAGGGAAGCAGGAGGACTCTTAGGGAAGCAGGAGGACTCTCAGGGAAGCAGGAGGACTCTCAGGGAAACAGCAGGACTCTTAGGGAAGCAGTAGGACTCTGAGGGAAGCGGAACCCGGACCGTGTGGTCCCTACTATATGCCTTGTGCTAGCAAAGTGCAGCCCTTAGGGCCTTCTCTCTGGGAAAAAGCCTCTAGGGAACGATCATTTCTATATCGTTTTATCTATCTAGTATTACTATATTTAAATAGAATTAAAATCTGTCTGTATATTGGGGGCGTACTGACCAGGTACTCGGCGGGTACGTCGAAGGTGACTTTGCGTTCTCCCTTCGGCAGGAAGACGGGCTCTCCCGGCCTGTCGAACAGGTAGAGAAGATCCGATGTCTCAGCCTTGGCCATATTATTAATAGTCGATAATTAACTGTAAAACGGAAAAGGCAGAAAGAAATAAAATAAATAATATTTTTTATCCTTCGAGGCGAAAGACTGTACATCGGGTCGGCAACTAAATAATTGCGTATTCTTCTACATCTCCGGGTGTATCGCGCATTTTCGGGTACGCACGACGTAGTGAGTCTTCTATAGGTTTGAAGATGCGTAAAAGGTGCGTAAAAATACGAATATTTCCATTTTCCAACACCGCCATCGAGGAAATCCGCAATGACTTAGTTGCCGGCCCAACAGATAGGTATTTCTCTCGAATATCACTAAAACTATATACATGTATACATTCTCTAGTGTTTAGCATATTATGTTTCACATATATATTATATATATTTATATATATTTATACATGAAGATATACTCACAGCGAGGGTCGATTGATGTGTCAAGAGAGTGTGACTTCGGCGATGTCCAATGACGGACTGTCTATATACAACTGTATATTATGTGTCTACACATCATATATATATATATATATATATATATATATATATATATATATATATATATATCAAACGGAAGTCGGGATTGCGGTCGTACCGCAGCCTTATCTATATTCTGGATATTGGTTTTTCTGGGGGACAAAAAATTGAAAATGAAAAAATTAATTGAGTTCGGCGTCATATCCTCCTGGCAGAGTGTCACCTAAAATTTCCAGAAAAATTCCAGAAAGATTCCAGAAAGATTCCAGAAAGATTCCAGAAAGATTCCGGAAAGATTCCAGAAAGATTCCAGAAAGATTCCAGAAAGATTCCAGAAAGATTCCAGAAAGATTCCAGAAAGATTCTGAAAGATTCTGAAAGATTCTTCTGATTTTTCTGTAATTTTTCTGTAATTTTTCTGTATTTTTCTGTAATTTTTCTGTAATTTTTCTGTAATTTTTCTGTAATTTTTCTGTATTTTTCTGTAATTTTTCTGTAATTTTTCTGTAATTTTTCTGTAATTTTTCTGTAATTTTTCTGTAATTTTTCTGTAATTTTCTGTAATTTTTCTGTAATTTTTCTGAATTTTTTCTGAATCTTTCTGGAATCTTTTGGAATCTTTTGAATCTTTTGAATCTTTTGAATCTTTTGAATCTTTTGAATCTTTTGAATCTTTTGAATCTTTCTGAATCTTTTTGGAATCTTTTGGAATCTTTTGAATCTTTTGAATCTTTTGAATCTTTCTGAATCTTTCTGTAAACTTTCTGTAAACTTTCTGTAAACTTTATTGAGAGCCAAAAACAACTTTCTGAAATCTGGAAATCAAACTGGAGTGACAAAAAAAATGTTAAAAAATATCGATGTATTTTTGTGGAAAATATTCGGTAAAAATCAGACCATCCGAACCCACAAATTGAAAGGCATTGAAAAAAAAAATTACAAATTGAGGCATAAAAGAAAATTCTAATTTTAAACGTTAAACGACACTGTTGAGACGGGCCATTTACGCGGCCAAATAAATTTATTTTTTCCTAAATATCCGCCCGAATTGTTGTCGAAATTGTTCTTAACGTCTTAGAAACTTTTCGAAAAGTCTTTATTTTTTGGGGAAGAAAATATTTAACCCCCCCCCGGCCCTAGCGCCCCCCCTCCAATTTTCGAATTCTCTGATATAATTAATATAATTATCATTATTTTATCGCCTATTTTATCGGGAAAATCCCGTTTTATTGGTAAAATCTGTTAAGGGATTTTCCCCGTTCAGGTAAAACACTGACGTTTATCTCGCGTTTCGATAAAACGCGTTTTCCTCCTCCTCCTCTTCCTCTTCATTGGGGAAATTCCGAGTGGGGAAAAAAATGAAAAATCGTCGATTAATTTCGTCTAAATAAAAAAGAAATGACAAAAATGAAATGGACAAAATCTGTGTCCGAATCGGACCACAAATGTTGTGGGAGGATATTGGGGGATACATTTTTTAAATGAAACCGGCTATTTCGGTCAAAAACGGCTTTAATATTATATTATTTATATAAATTAGATACGAAATAACTAAATTACGATCTTCTGGACGCGTTGTCAGTTATCAAAAGAGAAGTCTTCGGACCGCAAAAACCTCAATTTTATCTCTGTCGGTGGCATTTTTTTTCTTTTTTTCTCGGCCAGCGTTTCTATCAGAAAAATTAAGGTTTTTTTACGCTAAAATAACGATCGTAACGCGAGGAAAGAGGGGGCCTGCGAATTTATGGGTTTTTTTTAACCGAAAATTATCTATCTATTTATCTATTATTTATCCATCTATTCTGTCCCGTTTCAAAATTAATACCAACCGGTTTATTATAGGGTTTTTTTCCAATCGTCGGAGCGCTTCGAAAATCCGTCTTCAGTGATCTCGTGTCAAGCTCCATCTTCAAGAAAAACGGTTTTAAAAGATTGACCGAACAGCTGAAATGAAAATACAAGTGTACAAACATTAGACTACAAAAAAACCGTACATCGAATATATTTTTGTTTCGCGATACTTTTTATATATATATAGACCTCGTATAGAAGTATGATAATATAAAAAAAAATTTCTGGTCCCCAACTATAATTTATTCGCTTCTCATGCGTCCGAAATTATAATAAATGTATTATATTTAAATGCGGAACGGTCATTGTGAGATAGAGCAATGGCGACCGAGCGGTAATATAAAATTCTCGATACTTTTTATATAGACGTCGTATAAAAGTATAATATAAAAAAAATTTCTGGTCCCCCAACTATAATTTATTCGCTTCTCATATCCGAAATTATAATAAATTATATGTTTAAATGCAGAACGGTTATTGTGAGATAGAGCAATGGCGGCCGCGCTGAAATATAAAATTCTCGATACTTTTTATATATAGACCTCGTATAGAAGTATGATAATATAAAAAAAAAATTTCTGGTCCCCCAACTATAATTTATTCGCTTCTCATGCGTCCGAAATTATAATAAATTATATTTTCAAATGCGGAACGGTTATTGTGAGATACAGCAATGGCGGCCGCGCTGAAATATAAAATTGTCGATACTTTTTATATAGACGTTGTATAAAAGTATAATATAAAAAATAAATTTCTGGTCCCCCAACTATAATTTATTCGCTTCTCATGCGTCCGAAATTATAATAAATTTATTATGTTTAAATGCAGAACGGTCGTTGTGAGATACAGCAATGGCGGCCTGAGTATCGATCAAACAGCTGATTCAATTCGTTCCAATCCACAATTGTCGGCCGAAACTTTCTGGTTTTTGCTTCCGTACCGATTGCGAATCGGATTTTTTTCAGGGTACGTCAATATTATAATAACAGTTCGTACGTTTACATCGCTAATGTTACAATTATTGTGTACTGTTTTCAGCTGGCCAAAACTCCGAGAGTTTTATCTCTGACCCTGGCGATATATCAATTTCTGTCGTTCTCCCCACCGTTAGTAGACGGTATTTTATTTCGTTAGAGTATTTTATTTCGGGGGGGAAAGAAATACGATAATTTATTAAAATGCGGAATTGTCGCCCCCGCCATTGTGATAACCTGACAGGGGAGGTTATATATCGATATCTGTTTAAATCGATATCGTAACGTACTCCGCAGGCGAATGTAGCTTTTATTAGTATTATTACTGTTATATCGCTTATAGCTGTATTTTTTCACGATTTTCTGTGTCCTGAACGCTGAAAGAATACGTCGAAATAGATACGCGTCGCGATATATCGAATGGAACGGATATCGATATATTATAACCTCGCCTGTCGGGTTATCGGTGTCAGGTTATTCCGAATTTTAACCGGATAATGTTTGAAAAATTCGGTCGATACTCGGGCTAAATTAGCGGCGAATTTACGTCTATAAAGTGCGTTAAAAACTTTTTGGAAATAATCGATTATTTTTACGAATAAATATATCGAGTCTAAAGTCGATTTCGACGATTCTCTCCCCGAAAGAGTCCCCCAACTGAGCCTTCCGCTCGCCCGTCTTCAGTAGTCGGCCGCTCTACACGTCCCCTTCTCAATCTTTTTGAGCCTTTCGCTCGCCCGTCTTCAGTAGTCGGCCGCTCTACACTTCCCGTTCTCAATCTTTTTGAGCCTTTCGCTCGCCCGTCTTCAGTAGTCGGCCGCTCTACACGTCCCGTTCTCAATCTTTTTGAGCCTTTCGCTCGCCCGTCTTCAGTAGTCGGCCGCTCTACACCTTCCGTTCTCAATCTTTTTGAGCCTTTCGCTCGCCCGTCTTCAGTAGTCGGCCGCTCTACACGTCCCGTTCTCAATCTTTTTGAGCCTTTCGCTCGCCCGTCTTCAGTAGTCGGCCGCTCTACACGTCCCATTCTCAATCTTTTTGAGCCTTTCGCTCGCCCGTCTTCAGTAGTCGGCCGCTCTACACGTCCCCTTCTCAATCTTTTTGAGCCTTTCGCTCGCCCGTCTTCAGTAGTCGGCCGCTCTACACGTCCCGTTCTCAATCTTTTGAGTTTTGCCTTTCGCTCGCCCGTCTTCAGTAGTCGGCCGCTCTACACCTTCCGTTCTCAATCTTTTTGAGCCTTTCGCTCGCCCGTCTTCAGTAGTCGGCCGCTCTACACCTTCCGTTCTCAATCTTTTTGAGCCTTTCGCTCGCCCGTCTTCAGTAGTCGGCCGCTCCCGTTCCCAATCTTTGAGCCTTTCGCTCGCCCGTCTTCAGTAGTCGGCCGCTCTACACGTCCCGTTCTCAATCTTTTTGAGCCTTTCGCTCGCCCGTCTTCAGTAGTCGGCCGCTCTACACCTTCCGTTCTCAATCTTTTTGAGCCTTTCGCTCGCCCGTCTTCAGTAGTCGGCCGCTCTACACGTCCCCTACTCAAAAGGATTGAGAACAATCCTTTCCCCTTTCGCCGACTGAGTCTTTCGCTCGCCCGTCTTCAGTAGTCGGCCGTCGCGGCCCGTCAACAGACCGTCCTCGGATTTCGGGAAGCGGAGGTAAGGAGAGGGATGAGAAGGACTGGAAGGGAAGAAGAGTGGTCGTCGGCGGAGGAGAGGAATCGGGCGAAAAGTCTGTTGTACAAGATGAGGAAGCTGGATATGGCGGACAGCCGTTTTCCCGACCCGAAACTGAAGAGGAGATGGCACGAATTCGTCGACAGACTTCAGACCGCCATTTTACAGGTCGCTAATTCCAGTTCTGTCTATTTCATCTAATCACTAATGGCAAACGGTTTTATTTTAATTTTGACCCGTTTTACGTCCAGCATCCGACAGAGAGCTACGACATGATGGTGGAATACCTGGGGCCGGAGAATGCGGACACGGTCTGCGAAATATTGGATTTGCGGCCGTCCGCCACCGCACAACAACATCCAACAAGGTACATTATTATTATTCAGTCACACCTTTATAGGTACGGACAGAAAAAAACGGAATATTGTAGAGGAATTTTCCCCGATTCGTCCCATATTCGGTCGAAAGTGGTCCCAAAGTGAGGTACACTTGCCCCGTGAAGGAAATTTGGAAAATTGAAAATTTTTTTTCTTCAAAAATTTTCCCCAATTTGTCCCATATTCGGTCGAAATTGGTCCCAAAGTGAGGTACACTTGCCCCATGAAGGAAATTTGCAAAATTGAAAATTTTTTTTCTTCAAAAATTTTCCCCGATTTGTCCCATATTCGGTCGAAATTGGTCCCAAAGTGGTACACTTGCCCCGTGAAGGAAATTTGGCAAAATTGAAAATTTTTTCTTCAAAAATTTTCCCCGATTTGTCCCATATTCGGTCGAAATTGGTCCCAAAGTGAGGTACACTTGCCCCATGAAGGAAATTTGGAAAATTGAAAATTTTTTTTCTTCAAAAATTTTCCCCGATTTGTCCCATATTCGGTCGAAATTGGTCCCAAAGTGAGGTACACTTGCCCCATGAAGGAAATTTGGAAAATTGAAAATTTTTTTCTTCAAAAATTTTCCCCGATTTGTCCCATATTCGGTCGAAATTGGTCCCAAAGTGAGGTACACTTGCCCCGTGAAGGAAATTTGGAAAATTGAAAATTTTTTTCTTCAAAAATTTTCCCCGATTTGTCCCATATTCGGTCGAAATTGGTCCCAAAGTGAGGTACACTTGCCCCATGAAGGAAATTTGGAAAATTGAAAATTTTTTTTCTTCAAAAATTTTCCCCGATTTGTCCCATATTCGGTCGAAATTGGTCCCAAAGTGAGGTACACTTGCCCCGTGAAGGAAATTTGGAAAATTGAAAATTTTTTTCTTCAAAATTTTCCCGATTTGTCCCATATTCGGTCGAAATTGGTCCCAAAGTGAGGTACACTTGCCCATGAAGGAAATTTGGAAAATTGAAAATTTTTTTCTTCAAAAATTTTCCCCGATTTGTCCCATATTCGGTCGAAATTGGTCCCAAAGTGAGGTACACTTGCCCCGTGAAGGAAATTTGGAAAATTGAAAATTTTTTTTCTTCAAAAATTTTCCCCGATTTGTCCCATATTCGGTCGAAATTGGTCCCAAAGTGAGGTACACTTGCCCCATTGAGGAAAGTTGGAAAATTGAAAATTTTTTTTCTTCAAAAATTTTCCCCGATTTGTCCCATATTCGGTCGAAATTGGTCCCAAAGTGAGGTACACTTGCCCCATTGAAGGAAATTTGGAAAATTGAAAATTTTTTTCTAAAAATTTTCCCGATTTGAGGTCCCATATTCGGTCGAAATTGGTCCCAAAGTGAGGTACACTTGCCCCAATGAGGGAAAGTTGAAAAATCGAAAATTTTTTTAAAATTTCCCCATTTTGTCCCATAATCCGTCCGCAGTGGTCCCAAAAGTGAGATACACTTGTCCTATAAAGGAAATTTAAAAAATTGAAAATTTTATTTTTTCTAAAATCTCACCCGATTTCCGTTTTGTCGGAGTTTCGATCCGAATCTCTGGATACGACCGATGTTCGATTTCTTAGTGGGACCCAAAATAATCGAAATTTTATTTCGTTAAACTCAATTTTTATCGAATTTATTTAGAAAATATCGTTTTCGTTCGCAGGAGCCGAGAGGATCGAGAGGCACACCCAGATTGGATTCCGGAAGCTGACAGTACTTCCGGTTCGTGGAATACTTCCTGCAGATTATATAGACGGTTTTTCTATAGCGCACGTGTTATACACGTGTTATATATTTACGTGCCGTACCTTAAATGTTATATAGTATAGTTTAACATACCTTTTTTTTTTGTGGTCTGCGAGGGGTTGGACTATCTCCACCCCGCCGGTTCGGTCTTTCGCCAGACCGGGGTTTCGGCCGCTCGCCATCTTCAGTAGTCGTCGGACAGTCCACAGTACAAGCGGCAGTGTGTGACAGAGAGCGGGGTGAGGACGTATACCCAGGAAAAACATCCCAAAGTCACTGCCAACACAGTGACAGTGAGACAGCGCTACTGAAGAGATGGCGAGCGGCCGAAACCAGAAGACGGGACCGGCGGGGTGGAGGAGACAGAAATCCAGGAAAAACTGTACCTTCGGTCCAGTGCGGCGAAGGTCCAGGCAGCGAACAGAGCTCTTTGGCGAGCGCCATATTCGCGGAGGACGAGGACGAGGAGGAGGAGGAGGAGGAGGATGAGGAGGATGCGGAAGAGGACGAGGAGGAGGAGGAGGAGGACGGCCCCGAAGACGTTGGACTGAGGAAGGGGGGAGGAAGTTGGGGGCGGCAGAAGAGCAGCGGCGGCCCCGCCCACCAACTCCAGGACCCGGACAACGATTCCTGGGACTGGAGAACGGGTTGGTACCTCTTCTGATTTCTATATATATATAAAAGGAATAATTGATGCGGAGTTGAATAGAAGGAAATAGAGGATTTCGGTGGCAGATGTAAGGCGGACGAGGATCGAGAGTCGGGTCGGATGGCGGAGGCGGAGTATGGGCTTGGGCAGCTGCCACTGGAAGGGGGAGGAAGCCGAAGAAGAGGCCGTCGAAGCGGACGATGACTGGGACATGGAGGTCCGTCCTCCGACTCCGATCCCGCGGTCAGTAAATATTTTTATTTACTATATAAAAAATGTAAATGTACAATGCGGAGATCGCAATGTCTACTTACGATTTGTATCTTTGAGGACGTGATTTGAATGTGGTCATTTCCCGTTAGGTGCTGCCCTCCCGGTGGCGATTTTTGAAACTATATCTGTATATTGTGTATATATATACAGGCGGAGGCGGGAGGACGTGATCGTGGACAGACGGAGCGGCTACCAGAAGATGTTCCTGATGAAGGAGGAACGGGCGACCGGCGGCTGGAGGAAGCCGAAGCCGAAGACAGTGGACGATTTGGACGAGATGACCGTCACAGAACAGAGCGAGCTCATCATCGACAGAGTATCAACACAATTTGTCCAGGACATTACCCGTAGTATTTTGTACTTAAAAATATGTACACAGGATTTACCGACTCCAGCACCTCTTTCTTGTTGAAGATGGCCGGCGATTTCATCGAGTGGTGCCGCGAAGCCGGCCTCGGCCAATCCTCAATTGATTTCGACACCCTGAAGGCCCTATTCAGGGTGGGCGCCGACAATCCGGCCTCGCGGTCTATAGCCCTCAACATCGAACAGATTCCGGTGCTGCCCAACCCGTTGGCCGACAAATACTCCCTGCACGACGTGAGCCCTATTTAGTAGTATTACTGTTGTAATATTAAGTCAAGGACCTCCTGGGGGTCTTAAACCGTAAAGAATTTGGACTCCCGAAGACCTCTTTTCGTCCGAAAAGGACGTCGAAACTCTGGACTCGCCCCAAGAAATCCTTCCCCCAATCGCCCACATCCAGAGATTCCAGTCCAAAGTCCTTCCTCTTGATGCTCCTCAGACAATCGACAATGACCTCGACGTACACCCCGACCGAGAAGTCGCGAAATCCCGGTCCCTCCTGAAGCTCCAACGCCGCCTCTCTCTCCATATCCTTTTTGCCCAAGAACAAGATATTGGCCTTTGCACCATCCACGATAACGCCCAAATAAGTCATTTGCGAATTTACGGCCCGAAAACAGCTCACTAATAAATGGCTTTTTCTCGTTCCTGAAGAGCGACGCTGTCCTATATAGTCGAGGAGATCGAAAAGGTACCCGAAATTTGTATTTTCGTTTGTACCCACCCGACGGTGTTTCAGAAATCGTGGAGGGCCCAACTGGAGAGGCAGGTGTTGTGGGACGTGCTGGAGGAAGGGCGGGCCGAAGGAGAAGAAGAAGGAGAAGAAGAAGGAGCGGCGGTTGGGCGCGCCGAAGAAAGTCTCGAAGAGGATACACTGGCTGAAGAACTATAGTGTACCGGACAGTATGATAACCGGCCAGTCGCTCTGGGAAAAGCTGATGGAGAGCCCGTAAGTCGTCCCAGTTTTGTCACACGAGCAGCAGGGTGGGGAGGCGGGGATGATGGACGGGCAAGTGAGGGGAAACTGGATGAACGAGTGGATTAGGATGAGGTGAAAGGGGCGGGAATGGAATTTAAGGAACCGGGATTTTGTGACTTCTGGTCGGCTGTCGGGGGGTATGTTGAGGACCTGGTTGGTCCTCCTTCTTCCCGCTGGGTCCTCTGCTCCTCTGGGATCCTACTGCTTCCCTAAGAGTCCTCCTGTTTCCCTAAGAGTCCTCTGCTACCTGGGGGTCCTCCTGCTTCCCTAAGAGTCCTCCTGTCCTCTGGGATCCTCCTGCTTCCCTGGTTGGTCCTTTCTGCTTCCTAAAGTCCTCTGCACCTAAGTGGGGTCCTCCTGTTTTCCCTAAGAGTCCTCTGCACCTGTGGGGTCCTCCTGCTTCCTAAGAGTCCTCCTGTTTCCCTGAGAGTCCTCCTGCTTCCCTAAGAGTCCTCCTGCTTCCCTGGTTGGTCCTCCTCCCCAGGTCCCTTCCCCTGGGTCCTCTGTCCTAGGGTCCTCCTGCTTCCCCAAGTCCTCCTCCTCCTGCTTGGTCCTGCTAAGAGTCCCTGCCCCCAAGTCCTCCTGCTTCTCTAAGAGTCCTCCTGTTTCCCAGAGAGTCCTCCTGCTTCTCTGGTTGGTCTTTCTGCTTCCCTAAGAGTCCTCCTGTTTACCTAAGAGTCCTCTGCACCTGTGGGGTCCTCCTGCTTCTCTAAGAGTCCTCCTAGTTTTCCTCTGAGGTCCTCCTGCTTCCCTGGTTGGTCCTCCTGGCTTTAGGTCCTCCTTCTCCCTGCTTGGTCCTCCTTCTTCCCTGGAGTCCTGCACCTGGGGTCCTCCTGCTTCTCTAAGAGTCCTCCTGTTTCCCTGCTTGGTCCTCTCCTCCCTGGGGTCCTCCTGCTTCCCTAAGAGTCCTCCTGTTTCCCTGAGAGTCCTCTGCTCCCTGCTTCCCTGGCTGGTCCTCCTGCTTCCTCAAGAGTCCTCCTGTTTCCCTGAGAGTCCTCCTGCTTCCCTGGTTGGTCCTCCTGCTTCCCTAAGAGTCCTCCTGTTTCCCTGAGAGTCTTCCTGCTTCCCTGGTTGGTCCTCCTGCTTCCCTAAAGAGTCCTCCTGTTTCTCTAACCTGTGTGGTCCTTCCTGCTTCCCGGTCCTCCTGTTCCTGAGTCCTCCTGCTTCCCTGAGAGTCCTCCTGCTTCCCTGAGAGTCCTCCTGCTTCCCTGGTCCTGGTCCTGCTTCCTAAGAGTCCTCCTGTTTCCCTGAGAGTCCTCCTGCTTCCCTGCTCCTGAGTCCTCCTTCTTCCCCTGGTCCTCCTGCTCCTGTGGGGTTCCTCAAGAGTCCTTCTGCTTCCCTAAGAGTCCTCCTGTTTCCCTGAGAGTCTTCCTGCTTCCCTGGTTGGTCCTCCTGCTTCCCTCAAGAGTCCTCCTGTTTCCCTGAGAGTCCTCCTGCTTCCCTGGTTGGTCCTCCTGCTTCCCTAAGAGTCCTCCTGTTTCCCTGAGAGTCCTCCTGTTTCCCTGAGAGTCTTCCTGTTTCCCTGAGAGTCCTCCTGCTTCCCTGGTTGGTCCTCCTTCTTCCCCTGGAGTCCTCTGCTCCTGTGGGGTTCTCCTGCTTCCCTAAGAGTCCTCCTGCTTCCCTGATTGGTCCTCCTGCTTCCCTGGTTGGTCCTCCTTTCTTCCCGTCGAGTCCTCCGCTCCTCTGGGGTCCTCAGGGTGTAAATTACTTAAAAAAAAAACCCCCCAACCTAATCCTAATAACAGGGCCCGGGGTATACGCTGACGGCGGAATTTCCCTTTTGCAGTGTGCTGATGGAGTCCTACTGTCGTTGGTTGGTGCGTCATCCCGAAAACAGGAAGCCCAGATACCTGTTGGAGAGGGGACTGTTCGAGAAGGCGCTGCTGAAGAAGCGCCAGCTGGGCGACCTCTTCGGCCGTGTGGCCAACGCCGAAGAGGCCGATGGCGACGACCGCCGCCAACAGCAGCGCCCGGGCAAGTACTTTCTATATACCTTGACGCCTCCGGGGTTTCCGCCGTCTTCAGTAGCGCTCTGTCCAACCGATTATTATTTCGATTTTGTTAAACAGGTACAGGACGGACGGACGACTACTGGTCACGGCAAAACCCAGATTACAAGAAACGGCCGATCAGCCCGACGTCACGAAGGTACCTTTTATTATAAAATATCTTTATCGGCAACTAAATTATTGCTGATTCTTCTCCATCTTCGTGTTGTGGAAGATGCGTAAATATGCGTAAAAATAGGGATAAAAACGCCGTCTCAACCGACCCGAAACCCGCAATGACTTAGTTGCCGACCCGACATTTTCTATAGTATATTTGTCCTCGCCGGTTGTGGATTTCCAAGACAGATATTTAGGACCTTATATCTTTAATTTACAATTGCTTAAATAATAAAAAAAAAATAAAATAACGGTGTCATAAGGTGAGAGGTAGTGGCCAGAGGGAGCCGTCCGTCTACGAATTCGGCGATCCGATCGACTACACGGACGAAAGGTTCGAGGAAATTCACGAACGGTTCGTGAAAAGTCTCAAAGTCTACGAGACGCTATCGAACGCCAGGCCCTTTCTCAAGGGTAGTTGAAAATTCGAAATTTCAAAAATGTGCCCGATTTTGCCCTATTCGGAGTGATACTTGCCCTTGAAAATCGAAAATTTTCGAAATTTCAAAAACGATTGAATTAAGTTACAAAAGTGAGTTACACTTGCCCAGGGAGGTGAAAATCGAAAATTTTCGAAATTTCAAAATGTCCCCGATTTTGCCCATATTCGGCCACAAGGTACAGTGAGTTACACTTGCCCCTGGGGATGAAAATCGAAAATTTTCGAAATTTCAAAAATGTCCCCGATTTTGCCCATATTC
Source organism: Lethocerus indicus (assembly GCA_019843655.1). Classification (NCBI taxonomy): domain Eukaryota; kingdom Metazoa; phylum Arthropoda; class Insecta; order Hemiptera; family Belostomatidae; genus Lethocerus; species Lethocerus indicus. Next base: position 188,233 of record JACDQD010000009.1, on the reverse strand, counting down.
GGCCCACAAGTGTACAAAAGTGAGTTACACTTGCCCCTGAAAGGGGAGGTGAAAATTGAAAATTTTCGAATTTTCAAAAATGTCCCCCGATTTTGCCCATATTCGGCCCACAAGTGTACAAAAGTGAGTTACACTTGCCCCTAAAAGGGGAGGTGAAAATTGAAAATTTTCGAAATTTCAAAAATGTGCCCCGATTTGCCCATATTCGGCCCACAAGTGTACAAAAGTGAGTTACACTTGCCCCTGAAAGGAGAGGTGAAAAATCGAAAATTTTCGAAATTTCAAAAATGTGCCCCGATTTTGCCCATATTCGGTCCACAAGTGTACAAAAGTGAGTTACACTTGCCCTAAAGGGAGGTGAAAAATCGAAAATTTTCGAAATTTCAAAAATGTGCCCCGATTTTGCCCATATTCGGCCCACAAGTGTACAAAAGTGAGTTACACTTGCCCCTAAAAGGAGAGGTGAAAAATCGAAAATTTTCGAAATTTCAAAAATGTGCCCCGATTTTGCCCCTATTCGGTCCACAAGTGTACAAAAGTGAGTTACACTTGCCCCTGAAAGGAGAGGTGAAAAATCGAAAATTTTCGAAATTTCAAAAATGTGCCCCGATTTTGCCCATATTCGGCCCACAAGTGTACAAAAGTGAGTTACACTTGCCCCTGAAAGGAGAGGTGAAAAATCGAAAATTTTCGAAATTTCAAAAATGTGCCCCGATTTTGCCCATATTCGGCCCACAAGTGTACAAAAGTGAGTTACACTTGCCCCTGAAAGGGGAGGTGAAAATCGAAAATTTTCGAAATTTCAAAAATGTGCCCCGATTTTGCCCATATTCGGCCCACAAGTGTACAAAAGTGAGTTACACTTGCCCCTGAAAGGGAAGGTGAAAAATCGAAAATTTTCGAAATTTCAAAAATGTGCCCCGATTTTGCCCATATTCGGCCCACAAGTGTACAAAAGTGAGTTACACTTGCCCCTGAAAGGAGAGGTGAAAAATCGAAAATTTTCGAAATTTCAAAAATGTGCCCCGATTTTGCCCATATTCGGCCGACAAGTGTACAAAAGTGAGTTACACTTGCCCCTGAAAGGGGAGGTGAAAAATCGAAAATTTTCGAAATTTCAAAAATGTGCCCCGATTTTGCCCATATTCGGCCGACAAGTGTACAAAAGTGAGTTACACTTGCCCCTAAAAGGGGAGGTGAAAAATCGAAAATTTTCGAAATTTCAAAAATGTGCCCCGATTTTGCCCACTATTCGGCCCACAAGTGTACAAAAGTGAGTTACACTTGACCCTGAAATGAGAGGTGAAAAATCGAAAATTTTCGAAATTTCAAAAATTTTCCATATTCAATCAAAAAGTGTCCCAAACTGAGCCTACACTTGTCCCTCTAAAAGGTGAGTTGATAAATTGAAAATTTATAAAGTTGTACAGGGAATGGTGAGGGGCGGGATATAAGAAATAAAAAATGGATTTTCAAATTTTAAAAATCTTTATTTTTAATTTGAAAACATTCAAATATACAAAAGGAGCTCGTGTATTCTTTGAACGTAAAATCCGTCTTTAATATTATCCATCGATTCCTTTGTATTCGTTCCGTACAGTTTTTTTTTTTTCCGCTTCCACACTTACACATAATATATATAATATAATACATAAATATAGTTGTTACATACATATATATATATATATATATATCGAGAACAAAAATTGTAATTACTAAAATTACATATTATTTATTTAGTTGTACACGATAAATCGGTTCAGTCTTCTGATTGTTAATCGAAAAAATATGTATCGTGTTCGTTAGAAAAATTGAAAAAAGGGTCATTATTATATTTGGGTAATAAAAAATTTTTTCGGGGACAGTTAGGATTTATTTATTTATTATTGTGTATGCGCGGGAAAAATTTATTTTGGAGGAACGAAAGGAAAAAAATAAATAATAATAATATTCATTCCGTAGCGTCGGTCGAAATTCAAATATCAGGTAAATAAATTTGTTACATTTTCCGTCGTCCGAATAAATTAAAAATTGGACTAGAATCGAATTTATTCTTATTAAATTTTCATTGAGATAACAGAATATTTAATAGATTTTTTTTAAAGCAATTGAGGAATATTTTTCGACTCTGATTCGAATGTCCAAATAAAAAATAAATTTTACGGCCGTAAACAACTCGATTAATTCTATTTTATTACTGCTCCGTATAACGATTTATTTTTCTGTTTTTTTAACCATTTTCACCTTGTAAAATTCTGAGGGAAAAAATAAAATACAATGCTGATTGTAGAATCAAACCATAAATTGTTCTATATAAATATATATTTATTATTTCTCAGTTAAAGCGATAAAATGGTATCGTTTTATTTTCTGACTTTGAATTTACCATAAAAAAACACACACACACACACACACACAGACAGACCGAACGGAATAAAATAAAATAATTAAAGTAATATATTGAACGAAGCTTCGGTCATATTTATAATAATATTTAATCTCCTTTTATGTACATACTCGAATGATTTTTTTTTATTTTTTTTAATATTGTTGTCGCGTGGATATTTTCGAATAGATACATATTGTCTCGGTTGAATGAAGGGTTTTTGAAGGGAAGAATTGAAAAAATAAATTTACAAAGAGATTTTTCTCGGTGGCCCCCAACAATAAATAAATAATATTTGGCCACAAAATTATCTCTCCTGGATATATTGTATAGTTGAAATTTAACGGAGAAAAATATATATATATATAATAAATTATTGCCAGAAGATGTATCGTATTATAAATATATATAAAATAACAAGAAAAATCTGAAAAACCAGGTTTCGTAAAAGCTGCAACGAACAAAAACATTTTTCTGGTAATTTTTGCGCGTACAAAAAGTTTTTTTTGACATTTTTTGAAGCGCGCTTTTATTGAAAATTATTTTTGTGTTTTTTTCTTTTTTTTTGGACGGCAAATTGCTACAAGAAGAAATGTTCATTTTTTTTTTTCTGTCTGATATACAATAGATTCTACGACACCGTGAAAAGGTGAAAATAATATATTAAAAATAATAAATAAATAAAATAGATCCAGCTATTTTAATATTTTCCCTATATAATAATAATAAAAAAAAAAAATTATATTATCATCGCCTTGGACAAGAAAAAAATATGATGAAAAGAAAAACAAAAACACGACATAAAATATAAAACAACAATAAACAAACAACAAAACGTAATTATTTACAATTTAAATACAGAGAATAAAAGTTTAAACGTTTAAAAATTTTTTTTTTATATATATATATATAGAATAAATTACACAGAACGTAAACACGAATACACAATTCCCGGGTCCAAGAATGTATTCGGACAAGATATGTACACATTCCTTTATAACTAAATAAGGTTTTTTTTTAGGAATTTTTTTTAATAAATATTTTATACGCGGAATTATCGTAGACAGAAGCCGGCTCGAGGGGAGTTTAAAGCTGAAGTTGGGAAAATGGAAAATGGGAAAACTCACACGAAAATGGCGTAAAAACGGGAATAATGTAATTTCGAATCGCCTAATACTGGCCGAACAGACGTAAATTATTAGTAATAATTATTAAACGATAAATAAGTTTTTTATTAACTCGAGTTGTGGAAAACAATATGGCGGCCAATCAATATGGCAGTGGCCGCAGTTTTTTTTTTATACAAACGTTTTCCCCGACCTTTTTTCTCTTAATTGAATTTTCCAATAACTTTGCGCTTTTTCGATAACGGTCGTAAAATTGCCAAATTTAGCAACAATCGTTGACGATTATTAATCAAAGAATAAGTTTTATTATTAACTCGAGTTGTGAAAAAAATATGGCGGCCAATTAATATGGCAGTGGCCACAATTTCATTACAAATATTTTAGCCAAAATTTTCCTCTCAATTGAAATTTCCAATAATTTTGCGCTTTATCGATCGGATCTGTCGTAAAATTGCCAACTTTAGCAACACCCGTTGTAGATTATTAATCGAAGAATTAGTTTATTTAAACTCAAGTGTAGAAAACAATATGGCGGCCCACAGTTTGTCCACAATTGTTTTCGCCAAAATTTTCCTCTTAATTGAAATTTTCCAATAACTTTGCGCTTTATCGATAGGATCGGTCGTAAAATTCCCAATTTTAGCAACAATCGTTGACGATTATCAATCAAAGAATAAGTTTTATTATTAACTTCGAGTTGTGAAAAAACAATATGGCGGCCCACAGTTTGTCCACAAATGTTTTGGCCAAAATTTTCCCCTCAATTGAAATTTCCAATAAATTTGCGCTTTATCGATCGGATCGGTCGTAAAATTGCCAAATTTAGCAACAATCGTTGCCGACTATCAATCGAAAAATTAGTTTATTGTTTAACTTGAGTTGTAAAAAAGAAGCAATATGGCGGCGAACTAAAGGTCCGAATTTTCGGTCCGTTTACGGACGTATCGGCGAATATTTCTTGTAATATAGTTATTGAAATTGTTTTATTTGATCCTTTATTATAGAAGCAAAAAATAAAAAAAAGGCCATTTTGCGGATACGCAAATTACACGATTCTGTTTTTCCCTAACCCCCTCGCCCCCGGCAGATTTTTCGAAATATTTCCAATTTTTCCGGGTTTTCTCGCGTTACGATTTTCCGACTCCGGCTCGATTTTCCCGAGACTGTAATTTATATATCGACCGAGTACGTCCGCTCGTACGTACGCACAACGCTGTACAACAATTGTACATAAAGTATAGTATATTGTACTTGGACGGGTAAAAATTAAAAGAAAAAAAAATTTTTTCCCCAAAAATGAAATATTGAAAGATAATAAAATGCCGAAATAAGTTCAAAAACAAAATATCCGGGCGATAGAAAAAGTTAGTGCCCAATTTTCACAGTTGGCATTTATACCCCGACAGTCTTTATTTTATATAATAATATTATTTTTAATATTATTCAACTTGATTTCATGTACACGGTTGTTAATAGAATGAAAATTTACATTTTTCATGCTTTATAAGAGTTTAAAAACGGCTCTGTTTTGGGGTCGAGAAAGAAAAAATATTCCATAAATCGGCCGGGAGAAAGTTTCTCAGGATTTCGAAACCCGATTTACAGAGAAAATACTATTAAAATACCATTAAAATACTACGTTGAATTGAAACAATTGTCTGTAACCGATTCGCTTTCATATCGGGTACGAACCTTTGCTGTTTTAAGTACAATGACTTTGCCCAAAGTTCAAATATTATTAACAGAAAAACGGTCCGCTAAAAAAGACAAACAAACCCATAAAACTCAACTATAAAACCGAAAAAGAAATTATTATCGGAAGAAACAATTTTTCCCATTCGGTCTCATGCACTTTTGCACCGCTGAAAAACACCGTACTAAAAATATTGCAACTATAAATCCCGTAGCGGTAACTATAAATAAGAAATACGAATCATACGACCGTCACCGAGGATAAGTTTTCGGACAGAATTTCAAATACGAGCGCAATAAATCAAAGTGGAAAAAAAAAATGCGTGCGCAACGCGAAATGACTAGACGCATAATCGACAAACGGTTTTCGCCCGTTTTCCCGAAACTGTTCTCTCTCTCGAAGCTAATTTCTATTGCCAATTAATTAATATACCTGTCGTTTCCAGTCGGCTTTACTCGATCGATTATCTAAAAAAAAAAAAAAACGGGTACATAAACAGGCGAAATATAAATAGACAACATTTACGAAACGCCCGACTTAATATAGAACGTATACAATTGGTCGATATTATTCCTGTAGACCGATAATCGGAAAACGGTATTAACGAAGCTACATACTGGAAAAATCAGTAACGGGAACCGGCCGAAAAAAAAATTACAATATACTATTGTATTTTTATTAATCTTATCCATTCTCCGATCCTATTTCGGATCTTCGTAATAAATTTTATTGTTCTGAAGCGAATTTTATGGCATATTCTCCTTTTCCGGGCCTCATATTCCAGCCAATTCTGTGACATTGAGAATGAATAAAATTAAAAAAAAAAAAAAAAAATTCGATAGCATATCGTCGTATTTCAGGCCGATTTCATTAATTATACTGGAATTCGGTTAATTAATACCGAAAGTAATAACTAATTGTTTTAAAAGCGAGGATCGCTAGGGGGGGAAAACGTCGGTTTGTCGCCCCGTTCGAGAAAAGTTTAAATTCGAAAAAAGTTTAAACGAAAAATATAGACCAAAATATAGGCGAAATTGAAATGGCAGTCGAAAAGTCAAAGAATCAAACGATAAAACGCGTTTTTTTCGCGAAGAAATCAGACCTCGGCAACAATCGACGGGATAATAATTAAGCTATACGTTCGATTGAAAGAATGAAGACGTTTTTTTATATTAAATATATATATATAAGTGATACAATTATTGTACTATATATATATATATTATATACGTAAAATGGACATTTCTTAACGCACAGTCACGCTCCGATTTCCCTTTCACGCTCGACTATTTGTTATTTTTTTTTCTACTTCTCTAAACTCTACGTTTACACACTCGGATTATATTTTTTTTCATTTCCTTTTTCGAAATTTGAAATTACATCTAGAAAGTACAAAAATTACAAATATACTTCGCTGTTTTGTGCCCGCCTTTCTATCTTGCGTATTTTATTTTATTTTATATTTTATTTTTGTCCGTTTACTCTAATAATCCGCTCGATACCAATTCTCATTCTTAAACACGAAAACAGAAAATATTTTTATTTTTTTTATTTTTTTCTTAAATTCAGATAACACACAATTGAGACATTTATGATTGTAATAAGAATTTTATATCTAATTTGTGTCGTATTTTAATTTTTTTTTTCCTCAACTCAGCCGGCTGGAATTTGTTTGCCGTTTTTATATATATATATATATATATATATATATATATATATATATATATATATATATAGCCAGTCACGAAAATACTGTATATAAATATATAGATATTATATATATACACGGAGATAACGTTTTGCAACCGTTCGCGAATCTCCCATTGCCAACAATTGTATTATGAAATTTTTCTTATTTTAAAATATAAATTGTACCCAATATATATCTCTCGATTTTCCGTGTATCTTATTTTAAATAAATAAAATCTATAATTTCTTCTTTCATATTCTGTTGTTGATGATTCACTTCTCTCTCTCTCTCTCTCTCTCTCGGGGATGAAAATTATGTGTGGGGGGGGCGAAAACGAAAATACGGAATATAGAAAATTCCGCACAGTTGCGGAAAAACTATACAACAAAACGTTGTTTGTGTGTAGAAACGAAAAATCGGTACCGGATACAATTCTCGGATCGAAGATTCCCGAATCCGGTCGCAGAGTTGTTGAACACATCTAGAACTGTATATTTATGTATAGAGGGATTTTTTTTTTTCGGTTTTTTTTTTTTTTTTTCATCGCCTCAACAACAAATTATTGTTAAAACATCCAATAAACGGTGGAGATCACCCCAAAACGTAAACAATAAAACGGAGTGTATCTCGTGTTATAATTTTGACCTGAAACGGCTCTCTCTCTCTCTCCGCGACGTATACGACGTTATACACCGTTGTAAAATAGATAAAATAATCGATTACTTTGAACCGGGGCGAGAAGACGAAGACGACGAAGTGTTACTACTACTGTTCGGAGAGTCCTCCGAGGGCGTGCTCAGTCATGCTCAGGCAGAGGCTCTCGAGTCTCGAATTTATTTCCGGCTCCGTGTCGTCGTTCCTCGAGCTTTCGTCCTGCGAAAACCCACAAAAAAAAAAAAAAAAAAATTAATTGCGTCGTTTACATTAAATATTGCGATTCGGAATATTAAAAATTCGAATCCGAATCGGAGAAGTACAGGGGCGAAAATAGAAAAAAATATCGGTTCGACAACTAAGTAATCGCGGAATTCACCGCGACAAGTGGCGTTGTACATATTTTTAAGTACGTCGACATCTTCGGCACGGATAAGATTCTTCGATACGTCATTATTCGGTCCTTTCTGAAACATTTTTAATAAACACTGTACACCGACATATTTATGAAATGGCAAAACCGGGCAGAAAAACGTGTTTTATTCGATTTTTACGAAACGTAAATTATAAACAAGCGTTAATAAGGTAACGAAATAAAACGACACGGAAAATCGTCGCTGTTTTCAACTTCCCGGATAGTACTAAGTAAAACTAAGTAATTGCGGACTTCGCCGACAAGCGGCAAGTTGTACATATTTTTAAGTACGTCACAACATCTTCGGCACGGATAAGATTCTTCGATACGTTATTATTCGGTCCTTTCTGAAACGGTATCGAAATTACATCGACCGGTCGAATTGTCTGTGTGTGTGTGTAAAAAGCTAAACGCGGTGAACCGGTTAGCGTTTCCGCATTTCGCTTTTTATTTTCGCAGCGGTTAACGCCGCGCTCAGTAAAAGCTATGCGCCCGTGCGGCGAAGCCTTAAAGAACGGCGAAATTCCGGTCGGGGAATTTTCGGTTAAAAGACGAGAGCGCCCGGAGGACGTCCGGTGGAGGAGGTCGGACGATGACCGAATAAAGGCCATTATCGAGTTCGACACTGGGACATTGCAGAGAAGCCGAATGTATCTTATAGGCGCATTGAAACCGTCTACGGGCTTATCTGTGCCTGTGATGTTGGCGTACTTAAAATATGTACAACGTGCCGCTTGTCGCGTGAATTGCGCAATTACTCAGTAAATCGACCCGATAGTTTCGACACTATTTCCGTGTGGGCACGGAATGCCCGACAACGGCTAAGAGGAGAGTGGTCAACAACGATGAAGTTCCAGTACACCTACCAGTGCGCGCGCTATTAATTAAGTTAAGCTCGTAAAAATGTACGCTGTGTACGCTGATCGAAGCGTTAAAAGAACGGCAGCGTCAGTACCGGAAGTAATTTTTCGTTAAAAGACGAGGAGCGCTCCGGAGGACGTCCGGTGGAGGTCGACGATGACCGAATAAAGGCCGTAGTTCGACACTGGGACATTGCGGAGAAGCCGAATGTATCTTGTATGCGCATTCGAAACCATCTACGGCTTATCTGTGCACGAAGATGTTGCGACGTACTTAAAAATATGTACAACGCCGCTTGTTGTCGGTGAATTACTTAGTGGTCAACCCAATAATCAGTGTCGGACCGATATATCTTTGCAAGTGCTGGTTAATAGTGCGGTTGTAGTACCGACCTGAGCGGACGGGAGGACGTGCTGTTGGGGCATGTGGTGGTGGAGATGGTGGGTCTGATGTTGGTGCTGGTGAGGAGGCTGGTGGTGGTGGTGTTGGTGGTGGTGCTGCTGCTGCTGCTGCTGGTGGTGGTGGTGGTGGTGCTGCTGCTGATGAAGATGGTGGAGTAGGTGGTGTTGTGGCGGCGGTGGCGGAGGCGGTGGTGGCCTCCCTGCCCTCATCTGCTGGCCTCTCTGGTGCGACGGCGAAGTCTGCATGAACGCCACCTGCTGCGGCATCAGTTTACCGCTGCCGCAGTCCACACGGCTGAATCGAAACCATTTAATTATTTTGATATACCCGTTTTGTGGTCTGCGAGGGGTTGGAATATACTGTAGGTTCGTGATGTTTCTGTCTCCTCTCTCTCGCTGCCAGTTTGGTCTTTTGCTAGACCGGGGGGTTTCGGCCGCTCGCCATCTTCAGTAGCGCTCTGTGTCAGTCACTGTTAGCACTTTGGATGTTTTTCGTGGGGCATCCTCACTGCACTGCACTGTGTCACTTTCACACTGACTGACATACTGACAAACACTACAGAGTACATGTGAAAGTGACAGTGCAGTGCAGTGAGGATGCCAAAAAACATCAAAGTGCTGACAGTGACTACTGACACAGTGCTACTGAAGATGGTACCGAAACTACTGAAGATGGCGACGGCGAAACCCTGGTCTGGCAAAGACCAAACCGGCAGCGAGAGGAGAAGAAACATCACCGGAAAATAGCAAAAGACCAAACCGCAGCGAGAGGAGACAGAACAAAGACCAAACAGTGACGCAGCAGAGAGAGCGGCCGGTATTCAGAGACGAGAGAGGAGAAACATCACGAACCACAGTGACTAGCAAAAGACCAAACCGACAGAGAGAGGAGACAGAAACATCACGAACCTACTACTGGCGAGCAGCCAAAACTGGAAAACCTAGTCTAAAAAGACCAAACCGCAGCGAGAGAGGAGACAGAAACATCACGAACCTACAGTGACTGAAACCGCCCGGTCTAGCAAAAGACCAAACCGGCAGCGAGAGAGAGGAGACAGAAACATCACGAACCTACAGTGACTGACACAGCGCTACTGAAGATGGCGAGCGGCCGAAAAACCGGTCTAGCAAAAGACCAAACCGGCAGCGAGAGAGGAGACAGAAACATCACGAACCTACAGCATTTAATTATTCATTAACAATTACAGTAACAATCCACATGAAGGTTTTTTCTGTCGGCACGGAGTTTCAGTCCATTAATGAAAACTCAGCTATTTGATATCCGCGTGAAACATTATTGCTACTTACAGTGGTATAAAGTAGGATTAGATTTTAATCTAATTACTGAGGGAATTATATATCGGGTCGACAACTGAGTAATTGCGGAATTCACCGACAAGCGGCGTTGTACATATTTTAAGCTAATACGCCAACATCTTCGGCACAGATAAGATTCTTGACACGTTATTATTCGGTCCTTTCCGGAAACGTTCGGTATCAAAATTACATCGACCGGTCGAATTGTCTGTGTGTGTATAAAAAGCTAAAACACGATGAACCAAGTGAGCGCATTTCACGTCGATTTCGCTTTTTATATTCGCAAAGGTGTTAACGCGCCAGCGGGCTCGTAAAGTTGTATACGCCGTAACGGCGACGAAGCTGAAAGAACGGCAGTGTCGGTACCGGTTTTTCATTGAAAGACGAGGAGCGCCCGGAGGACGTCCGCGGAGGTCGACGATGACCGAATAAAGGCCGTTATCGATTCGGATCGCCATAGTTCGACACTGGGACATTGCGGAGAAGCCGAATGTATCTTATACCGCATTCAGAAACCGCTTCACTTATCTGTGCAAAGATGTTGTGACGTACTTAAAAATATGTACAACGCCACTTGTCGGTGAAATCCGCAATTACTACTTAGCTGTCGATCCGATATATAAAAGATTGTGTAAATAAATGGACGGAGTGTCGCCAAACTTACATTTGGCGCAGCTGCTGCGAAATCTGAAGCCGCCAAGAGGATATCTTCTTTTTCTGTTGGGCGGTGAACGCTTCGTGGTGCAGCGTCGAGTCCAACAGATTCAGAAAGACGTTCAGTAATTCTTCGTCGGACGAACTGACCACCATCAATTGGGTACAGACTGAAAACGACGCGACAAATTATTGTTGCATAAAATTCCGTTTTCGCGCGGTTCGGTGATTACGGGGAATTGGTATTGTCCATATACAACCTTATATAAGTATTCTCCGCTTATCTCCGTTTCGAATAAAGTACCGCGACAAGAGTCAAGGGAGGGTCGGAAACAGAAAGTTTCAATTTTCGAAAATTATTCGAACAAATTTTTTTTACCTTTGCCTAAGACTCTGGTGAACTGGGACGGTATATCGTCGTACGGTACGACGGCGTGTTCGTCCTCCGGGTACGCTTTGATCGGCGTGCACGCCATCATCTTCAGTTCGTCCATCGCTGCCATCAGGTTACCGCCGGCCATCACGTCCTTGATGAACAACAAAAATATATCGCCGATATAATATACCGGCTTTGCCCTGGTTTAAAACGAGTTTTTTGTAAAAGCCTAAAAAAGTGTTTATTTTCGCCTGAATAAACTGGGCGATTTATTTTAAAGCGACGCGATAATTCAACATTTTTGCAGTTCCGCTCGTGCGCAGACCGAAGGTTTTCTCTTTTCACGGCCCGGAGCGGGCCCCACGCATAAGCATATCGGTGTTCGCGACCGATCGTCGCACATCGCAAAGCGCAGTTTCAGAGGCAACTGTATTCCCTGGGAATTGTACGGTATTGTCCGAGGGAACGGATAGGTATCTCGAACGGAATACATCCTCACCCTCAGCGCATCCTGCGAGCACTGCGGCTCGAACGATATGTCGCCGCGCTGGCGCCGCACTTTTTCGCGATTAATCTTGCGCCCGTCCGACACACAACCTCGTGCCGCTTTCTAAATATTTCAGATTGGCGTAATCGAGCACCGACGTGAGCTTGCGAATCGAGTCGTCCGACGGAATTCGAAAACCCGACCGATGTGGGATATCGTATCGCTTGGTCATAATTAGAGGATGCAGTCTACGGACTCGCAGCGCGATATACTTAGCCCCGAATGGCGACATTAAATTTCTCGACTGCATCATTTCCGCCGCCAGAATCGTTTTTCGGAAAGCCGCCCGATCCGGATGAAATGTTGTCGAATGTCGGGCTACAGCTTGGACAGAGAAGCTCATCGGGGCAGAGTTGACAATTTGACGACAGAGCAACGAGGCCTGTCGAAGGATCTTCGTAACTTTACCGCTTCCAACCGAGCGATTTGTTTGCTAATTGTCCCATGGAGAAATCAATCCGAATGTGTGACCTGTTTGTAGTTAAACTGAATATCGACCGAATATTTTAGAGGTTCATTTAGAACCTGCTGTCATAAAAGATTTTGCTGTTCAACCTATATATATATATATATATATATATATAGATATATATATAGATTTTAGATATATATATATAAGGAGATATATAGATAGATTTTATATATATATATATATATATATATATATATATATATATATATATATATATATATATATATATATATATATATATATATATATATATATATATATATATATATATATATATATATATATATATATATATATATATATATATATATATATATATATATATATATATATAGTTAGAGAGAGAGAGAGATGGAGAGAGAGAGAGAGAGAGAGAGACAGAGAGAGAGAAGAAAGAACATCCGATTTATAGGATATATGTATTTCATAGTTTTTGTTCTGATATTTCATGTTATCTTTGTTGATTTTTATATCCTAGATAGAGAGAGAGATAGAAGATATAGAGAGAGAGAGAGAGAGAGAGAGAGAGAGAGAGAGAGAGAGAGAGAGAGAGAGAGAGAGAGAGAGAGAGAGAGAGAGAGAGAGAGAGAGAGAGAGAGAGAGAGAGAGAGAGAGAGAGAGAGAGAGAGAGAGAGAGAGAGAGAGAGAGAGAGAGAGAGAGAGAGAGAGAGAGAGAGAGAGAGAGAGAGAGAGAGAGAGAGAGAGAGACTATGTATCTATAAAAGAGTATCCTCCTCGAGTTAGAGAGCGAAGTTTTCCTGAATTAGGAGACACTAATCAGAACAGCAGTGACAAGAAGTGAATGGATAACGTTGAGGGCAGTGTATTTGAGAGAGATCGCCGCTGTTAGCAATAACAGTATACTCTACCTGTTCGAGTAGGGCAGAGTAGTGCCGACCTCTCCCTCAGCTTGGCTATGCTGAGCACGATCTTCCTCCTGGCGCTGTGCGTGACGAGAGGAGATGCGAGAGAGAGAGAGAGAGAGAGAGAGAGAGAGAGAGAGAGAGAGAGAGAGAGAGAGAGCCAGCCGCCTGCTCCATCACCGCTACGTAAATCTCCTCGCTGACGGACAGCATCTGCTCGTAGCTCAGCTGGCTGAACAGTCGCCAGTATTTGTGCAGCCGCATAGCGATTTCAACCAGCTCTTCCATCTGCCCAACAGTTAGAATTACGGTAATTATTTCTGACGGCGGGCGTAAGCCGCCGGGGCGCGAAAATTCAGCAGTGTAAACCACTTTTCGCCCAAAGGGTTTTTATCATTTCCTCCTCTGGCCCACTTTCACCGTTTCTATATCGTTCAGTCGCACGCTTTTCCGGTTTCAATCTCTCGTCAAAACCGCAATCGCGCCGACCGAATAAATGGAAAAAAGGAAACTTCAAACTTCAGTATTTTCAATGAAAGATTTCATTTCAATCGCCGCTAACGGAAAATATACAGATATTAATTTAGACCGTACATTTTGACGATGTAAAATTAAACAAGTTTTAACCTTTCTTATACTCGCACAATTTTCAGTTTCTTGCAAAATTGTCTTAAAATACAGTTTAAAACTGATAACCGAGTTTAATAATTATACATATTCCATTTCAAAGTGCCAGTAAAAAATAAATGTATATATATATATATATATATATATATATATATATATATATATAGACTAAAAAATTCATAGCCTAAAGTATTTGTATTTGATAGGAGGTCTGTTCAAAAAGTATTGCGAATTTTAGATTTCCACAAAATACGTATATTCAATCTACGGTTCTTTGTAGCCCAACGCTTGTACAACACAATTTCGGGCCATCGTGGAATCTTTTAAAGCCGCTTTTCTCGCACGTTTTTTTTTTTTTTTTGGTTCTGATTTTAACCGATTCCGTAAACGGAATCGGTGTCAAATTTCGTGCGAAAACAAAATTAAGCGGCGCGGAACCGTATCGAATGTTGGCTGCGCGGTGAAGCGGCGCTTTATCGGCGGTAAAAATGTTTTTCGGAGATTCGTCAATGTGAAGGTTTATAGCAGTTATCTTCGCGATTGCAAGCGGATGGTGCATCATGAGTTATTGCAAGAGGGTAAAACGCTCAATAAGGAATATTTTATTTTAATTTATGCGCGCTGTGGAAGAACGAAAATTGGTTTTCGGCCAAGAACGATAACGCCTGTGCTCACGCATCGCCGAAGGCCAATTTTCACCGAAAACAACGACGCACTAATAGTGCCGCAGCCACCGCTTTCGCTGTCGAAACCGAGAACGGGCGCAGCGCTACAACTGAGGAGATAAAACGGCTTAACGGGCTTAACGAGATCGCAAAAATGAATTTTTGAAGCGCCTTGACGATTGGACAAAATATAGATATTCGTAAATAGATTCGCGATACTTTTTGAACAGACGTCGTATATCTGCTCGTTACCTCTCATAGCGGGTTGTCGAGAGGGCGGTGTCCAGGTGTAGGTGGAGGTGGGTCTCGAGCCGCTCGAGGAGGCCTGCGCGACTAACTGCGGGCGAAAGCGAGCGCCGCCTGTCACGCCTGCTCAGACGACAGCGACAACCTCCTCGCCTTGCCGACGCCTCTGCACCGAAAAGGTCATCCCATGGACGGACAACCGCCGACATAAAACGACAATAAATACAATTCGGTTCATTATTTTCTACTGTTTTATCGTCACAACTGTAGGCGACATCGTTGTCTGAGTAGCACCAATAAAGAGTAGAGAGGAACCAACCGTTTTTCCCCCTTTTTTTAATAATTATTTATTTTATATTACTGTCGGTTTTTTTCCCCTATTATATTTGACACATTACAGATTATGTGGCCATATTTTTGTATGGCGTGGTCTTGGATAAACGCGACACAAAGTTCATTATTTGTATTTGGGTCGACAACTACTAAATAATTGCGGAATTCACCGCGACAAGTGGCGCGTTGTACATATTTTTATGTACGTCGCGACATCTTCGGCACGGATAAGATTCTTCGATACGTTATTATTCGGTCCTTTCCGTGAAACGTTCGGTATCGAAATTAAATCGACTGGTCGAATTGTCTGTGTGTGTGTGCGTATAAAAAGCTAAAATGCGGTGAACCGAAGTTGGCGTTTCCGTCACATTTCACTTTTTTATTTTCGCAAGGGTGTTAACGCCGCTGGCTCGTGAAATGTCAGACGCCGTGTACGGCGACGGTTTTAAAAGGACGGTGTGTCGGTAAAACGGGCCGAAATTCCGTCGGGGATTGTTCGTTAAAAGACGAGGAGCCCGAGGACGCCCGTGGAGGTCGGTCGATGACCGAATAAAGGCCATTATCGAAGTTCGACACTGGACATTGCAGAGAAGCCGAACGCATCTTATACACGCATTCAAACCGTCATCGGGCTTATCCGCTGCAACGATGTTGCGACGCACTTAAAAATATGTACAACGCCACTTGTCGCGGTGAATTCCGCAATTACTCAGTCGTCGACCCGATAGTTTCGACACTATTTCCGTGACGCACGGAATGCCCGACAACGGCTAAGTGAGAAGGAGGTCAACAACGACGGTAAAGTTCCAGGTATACACCCGCTGCACGTTCACACTTATCGATTAAGTTAAAAGCGTTGTCGATAGCTCCGATCGGATCAAATGTTTGAAAACTTCCAAAAGTGCCTGCTGTGCCTTCACTTAGAGCATCACTCCCCTGTGTTTCCAACACTCTTTTAATATAAGGCCCCGTATCACAGCCAAAAATCCGTTTTCGAGGAAATTTGCTTTCAGATTGGGCCACCGGCTATTGCGCAGATTGGGCCCGTAATTAGTTAAAAATTATACGATTTCGATGGAAAAAAATGTTATCGAACGACGCATCGTCACTGTTTTTCCCTCTTCTACAATTTCTAATTATTAAAATAGCGATTATCTTATCTGTGTATTGGTTTTCGTTTTCCCTACTAATGCCGCAATAAAGAGCGTAGCGAATAAAGCGTATTTAAAAACATTGTTATCGACGATTTTTAATTTTCAATAAACAATGCGGAACGTTAGTTAAGTGTAGCGATAAGTTGACATATTTATGACCGGGGGGGGGGGGGGGAGAAAAATGTGTTTCATTTCATTTTTATGACGCGTCGTTATAAGACATGCGTTAATAATCTAACGAAATAAAATGAGACGGAAAATTATTGCTGTTCAACTTCCCGTATAGTGGATGAATATCGATTATTAGCGCTTTAAATTATTGGGTTGACAATTAGCGGAATTCACCGACGTGTTTTATTTCCGTAATAAAGAGCGTAGCGAATAAAGCGTATTTAAAAACATTGTTATCGACAATCTTTTGCGATAATATAAACAGATTTTTAATTTTCAATAAACAATGCGGAACGTCAGTTAAGTGTAGCGATAAGTTGACATATTTATGAACTGGCAAGACCGGGGAGAAAAACGTGTTTTATTTCATTTTTATGACACGTCGTTATAAACGTGCGTTAATAATCTAACGAAATAATATGACACGGAAAATTATTGCTGTTCAACTTCCCCGGATAGCACGAATATCGATTAGCTTTAAATTATTGCTGACAATTAAGTAATTGCGAATTCACCACCGACAAATGGCGTTGTACTTATTTTTAAGTTGTACACGCCAACATCTTGCACAGATAAGATTCTTCGACACGCTATTATTCGGTCCTTTCCGTGAAACGTTCGTATCAAATTAACATCGCTTCGCTGGCTCGTAAAAGTTGTACGCCGTACGGCGAAGCCTTAAAAGGACGCCGGTGTCGGTACTGCGGTTCGCGAAATTCCGGTCGGGGAATTTTTCGTTAAAAGACGAGGAGCGCCCGAGGACGTCCGTGGAGGAGGTCGACGATGACCGAATAAAGGCGATTATCGATTCGATCGCCATAGTTCGACACTGGGACATTGCGGAGAAGCCGAATGTATCTTATACCGGCATTCGAAACCATCCACGGGCTTATCTGTGCAAAGATGTACCGACGTAATTAAAATATGTACAACGCCGCTTGTCGCGAATTCCAATTACTTAGTTGTCGACCCAATAGTATAGCCAGCGATATTACACTTATCTCTATTAATATTGACCCGACGTGGCTGCAATAATACAATAAACTGTATGCACGAAAGTACGTGACTTGAGATGTCCATTCGGCGTTCGGGTGACGGCAAACGGCGGCCAGGTTGTTGTCTCCGCTGCCTTCTGCTGCGAATCGCGACGCGCACGGGTCATGCCTAGAACACGACCAACTTCAGACACACGACGGGTAACAAAATTCTAACGGTCAGCGCAGCAGAAATGTAGACGACACAATGAAAATAAAATTGAGAAATGAATATTAAAAGAAATACAATAGGTATATATCGAAGGTAGGACTAAAAACGGGTTTTTCACCACGAAATTGGAGCCGAATTGTGGTTTTCGGCCGAAATGAAATGTACAACTCCAAAATTGTGTTCAAATAATGACTTTACTCGCTTTACATCCAACGTGACTTAATAATTAATAAAACAAATAACGATAACGATTAAAATTAGAGGTAATAAAAATTAAAAAATATAATAGTTTCTTCGATTCCGGTCACCTCTGTGGCTGGTCCGGTCTTTTCGCCGTATCGGTTCGCCACTCCGCCGTCTTCAGTAGCAATTTTCGTAGCGCTGAAACAGTCGGTCAGCGCCGAATTATATAGCTGACCGAAAGAGCTACTGAAGACGATTACTGGCGGACAGAAAAAAGCGGAAGATCGAACCGGCGACAGGAAAAAGAAGATACATATAAATCTACCGTCTTAATAAAAAAAAAAAAAAAATAATAATAAATAGAAAAGAAACAGAAAGTCTCACTTGTAAATTTATTACCGGTCATGATCCGCTCGCCGAGAGATCTTCTCCACGGTTCGAATACTCTAGAATGAAAAAAAAAAAACAGAAATGTAGATTATTTAACGATAGTCGATTTAAAAAATGTTTTTTTTCAAATTTTTTTTGAACGGTAAAATTTGAACCATTCCGTCTTTTTGTATCGGTATTTTTGATTTTGACCAATAAAACGTTTGAGACATCGAACGTTAACGCAACGTCGACTCTGGTCTTATATATATTGGCGTACTTCCGGTCGTCCCTGAACGCCGGATGTATTAGCGCGTAGGAGAGCAGCTGGCGCGCCTCCTCGACCAGCTGGCCGGTGTCGACGGTGTGCGCCAACAGTGTCGGTATAAGCGCCAGATAGCAGTGTTTGGCCTCGGCGTTGCCGGGCCTCAGCAGCGGCAGGTGGATCTACGGCCTGCGCCATCATGCGACTCTTCTTCTCGGCGAGCAGGCCGCTGACGAAACCTGCAACGCGATTCCGTCTATAGAAACACACGCCAGGTGCAAATGGCCGTCTCTCACTTCCCTGAGTTAAAATGCGTAAAAAAAAAACTTTATTTTCGTTGAATAAACAGGGCGCGTTAACGACATTTTGGCAGTTCCGCTTGGAGTGTGGACGAAAATGTTTTCCAGTTTGCCCACTCTTGAAGCGGGCCATATAAGGTCCGTGAGTAAAGCGATCGGTGTCTGCAAGTCCAAGAAACTGTCCGTGTCCGATCGCTCACATCGCGAAAGTCGCAGTTTCCCTAAAGTGAACTGTATTCTCAGGGGAATTGTACGGTATTATACGAGGGAATGATAGGTATCTCGAACGGAATACATCCTCACCGTTAGCGCATCCATGCGAAATCGTTTGGCACTCAACGCGTTAAATAACTTGATTGAAAATCCCGAGTTTCAAGAATTTCCTCGCTACCGAAAGTGGGGTGGATCGCCGGTCAAAAATACATTTCTGTATGTACAATTTGAAAAATTGCAACGAATTAAAATAAACTTTGACAGAATATCTGTTTGTTGGACGGTGGGGAAAGTCGATCGACGGAGCGAAAACCCATCGGTTTCCCGTTTTTTGGTAGCAGATTCGATTGTTGGCCTCGGTTCCTGAGCCAGCTCGGCGCAGTCGGTGAGGCTGTGGTCGAGCGCAATCGACACGAATCTCGCCTGCGTCGGCGCAAGACGCGTCAGCATCTTGAAAAGGGCGACGGTCTGACCGCTTTCGTTCCACTGGTCGAACCACATCACCATCGTGTTCAACTGCGCTTGGAACATCGCCATACTCATCGTTATCAGCAGCCGATACCGCCGCCTCACCGTCGCCGCCTCTCTGCAATACAAATCGTTAACAATTCGGTTAACAATTTTCGACTATTATTTGTATCCGGTCGACGACTAAGTGATTGCGGAATTCGCCGACGTGTAGCGAATAAAGCGAAATTTAAAAATACAAAACAGATTTTTAATTTTCAATAAACAATGGGAAACGTTAGTTAAGTGTAGCGATAAGTTGACATATTTGAATGACCGGAGGGGGGAGAAAATGTGTTTCATTTCATTTTTATGACGCCGTCGTTATAGACATGTGTTATAATCTAACGAAATAAATTTAAATTATTTCTGTACCGCGAATTCACGACGCGTAGCGAATAAAGCTAAATTTAAAAATACAAACAGGTTTTTAATTTCAATAAACAATGGGAAATGAATTAAGTGTAGCGATAAGTTGACATATTTATGACCGATGGGAAAGAGAAAACGCTTTATTTAATTTTTATACGACGATCGTTATAAACCCGCGTTAATAAATTATTGCTGTTCAACTTCCGTATAGTGGATGGAATATCGATCAGCGCTTTAAATTATTGGCTGACAATTAGCGAATTCACCCGTTTTATTTCCGTAATAAAGAGGGTACTTAATAAAGCGTATTAAAAACATTGTTATCGGCAATCCGTAATAAATTTTTAATTTTCAATTAACAATGCGGAGCGCAGTTGGTGTAGCGATAAGTTGGCGTATCTATGAACTGGGGAAGAAAAACATGTTTCATTTCATTGTTGATGGCCGTTTAAACAAGCGTTTAATCTAACGAAATAAAATGAGGGCGGAAATGCTGATTTCCGAATAGCAGGCGAATATCGATCAGCGCTTTAAATTATTGTTGAAGTATTGCTGAATTCACCGACAATATAAACGGTTTTATAATTTTCAATGCGATACAACAATGTCACACGCCAGTTAAGTTCTTCGATACGCTATTATTCGGTCCTTCGTCTGTGAAAAACATTAAAGCGGTATTTCAAAATTACATCGCCGTGGCTCAAAAGTGGAAGGGAATGGCTAATACCGTAACAAAATAAAATTAGACGGAAAACTGACGCTGTGTCGGCGAAAAATACGTGTGCGATAGTAGTGGAATTCGGTCCATTAGATTTTTTGCGATATATTTATGTCCGGACGATAAAACTAAAATAATTGCGGAAATTCAACGACGAATGACAAAATTTGGCGGTTGTCACATTTTATCACAGTACTGCCAATTCGTCGCACGATTCCGAGGAATATAAAATACGATATCTTCGACACGCTATTACCGATTCGTTCGTCTTTCTACACGCTCGGCACGACCGGACGCGTTACGGATCGCGAGAAAATCGCCGGCCGCATTTACGGCAACGCATTTATAATGAAACAATCTCCACTCCGCTATTCGGATCGTTCCGGGATTCGCCGATTCCGGGCAATAAAGGAATGATGCCGGTACTTCGCGTTCGCCGTGTTCGGAGTATGGACGGACGCGATAAACGGAAAATATTCGTCGACGACAACGCATTTATAATGATTTTAAAACGCCGCGGGCGATCTCCGCGCCGGGATTATAAACGATTCGAGGAATATAAATAATAATATTGTAAAACGTGTTATAGTCGAGTATGGACAGCGGACGATAAAACGCATTATAATGAAACATATCGACAACGTACGATAATGAAACAATCTCCACTCCGTTATTCGGATCGTTCCGGGGATTCGTCGTTTCGATTCCGAGGAATATAAATAATAATATTGTAAAACGTGTTACCGGTTTCGGAGTATGGACCGGACGCGATAAAACGGAAAATATTCCGTACGACGACAACGTACGATAATGAAACAATCTCCACTCCGTTATTCGGATCGTTCCGGGGATTCGTCGTTTCGATTCCGAGGAATATAAATAATAATATTGTAAAACGTGTTACCGGTTTCGGAGTATGGACCGGACGCGATAAACCGGAAAATATTCCGTACGACGACAACGTACGATAACGAAACGATTTCCGCCTTTAAAGCGGGGCGTAATTAAACGTAGTCGGATAATATTATTGGTATCGATTAAATTGATTTTTGTCAAAAGCGTACCTCGGGCCTTTTTGCAAACGGAAACCTGTATCGAATCGGAATAAAGTAGATTGTGCAAATTCATATTAGACTGAATAGAAGGCGACAGGCTTATTGAAAATGAAAATTTTCTTTTTTCAAAAATTAAAACCAATTCAGATACCTGGTGTCTGTTCCCTCAATATTTTTTTTTTTTTTTTTTTTTATCGGGGGAATCGGCCGAATCGGGGACTACATACTGGAAGTCTCGTATGTTCCGCCGCCGCCTGTCGTCCAATAAAAATACGGGGATAATTCCTCAATTAATCAATTAATTAACAGCTCAACAACAAACTCACGACAACACCAAGACCAGAAACCTATTCCAACCGAACCTACACACACACAATCTCGATTCGGCGACCGCAGGGCCGCCAACACGACTCGACCCAGACAATCAATTTTCCCAATATATATATACGTATATATTATTTCCTCTCTTTCGGTCTATACAACAAATATACAACAAATCCCCGATTTATAGCTATATAACAGTGTTTTTTTTTTTTTACCAACCCCTTCCATCGTATTTTTCTCACATTCTTATTATAATTATTGACTCGCGTTCCACTGGACCTACGGCCGGAATTTTTCCCAACGTATATATTATCAACTGTATTAACGGGACATATAAACTCTGCTCGCATATTCTTATTATATTTATACTCGCATACCCCGACTGGACCTAGACGGCCGGAATTTTTCCCAACGTATATATGATTTCCTCATTTTTGGACTGTACAACAAATTAAACGGACATATAAACGGTTCCTGATTTATTAATATATAAAATATTTTTTTTACTCTTTATATCGTATTTTTCGCATATTCTTATTATATTTATACACTCGCATACAAACCCCGACTGGACCTAGACGGCCGGAATTTTCCCAACTTATATATTATTTCCTCATTTTTGGACTGTACAACAAATTAAACGGGCATATAAACGGTCCCTGATTTATTAATATATAACAATTTTTTTTTTACTCTTTTATATCGTGTTTTTCGCATATTCTTATTATATTTATACACTCGCATACAAACCCCGACTGGACCTAGACGGCCGGAATTTTCCCAACTTATATATTATTTCCTCATTTTTGGACTGTACAACAAATTAAACGGGCATATAAACGATACCTGATTTACTGGTATATAACAGTATTTTTTTTTACTCTTTTATATCGTGTTTTTCGCATATTCCTATTATATTTATACACTCGCATACAAACCCCGACTGGACCTAGACGGCCGGAATTTTTCCTATTTTTCCCCACCAACGAATATTCTACACTATCCTTGCGACTATACAACAATACAACAATTTTTTTTGTGTACTCTCTATATTATATGACGTTCTAATACAATTGAATACTGCCAGTATACAAAATACTCCGATGTTTCATTTCCCGCGTTAAACGTTATTAACGTATTAAATAAAATCGCGAATATAAAAAAAATTGAGATTTTTAATTTTTGGACGTTACAACAACAATTTGTACAAGCGACGATAGAAAAGCGAAACTGTTTTTATACTACAATATACGAACAATATAACGTTGTCCGTTTCAATATGGCTGACATCGTGTGGGGCCCCCCCCGCCCCGCCGAAAAACTATCTGATTTCGTGAATTTTCTTTTCGTCCTTCGCAAAATTTCGTGCCGTTTTCGGTAGAATCTCGAAAAAAAAAATTATTCGGCGGACTTTTCGTATACAGATTTTAGCGGATTTTGTTCGGGGGGAATTTACAAAAATTTCTCATTCCGTATACAAAACACGGGGAATAAAATTATCCCCTAAGCGTCCCGGTTTGGACGAAAGCGAAGTTTTTCCAATCGGACAAATCGATAGAGGCTATTTTTAGTCGGACTTGGCCATACTCGTCTTCAGGCACGGATTTTTCCCCAAATAGGAATTTGAATTTTACATTCGAGCGACGTAAATCGCCAATATCTCCGAAAGACGTTTTGACATCAACAGTCCGACAAGCGGACTTCGGTGCAACCTTGCAAACTACGAAAGCAAATTATATCCACATCCTTCGTTGCATTTTCTGCTGAAGAGGCGTCTTGTTGCCTTAAACGGACCGAATTTGTGTTATCCCAAATAAGGTTTTGGACCGATCCTCAATTCTTCCCTGTTGACGAGGACCGAATAGACCGAATGGGATTTTCCCATTCAAATCTGACCAATTTCGGATCGGTCCTCGTCAGCAGAGCGAAGAACCGGAGTTCTAAGACGGAAGATCCGAAAGCCGTTTTTGGGGACCAGAAAGTCCGTTTACGGCGAATCCCCCAACGATCGTGCTTCTCGAAGGATAAAATTCAGCTGAGGAAATACGCAAAAGTAAATGTTATATCGAACACTTGAAGGTCCTGAAGTTAGTGATCCTTCGACCATTTGAGCTGAAGAGGCGAATTCGGACAGAGGAAGACCAAAATAAAAAGTGTTTCCTCAATGTTCCTCTGTCGTTGTCCGCAAACTGTGGTATTTTTTCGAAGGACCATATTTGGTCAACATCTTCGGGATAAGTTCCTCCGGTCCTTGTTCTGTTGCAAAACTCCAGACTGCCGAACGGCCTTTATTCGGTCGGGAATTCGGAACGGGAAAAATCCCACAGTTTGCGGACAACGACAGAGGAAGACATTGAGGATCGGTCAACACTTTTCGGTTTTTGTAACAGAAATTCGGTCCGTTTACGGCTTCAATTCGCCTCTTCAGCTGAGGAAATGCAAAGGAAAATGTTGGATATAACAGTTTACTTTCGTAGTTTGCCGAATTTTATCCTTCGTGAAGGTCCGCTGCGGCGGATTCGCCTTCCAGTTTGATGTCCCCAAAACGGCTTTCAAAGGACCTTCCCGGTCTTAGGGGAAAGTTCCTCCGGGTCTTCTTCGCTCTGTTGACGAGGACACCGAACAGACCGAAATTGGTCGGGATTCGACGGGAAAAATCCCACAGTTTGCGGACGACAGAGGAAGACATTGAGGATCGGTCAACACTTTTCGGTTTTTGTAACAGAAATTCGGTCCGTTTACGGCTTCAATTCGCCTCTTCAGCTGAGGAAATGCAAAGGAAAATGTTGGATATAACAGTTTACTTTCGTAGTTTGCCGAATTTTATCCTTCGTGAAGGTCCGCTGCGGCGGATTCGCCTTCCAGTTTGATGTCCCCAAAACGGCTTTCGAAGGACCTTCCCGGTCTTGGGGAAAGTTCCTCCGGGTCTTCTTCGCTCTGTTGACGAGGACACCGAACAGACCGAAATTGGTCGGGAATTCGATGGGAAAAATCCCACAGTTTGCGGACAACGACAGAGGAAGACATTGAGGATCAACACTTTTTGGTTTTGTGACCGCCGAAGACGTGCTGGCGGCACTTCGGCGATTGCTCAGTCGCCGGCCCCGATATCTAAAAAAAAGTGTAAATACACTTTTTCTCGTCGAGTCTGCCGAAGCGTCTTATTTACGGACGGGCAAAGTGCGCCCGGGTACGCGCGACAGCGGACGACGGCGCAGGGCGTTCACAAGTGCGCACGCGTAACCCACCCCTCGGGGCCGACCCGCCCCGTTGCACGTCTCCGGCGTACCCCCTTCACAGTACGGGTACTGTCCTGGCCCCGGCTGGGGACGGCGCCTCGCCCCTCAACTACTTCGTCCGCCTTCAGGAGTTCGCAAAAGTCGTCCCGCATAACCGGAGGACGCGGCACCACGTCTCAGGGTAATCCCGGCCATTAATCACTTACTTAACTTTCGAGGAGTTTACATTTGCAGAATGTAAAGTGTGTGTAATTCTGAGTTTTTTCTCGCATTTTCTTTCCTCTTCCTTTCATTCGAAGTGGAAATTCCTGTTGGTGTGCCGGAGAGGATTTCCAAAGCCCGTGTACTCGCGATGTCATCACTACTTACTTACTTAACTTCACGTCAAGTCCCGAGCCCCCACGGCTCTAAAATATATATATATATATATATATATATATATATATACAGAGAGTGGTCCAAAAAAATGTATCCACTCTTTAACAGTCCATAACTTGTAAACTAATTGACAGAGTTGTGTCTAATTTTTGGTGAAAGTGTAGCTTAAAGTCCAACTTGAAGATATATATAGCTGTAGGTGTTCGAAATTGTCACCGTTAATTAATATCCGCACAGAAACTGCACCACCAACTACTGACTGCAGCGCGACGTGTTGACAGTCGGGATATTTGGACGTCAATAATTTAGGATGGATTCTCCAATTTGAATCCAATGTCCGGTGGGGCTTTCGGCGTCGATAAGCGACGACGTCCTTTAAGTGTTACCCCCTCGCTCCCCCCCTACCCCCAACCAACCCCCCACACAGGTAAAAATCCTGGAGGATTTTAAGTCTGGCACCTCTACGGCCTCTAACCTTTTTTTTTTTTCGTGGCGGTGGATTTTCGTCCAGATAAGCCCCATAAATACAAACAATTGTATGGGGGCCGAACGGCAGAACAACAGACACTACTGTAACACTGCCAAAATGAGACACAACTTGGTCAATTACTCTGCAAGTTATGGACTATTGAACGGTGGATACATTTTTGGACCACCCTCTCCGTATATGTCTAAATGGGGGTGGGGTTGAAAACGAATGGGGGTGAAAATATTATTAATGCCGTTCATCACACGTCATTCCATATAGTCCCATATATATATATATATAACGGATTGTCAGTGAAATAATGTATCATTGTCGTCCAACCCGTTTTGTTGTCGGTCTAAAGACGATTATTGTATCGAAACTGCGCCTAATCTACAAAACCGACCAACAACAGATAAGAAGGACAATACCGCCGAGTTGTATATACAATATACCGCCGACACGACGTGTTGTATATACAATTTTAGCTTATATTGTATTTCGTACAAAAGAATGGTGCCGAGAACGGGGATCTGAATTATTCTTGGCATTCTTTTCTTCTATAAGAAGATAAAATTTCGGCACTTTATTATAAAATTTCGGCACTTTATTTGATGACTTTTTTTAAACTTTCAATCTCTTCACGAAGAATCAAACACATCCTAAATAAATCTGCATTTAGAGGAGATTCTGCATCTTCTAGACGCATTCAGTGCCTCTTCAGATGCGTAAAAACGCTTTCTAGGACCAGGTTTACTGCTTGAAAACGCTTTCTAGACCAGTTTTGCGGAAGAAAACCACTTTCTATACAGTATTTCCTGTATAAATTTGCATTTAGAGGAGATTCTGCTTCTTCTAGACGCATTCAGTGCCTCTTCAGATGCGTAAAAACGCTTCTAGGACCAGGTTTACTGCTTGAAAACGCTTTCTAGACCAGTTTTGCGGAAGAAAACCACTTCAGGCAGGTGCGTAAAAAGGCGATTATGCTCTTCACAAGTTTTGCGTAAAACGCTTTCTAGGACCAGGTTTACTGCTTGAAAACGCTTTCGATTGCGGAATCTGTAAACAGTTTTTCCTGCATAAATTTGCATAAATTCTGTTTTTCTCTGCATTTAGAGGCGACTTTTTCTGCTGCTTATAAACGCAGTGCCTCTTCAGTGTAAAAAAACCTCTTCAGCTGCGATTTTGCAAAAGTGCCTCTTCACGCTTCTAGGACAAGGTTTACTACGTAAAAACGCTTTCTAGACCAGTTTTGGGGAACAAAACCGCTATTTAAACAGTTTTTTCTGCAAAAATCTGCATTTAGAGGCGATTATGCTTCTTCTAGACGCATTTAGTGCCTCTTCAGCTGCGTAAAAACGCTTCTAGGACAAGGTTTACTACGTAAAAACGCTTTCTAGACCAGTTTTGGGGAACAAAACCGCTATTTAAACAGTTTTTTCTGCAAAAATCTGCATTTAGAGGCGATTATGCTTCTTCTAGACGCATTTAGTGCCTCTTCAGCTGCGTAAAACCGCTTCTAGGACAAGGTTTACTACGTAAAAACGCTTTCTAGACCAGTTTTGGGGAACAAAACCGCTATTTAAACAGTTTTTTCTGCAAAAATCTGCATTTAGAGGCGATTCTGCTGCTTATAAACGCATTTAGTGCCTCTTCAGCTGCGTAAAACGCTTATGCTGCATTCTAAATTAAAACCATGTGCATTTATTCAGCTGCAAAGTGAGTTACGCTTTCTAGGAGCTGAAAGGTTTACTCGAAATTTGAAAAATTCTGCGCTTTCTAGCCCACCAGTTACACTTTGAATTTCAAAAATGTGCCCGCCCAGTGAGTTACACTTGCCCCTGTAAAAGCTTAGAGGCGAAAATTTTCTGCTTCTTATAAACGCCATTTTGCCTCTTCAGCCCACTGTACGTAAAACGGGACCAGGTTTACTGAAAACGCTTTCAGACCAGTTTTGCTAAAACCACTTTTTAAACCGTTTTTCCTCTGCATAAAATTTGATTCTGCTGCTTCTAGAGTGCGATGTCTTCTAAGGAGAGCTGAAAAATCGAAAATTTTCGAAATTTCAAAATGCCCTGATTTTGCCCATATTCGGCCCACAAGTGTACAAAAGTGAGTTACACTTGCTGAAAGAGGAGAGCTGAAAATCGAAAATTTTCGAAATTTCAAAATGTGCCCTGATTTTGCCCATATTCGGCCCACAAGTGTACAAAGTGAGTTACACTTGCCCCTAAAAGGAGAGCTGAAAATCGAAAATTTTCGAAATTTCAAAAATGTGCCCCGATTTTGCCCATATTCGGCCCACAAGTGTACAAAAGTGAGTTACACTTGCCCCTGAAAGGAGAGTAAAATCGAAAATTTTCGAAATTTCAAAAATGTGCCCTGATTTTGCCCATATTCGGCCCACAAGTGTACAAAAGGAGTTACACTTGGAAAGGAGAGCTGAAAAATCGAAAATTTTCGAAATTTCAAAAATGTGCCCCGATTTTGCCCATATTCGGCCCACAAGTGTACAAAAGTGAGTTACACTTGCCCCTAAAAGGAGAGCTGAAAAATCGAAAATTTTCGAAATTTCAAAAATGTGCCCCGATTTTGCCCATATTCGGCCCACAAGTGTACAAAAGTGAGTTACACTTGCCCCTAAAAGGAGAGCAGAAAAATAACAATTTTCGAAATTTCAAAATGTGCCCGATTTCGCCCTTATTCCGGCCCACAAGTGTACAAAAGTGAGTTACACTTGCCCCTAAAGGAGAGCTGAAAATCGAAAATTTTCGAAATTTCAAAATGTGCCCGATTTTGCCCATATTCGGCCCACAAGTGTACAAAAGTGAGTTACACTTGCCCCTAAAGGAGAGCTGAAAATCGAAAATTTTCGAAATTTCAAAAATGTGCCCCTGATTTTGCCCATATTCGGCCCACAAGTGTACAAAAGTGAGTTACACTTGCCCCTTTTAAAGGAGAGGCGTGAAAAATCGAAAATTTTCGAAATTTCAAAAATGTGCCCGATTTTGCCCATATTCGGCCCACAAGTGTACAAAAGTGAGTTACACTTGCCCCTAAAGGAGAGCTGAAAATCGAAAATTTTCGAAATTTCAAAATGTGCCCTGATTTTGCCCATATTCGGCCCACAAGTGTACAAAAGTGAGTTACACTTGCCCCTAAAGGAGAGCTGAAAATCGAAAATTTTCGAAATTTCAAAATGTGCCCTGATTTTGCCCATATTCGGCCCACAAGTGTACAAAAGTGAGTTACACTTGCCCCTAAAAGGAGAGCTGAAAAATCGAAAATTTTCGAAATTTCAAAAATGTGCCCCGATTTTGCCCATATTCGGCCCACAAGTGTACAAAAGTGAGTTACACTTGCCCCTAAAAGGAGAGGGGTGAAAAATCGAAAATTTTCGAAATTTCAAAATGTGCCCTGATTTTGCCCTTATTCGGCCCAAGTGTACAAGTGAGTACTTGCCCCAAAAGCTGAAAATGAAAATTTTCGAAATTTCAAAATGTCCCCATTTTGCCCATATTGCCCCTGAAAGGAGAGCTGAAAAATCGAAAATTTTCGAAATTTCAAAAATGTGCCCCAATTTTGCCCATATTCGGCCCACAAGTGTACAAAAGTGAGTTACACTTGCCCCTAAAAGGAGAGCTGAAAAATCGAAAATTTTCGAAATTTCAAAAATGTGCCCCGATTTTGCCCATATTCGGCCCACAAGTGTACAAAAGTGAGTTACACTTGCCCCTAAAAGGAGAGCTGAAAAATCGAAAATTTTCGAAATTTCAAAAATGTGCCCCGATTTTGCCCATATTCGGCCCACAAGTGTACAAAAGTGAGTTACACTTGCCCCTAAAAGGAGAGCTGAAAAATCGAAAATTTTCGAAATTTCAAAAATGTGCCCCGATTTTGCCCATATTCGGCCCACAAGTGTACAAAAGTGAGTTACACTTGCCCCTAAAAGGAGAGCTGAAAAATCGAAAATTTTCGAAATTTCAAAAATGTCCCCCGATTTTGCCCATATTCGGCCCACAAGTGTACAAAAGTGAGTTACACTTGCCCCTAAAAGGGGAGCTGAAAAATCGAAAATTTTCGAAATTTCAAAAATGTGCCCCGATTTTGCCCATATTCGGCCCACAAGTGTACAAAAGTGAGTTACACTTGCCCCTAAAAGGAGAGCTGAAAATCGAAAATTTTCGAAATTTCAAAAATGTGCCCCGATTTTGCCCATATTCGGCCCACAAGTGTACAAAAGTGAGTTACACTTGCCCCTGAAAGGAGAGCTGAAAAATCGAAAATTTTCGAAATTTCAAAAATGTGCCCCGATTTTGCCCATATTCGGCCCACAAGTGTACAAAAGTGAGTTACACTTGCCCCTAAAAGGAGAGCTGAAAAATCGAAAATTTTCGAAATTTCAAAAATGTCCCCCGATTTTGCCCATATTCGGCCCACAAGTGTACAAAAGTGAGTTACACTTGCCCCTAAAAGGAGAGCTGAAAAATCGAAAATTTTCGAAATTTCAAAAATGTGCCCCGATTTTGCCCATATTCGGCCCACAAGTGTACAAAAGTGAGTTACACTTGCCCCTAAAAGGGGAGGTGAAAAATCGAAAATTTTCGAAATTTCAAAAATGTGCCCCGATTTTGCCCATATTCGGCCCACAAGTGTACAAAAGTGAGTTACACTTGCCCCTAAAAGGAGAGCTGAAAAATCGAAAATTTTCGAAATTTCAAAAATGTGCCCGATTTTGCCCATATTCGGCCCACAAGTGTACAAAAGTGAGTTACACTTGCCCCTGAAAGGAGAGCTGAAAAATCGAAAATTTTCGAAATTTCAAAAATGTCCCCCGATTTTGCCCATATTCGGCCCACAAGTGTACAAAAGTGAGTTACACTTGCCCCTAAAAGGAGAGCTGAAAAATCGAAAATTTTCGAAATTTCAAAATGTGATTTTGCCCATATTCGGCCCACAAGTGTACAAAAGTGAGTTACACTTGCCCCTGAAAAGGGAGGTGAAAAATCGAAAATTTTCGAAATTTCAAAAATGTGCCCCGATTTTGCCCATATTCGGCCCACAAGTGTACAAAAGTGAGTTACACTTGCCCCTAAAAGGAGAGCTGAAAAATCGAAAATTTTCGAAATTTCAAAAATGTGCCCCGATTTTGCCCATATTCGGCCCACAAGTGTACAAAAGTGAGTTACACTTGCCCCTAAAAGGAGAGCTGAAAAATCGAAAATTTTCGAAATTTCAAAAATGTGCCCCGATTTTGCCCATATTCGGCCCACAAGTGTACAAAAGTGAGTTACACTTGCCCCTAAAAGGAGAGGTGAAAAATCGAAAATTTTCGAAATTTCAAAAATGTGCCCCGATTTTGCCCATATTCGGCCCACAAGTGTACAAAAGTGAGTTACACTTGCCCCTGAAAAAGAAAAATCGAAAAGAGCGATTTTGCCCAAAAATCAAGTGTACAAAAAGTTAATGCCCCTTTCGAAATTT